>CM076574.1:224874091-225405838 GCA_034641835.2 Pinus albicaulis
ATGATTGATTTAGGTTGAACAAAATAAAGTAAAATTAATCACATTTATTGTTTAATCGCCCGTTAATTAGAAATGATAAATAAAAAATGAAAAACCTTAGGAAAAATAGAAAATGTAGGCTTGCATGTCGAAAATGCACCTAACGAAATTAGTTTAGGATTAGCATTGATAAAAGCATTGATTATCACGATGTTTAATAGTTTGGATATAATTTAACATTAGAAAATTGTTTTAAATGGTTGAGTTTCACTCAAATCAAAGGTGGGGGATTATTTTGAGCCCCCTCGTGCTCCTCCGCACTTTATCTTGTGGAGGTTCGAAATGGAAAGACCCACCAATCAACATGGTAGTTCCATAGGAGTTCACACCCCCCCACCCTCCGAAAATTCATCCCTTCTTTGACTACATAGCTCTGTTACTCCCACACAAATGACTATCCGCCATGATGCCTCCCCAGGCCCCACCATCGCCTCCCATCACATTCCATCCTCGTCCACCCTTCTTCTTCTAGCTCATGAATATGGACCCAGTCCCCCACTTCCTTTTCGTTAAACATTTTCCTTATCTTTTTCATCTCCTAGTAAGAAGCGCCACCTGGCACCCTCGTACGTGAGACAACCGTTGTACTAATTAATGTTTCTTGCTCGTGCGACAATGGACTTGCTCCTGGTTAAACAATAAAACATAATGGTAAATTTCTAAAATTCTATATTAATCATTGTGCAACTGTTTAACTCCCTTCCTCATTGTTTTCACGACCAAACACCAACTTCTGATGTTTCATGTTTTCCCAATGTCGATTCTATTATCAATTAAACGCTGTCTTTTGTATGTGACCCTTCGTATTAAATTTGTCACCCTCTCCAAAAGGTAATCCTAGCATCCTCAATCCTTTTATTTCGACAATGGCTCCTAAAGGAAAGACCCCCAAGAACAAAGCCAAGACTCTTGAAGAAAACCCTATGTTGCCCCATGCCATTGACCTTAACCACCTCCCTCTAGTCGACCTGCAATACAAATTTTTTGAAACTATATGTAAATTTGACATGTTTGAACTTCAAGGTTGGTTGAAGAAAAAGGATTTAGACCTCAGCAACGAATTGGGCATGTGGGAATCCTCCGTGCCCCAATTCATATTCCCAAAAACCCATTACTTCCCTTGAGCTGATATCCTTACGGAGTGCTAAAATAGATATGTCCCTAGCGAGATATGAACTGTCGACCAAAATAGTGAAATTATGCTCACCATAAGCGTTGCTAAATCCATTTTTCAAATGCTGCAATTACAAACTCTTTGATTCTCTAAAGCCACTTTCGGTATATTATCTCACAAAACTCTACAAAAATATGAACTTTCCACAAAGAGCCAAAATTTTTGAATTTTTTTCTCCACTGAGGATGCTCTTCCCAAGAAAGCCCCCCATATTCATCCTCCATGTTCACGGATATGACTAAGAAAAATAATTTCCATCATTACATGCATAATTGGTTACCATTCGACCGGTGGATGATGGAAGTTATTGTAGGAATTTTTGTAGTTTTTTACAAATATTAAAAAACTATTATTTCAATTATGCAGTGAGTTTATTATAGACACAATCTATGACCCATTTATAAAATTTCCTAGTTATGGGGCTTTCAAATACACCTATGTATTAATTTATTTGTTTATTTATCTTCAAGTAGACATGTTTCCATTTTCTTTTTAGAAGGTGGATGAGCAAGGTAATTCACAATCGATCATCCCTTAGACCTCCTTGGTGAGGAAAAACTCCAATGAGTTTACCTTTGTAGATTTTTTTGATAAGTTTACTTACACAGTTAGTTTTCTACTTAATAGTGATGTGGAACCTAGAATAGGATCAATTATTCAAATATTTTTGCATCTTAGTGACCAGGTGAATAGAGGGGATTGGTATTTATACCAAAATTATATTGAGATCAGGGTTTATGGGTGTGAATATTGCAAGTATAGATACAATTTTCCCCCATGAGACTTTTATCATTAGAATACATAAGACAAATGATACACTTGGATGGCTTACATTTCGTTGCGGCTAAAATAAGGCGCAAAATTAAAATCAAAGTTAAATTGGGCCATTTGTTTGCAATACCAAAACAACTAGTAAAGAAGTGGAAATTTTCTCTTGAAGAAAATGAATTTTAAATGAGTTTCACTTGGTCTTATAACCCTTTCGTCCTAATTTCAAACTTGAGAGTTTAGCAAAGGATCTCCTTACACCCACACTCTCGGGCTTGAAATAGAACAATCCTGAACCGAACGGTAGGAGGAGAACACTGCCTTAGGAAAGGCTGAAGAACAAGTTGTATCCGATACCACCTCCTCGGACTCCCACACCTCGAGAAAAACATGAGAAAAGGATAAGGAAAAGAGTCTTCTCCGATCCACGAAATTGGATCCAAATAATTCCTAATATAAAAATAAGAAAAAGACTAACTCAAGGCCGGTTTATTGAAGTAAAACTGAGGAAACTATAGTTATGATAGTCCCTGTGTTTCTACAAGAGAACATGATCTCTTTAAAGATCTCTCTCTTCTTGACCTCCAAAGATCCTCTATATACACCTTAGATAATAGGAGTGGCCTGAGACCTAGCCCAGACCCCAGCTTATTTTCCAAATACAAAAGAAATTAAACGAGAGGAATGAAATGTTGAAATCAAACATATACACCCAATTCTAGAAAACGACTACCCCACAATGCATGTAACGGAGGCTTTGATACGAAGAAATCTGATTTCATTTCTTGAAGCATAGGTTCCAATGCCAAAGACAATAATAGATTACAAAGAATCTACATTTTATTTTGATGCACAATATATTCAAGCAATTGAAAAAATGGATATGCATAAACAAACAAGTGAAATGATGTACTAAACTTTAAATAAGGCTGCCATGTCAGCCTCCAGATTAACACATTTAATGTTGGAAAGGATTTCATACAAACAAATTTAATGTTGGAAAGGATTTCATCCTTAGCCAAGGATACCACGATTAAATCACAGGAAGACTTGGTGATCAAGCTAGGCTATAATCCTAGTGATGTAAAGGAAGGAAAGGAAATTGTGAAATGAAAGAATGATGATATAGCAGCATCGAGGAAGAAACTCAAATTTCCCATTACAAAATATCCACATACCAAGGAAGTTGGAGAAATGGAAAAGAAAAAAGAGGACATGTTCAAGATAATAATTGAACAAAAAATCCAGATTGAAGACATGGAAGTGTAAATGGAGAAACTACTCAAAGAGAAGGAGCATTCATCACAGTTGGCCATAGTTCCACTCACAATAGTCCCCATTTCAGTTGCAACAACACCAGGGGATTTTAAATCAACATCAACATTAGCACATACTACAGATCCTTCAAGTGAGTTGGTTAAGGCCATGGAAAATTTGTCCATTCAAGGGAAAGAAGTTGCTAAATTAAAGACTCATCTCAAAACGTCGCAAGAAAAAAAACTAAGAATAGATCATTCTTGTGTTGTAGAATTGCAGAAAAATAATAGGCTCACTCAGAGAATTGAAAAATTGGAAAGTGAATCAACAATGGCACAAACCTTGGCAAAGGAAAAAGAAAGTATATGGATAGAGACCAGTGAAGGCATCACTAAAATATGGAATTCAATTCAAATTATTTTTGAGCCGCAAGAATTAATATAGAGATCCAAAGAAGTGGTGAAGGAAATTAAAACATATTTGGGATAGAAACATGGTGAATCAACAACAATTATAAAAATATTGAATTCCAAAACCAAAGAAGAATTAAAAGACATGACAAAAACTATCCTAGAGGTGAAAATAATGGATACTAAAAGGAACCTTATGCTTCAACTCAAGAACCTGACCCAGTGGTAATTTGATTATCTTCATTATTTTGTATCAAGGCGATTTCGGACCATGTTCTTAATGGGCGGCCACCGCGCCCGTGGTGCGAGAAGCACGCTATTTGGGGGGTCCAAGGGGGTGCGGTTGCGACTTTATGGAGCGCCCCCCCCCTTGGCTGGGGGTTTCAGGGGCAACGTCCCCCAAGCTTAAAAAAGATGTAAAATTTCCTTGTAAAATAATTGTAATTTCTAGTCAATCTGGGTCGTTCATTAGGCGGATGATCTGATGGTAGAAGTTATGTTTAAATTAGGGTTTCTCGCCCTAGAAGGAAACCCCTTGTTTTTTATGAGGGAATTTTATTGCGGCTATGCATTGTATGTGTATTCTTAGAGCGAGAAATAGATAGGGATATTGTGAGAGAGAACATAGGTGTCCCTTCATTTTTTTGGATAATAGAAATGAAGAATTTTTTGTTCGGGGTGGACATAGCCAAAATTGGGTGAACCACGTATAGCTGTGTCTCTCTTGTTTTATAAGTTTTACGTGTTTGTGTTTCCACATTTTTTATGTGTTGCATTTCTTTGTAATATATAATTTTCTAACAAGAATAAATGTAACAATCTGGAATTCCACATTCAAACATTCCATAAGAATTTTCATGTGCTAAACACGAAAGGGATACCAGGAATGATTGGGATAAGAGACAAGCTGATTAGATTGGAAGACTCTCAAGAGAACTTATGCACTATTGCCCAAGATAAATCAATATTTGCAACTATAAAAGGAAACATCACAAGGAAGGCATTCATGGAGGCCATAGAAATTTGGCCTCATTCTAGTCAGAATCATTAGGACAAACACTTGTTTTTCTTCAAGCCTACCTTCCGAAGTACGGATGTAGATGAGGCATATAGAGAGTTAATAAAATTTTATATCCCAAGAAAATTTGATGAGATAAACTATGTTAATTTATTGGGAAAACGGTTCTATCTCCTACATCAAGGCAAACAAATGCAACACCTTTTGAGATGGGTCATCGGCAATCATCCTCAGAAATGAAGGCCTACGGTAACGTGTAGTTTCATATTTACTATTATTTTTCCCTATTTTGTAAATAATTTTTGTATATTTTGCAAAATATCTTGAGATTTCACTCAATATATTTTTGATAAGTTTTATATAACTACTTCCAAATTCGAAGTATTACTGTTGGGATTTGTATGAAGAAATAGACCGTTGAATGTAAAGTTGTTCATTGAGCTCAAGTGGACAAATTTTAGTAATAAAGAAAGATTTTCAGGATTCTTGTGTCAGACTTGTTGGTGATGTTATTCTTCTTTTTTTAATGTGTTTCTTTCTTTGTTAATTCATATGTTTGTCTCATCTGTTTTTTCTAAGAAAAATAAGAATTTAAATTTGTTTAAGTACACTCAATTTTGGATTTTGAACAAAATTAATGTTTTCCACTATTCACAATAGAATTCTTAACTACTCTATGTTTAATGGATGCTTAATCTTTTATCCCATACCATATCACAAAGATTTTTAGATCTAATAAGTCTACCTACCTTGCCCTATTAAATTTGTCAATCATTGTTGAAATTGATAAACTGAAAGTTTAATTGACTCCATTTCCCAAAGGCTTTCCAATGTTGTTCCAATCAAAAAAATCAAAGTATGAACTTCACATCCAGCCTAAAATTCGAAAATGAGAAAAGTTAAATTTGACAAAGAGATCCATCTATGAAGCAAGAAAAGCTAGATCCCAGCTTCCAAAGTGGTTCTGTGGTTATCTCTGCAATTTCTTTCACAACCCTAGGAAATTACAGAGTGATAACAAGAAGAAAAGGGAATTGGAGTCTAATCAACCCCATTAATGAATAATTTTTATTCAATTTTACTAATTATAAGGGTATCATTAAATGTTTCTTTATGAAAGTTTTGTATTTAAAATGTTTTATTTAAGTATTGTAGTTAGAAGCGATTAAAAGTATATGAATTTTAACGGTTCTTTGTAAGCGATTTTGATAATATTTAAAGACCACAAGGCTAACGTTAGTAGTTTGAAGTTTTGTCCTTTTTTTGAGCACTTTTTTAATGATTTTGCTTCATTGGAGAGATTAATAAAATCACCAGTTTGATTTCGGTACATTGGTATATTGCAGTATGTGTTCCTTCTTTAATTACATTCCCATTTTCTTTTTTTCTTTCCTATGAAACACACGTATGATGGTAGCAAGTTTATTTGAATAATACAAGGCTGCCTTATCTACTCGATGAAAGTATACACAGCGTTGTTCACGGACACCTTAATATGTATACTCCAATGTTTACTGCACTTTAGTTCTTACTCTAAAACATCCTTTTTTTCTAAGTTTTAAATTTGTTTCTTCTAAAGCAGTCGTAAATATTAATCTTCTTATCATTATTTATAGATAGATCATTAAAATCTCTATATGTTAAAGCCCATCTGGTATAAATATCGAAGATTATTTTTTTGTTACCTAAGAAAACATACTACCTCTAGGCTCATTTAAATAATATTTAACAATGTTTTTTAGATTCCATTAGTTTTCGGAATGTGAGCCTTTGACCTACTTTAGCCGGAATTTGACGCTGTGACTCTGAGGAAGAAGGAGAAAGGAAGGCAAGTCTCATGCGTTAAAGAGCTTGAGGAATCAATGCATACCGATTCGGTGAAAGAGGAAAATATGGCGTGGAGTTTAATATGAAAACTTTATTTATGCCCTCCTTCATCTCTTTTATCCTCTTTTTACATATTTAACCTCTCTTACCCTTCACTTTCCATTTTTTGAAGTCTCGCGCTACATTTCTTCATCTAAATCCTTTGCTCTGCAAGTCTTAACCTTTACATCTTAAGGACTTACTGAAACTTATCTTGTCACCGATGCGACTTGGTGGGACCCATCCAACCTTGATACATCACCCAAAACCGCATGCAAACTCTCATCTTCCACACTTTCCTTACCTTCCACATTTTCGCACTTTGCAGCAATTAGCACGTCGCATATTGCATATCACACAATTTACGACTTACCTTTGAAAGTGCTAGCAAGGTTTTTTTAAAAGCTGCGATGCGGTTGGGTCCTGCTTTCCCTCCACATCAAATCCCCACCATCGCACATCACTCCCTACAACTTTTAACATTTACCACCTGCTGCTCCCACCTAAATCTTGCGACTTGCGCTCTGCGGGCGCAATCCCACCACTGTCTGTACCACCTCGCCTCCTTCCCGCTCTTCACCCATCACAGGTTTTAATGCTTAACCTCTACCTGCTCGCGCGTAAAGTTTGCGATGTACAATTTGTGTTCGGGTCCCACTTTCCTCCACATCACTTCCTTTCTCCCCGTGCTTCGCACTTTGCGCCGTTTAGGGCTTATCTCTACTATTTATGGTAAATATTTTTTATTGCGATGCGGTTTTTCCCAACCATAATACTCACTCCTGCATTCTGTATTCCTTCGGTCTGATTACCATTCCATGAATCCCGCCATTCTCATCCATTGACACACATCTAATTACCACTAATCCTCCCACATATCTCTACCACTTCCACTCTACCCCGTACATACGACGGTCCCTTAACTTGTTTCGGACCCCCACCCGCTCGTCCTTTGAACATTAACTATTATTGTCCCGCGTCGGTTTTCATTACCACCCTCTCCTCCACATGCCTTTCTCCCATCATTTTGCACCCCCACGCCTCCCCCTCTCAGATACCTCTTACCCATGAGACCCCCTCACGAGGAAATGCGCTAGGTTGGTCCAAATACAACAAAAACCTGTGTGGAACATGGAGAGTGGTGGTTTATTTAGTTTCTCGGGGAGTCCTCCACTAAAGAGTCGGGAATGTAGTACAATTGACTGCCACTTCCTGATAGACAGTGGATATCATGAATAAGGGAGTGGAGGCTTTCAAGTAGCAGTTGGAATCTGCAAGTGTGGTCAAACCTTTGCCCACCTACGGCCAACTCCTACCATCTTGTTTGAAGGCTCCCATAATTGGCCTCCATGATCAACCATGTCTGTGCTTTTTGCTATTTTATTTTGATGTTTTGATGGTGAAATCTCAATTTCACCCATTCTTGTTTTAATTCTCTCCATGCAGAAGTGATTTCTAGATGTGGCTGAGAGTTAGGTAGGAGAATTTGATTTCATAGGTATGGGTAGATCATAGACGATTAAGACCATAGATCCTCTAGGGACTCTGTAATGAGTTCTAAGATGAAGAAAGTAGGTTAGTTTAGGAGTTCTAGAATTTGAAGAATTTTTAACGTAGTTTTGTATGATTGTATACTGTGCTCTGAGACACATATTTGGGAGAGTTGTTTAAACTTAATATGAATACAAAGCTGATATTTGGATTCCAAATGGATCAATGAGAAGTATGTATATTTTTTCATTTGTTATAAGTAATATCCTATTTATGTATAATCATATTTCATGCTATTATGCTTTGATGGTTCATGTAATGTAGTTGTCGGTGGTCTGCAATTTTATTCATGAATTCGTGTCTATATGATGCTCAAGTGTTAACGCTCATGTATTAAGCTTGTTGCACTCCCTTAATTCACGCTCCACGAACCTCTGTTGTTGTCCATATCTCATTCATATTCATTTCCTTTGAGTTCATAGGGGATAGATTCTTAAATATCTTAAGTATGTCTCTCGTGGGTTCCTTCTCCATTCTCTCTCAACACCTTTGCATATTTTAAGATTTATGTTCATTGTTTTATACTTGGCCCATTTATCTCACATCCTCTTCAGCCCTCTCACAGTATAAGGAATTCACATCAATCGACTCCAAGGTCTTATCAATCCATGAACCACCAAAACCATTGTTCTCTTATTCCAGATTTTGTCAGAGGCATTTCATAATTGTTCCCGGTAACCCGGTGCCAATATATTCTGGCTAATCTTTTTGCGAATCAAGAGCTCTGCGTAGGAGCTACAACATATTTTTGGTTGCCATTATTTAGGATACAAATGAAGAAATATTTTTCCACAGATCACAATTGTCTCACCTTCAATCGGTGAGCATGAAGCGTGCAATTTGCATATTCCTCACCTTGGCGACTCACTGAAGATAATCGAAGTAATCATGGCTTTCATTCGGCCTCACCCAGATTAAATCCACCATCTACCTCCACCTCTAAATGTGAGATGGGGCGTATAGTTTCCTTTTGAACAAGTATGCCCCCCTTGGCCCTCCCACAACCTCTAAATGATATTACTAAGACTGTCTAGAGTGGTTGCCTTGGTTCACTAGGGAAGATAGTAATTATGCACATAAACATATTGAAAACTTATGTGCTTTTGTTGAGAATGTAAATGTAGAGCACCTAGATGTGGTGTTGAACTGTGAATCCTTTTAAAGGTGGCGGAATTTTCGACGACCAAAATGCCGTCGCTATTCGACCAAATAGTCTTCACAGAGCGACGAGTTCGAGGACGGGAAAAACGTGGTTTGCCATCTTGTCGCAATTTCGACGCACTTAAAAAGTGTCGCACTACGGAAACACTTTTTTCGTCCCGCTCTTCGGCCGTTCCCAAATCCTCGTGCTTCGACATTGTAAACTATCACACTTAAGAAGCGAAATGTGGTCGAATTTTTGAACGTCGCTCTTTCGACATTTGTATTTGTCGCAATTACGTATAATGTGGATTTCGACGTTTGGACGTATCCTTGGGCATTTGTAAGCTATCACAATTCCAATGAAATGTGGTCGAAATTTTGAACATCGCTCTTAGACATTTGTAAGCTGTCGCAATTCCAACGAAATGTGGTTCGACGTTTTGAACGTCGGTTGTCCGACGTTTTTATACTCCTAACTCTTTCCAAAGTTTTAAACTGTCGCAATTCGCGCTTACCAAGGCGTGGGGTATACGGCAGCGGGTTCAATTTAAAAAAATGAAACTTTCAAGCAGGGACGATAAATCTCCAGAATTTGTTGCACTGAATTGTGATGACTACGGAAATACGACGTGAAATATTAATATAATAAACCACCCGGCGCTTCAAATATAAACAATCATTTTTTTTTCACGGGAGAAAAAACGTTGTTTTGAATATATTATATGAAAGTAAAACGGTCATGAAGAAGTCATTACATTTTCACATCTAAAGATTGGAACCCAAATATCCATCAAAATGGAAATTCACCCGGACAATCATGAAAAATACCACATGTCAAATACAGGGAAACTGATATAAAACCCAATAACGGTCCACATGGAGATTATCAACAATCTGAGAAAGCATCCAAATATGCCCAAGGCATCTATAAGAAAGTGAAATAGCAGTATGTAGAATAGTAAAAACAATAGATAGCTGAGATGTGACGTCCATTGTTCCAAATACAAATTAAAGTACCCAAAATACTTGAACGAGAGAGAAAAATGCTAATCATGTGAGAAGTGTGATATGTCCAAAATATAAAGACTGTCAGACCATATCAATAATCCAGCAACATAGACCAGCATCGCTAGTTTTGAATCTGTTGATAAACATTAATCATTTTTTTCTGAGAAAAAACAATTACATTTGAATATATTGTAAGTAAAAGCAGTCCATAAAATCATACATTTTCACATACTAAGTTGATCAAATATCCCATCAGAAAAGTGATCCCACGAGACAATGATAGAAAAATACCCCATGTCCTCTGAGGACTGATATAAAAACGTGCTGGACCCATGGAGATTATCGACAATGCGAGAAAGCATCTAAATATGCCAAGGCATCTAAGAAAATGAAAATGAGTATGTAGAATAGTAAAAGCGAAATAGATAAGTCACAGACGTCATTTTCAAATACAATTAAAGTAACCAAAATGGCAGGCAGAGAAACGCTAATCATGTGAGGAGTGTGATATGTCCAAAATATAAAAAGACCATCGAGACCATATCAATAAACCCGGGATTTAACTGATTTGAAGGCAGTGATAAACATTAATCATTTTTTTCACAAGAAAAATACTTGTTTTGAATATCTATATGAGAGTAAAATAGTCCATGAAGTCATTACATTTTCACATGCGAAGGTGGAACCCAAATATCCCATCGAGAAAAGTGGAAGTCCACAGACAACATTAAGCAATACCCCACATGTCACATACATGGACATGATACTGAACATAGGTAACGGTCCACATGGAGACACACATCGACAATGCGAGAAAAGCATCCATCCCAGCCATGAGGCATCTATAAGAAAAGTGAAATAACGATGTAGAATAGTAAAAACCTTGAGATAAAGTACCGCATCCAAATGGTGCCCAAATGGAAATTAAGAAATTGCAAATCCTTCAGACGAGCTTAATCATCATGAGAGTGACGATATGTCCAAAAATATAAAAAGACCATTAGACCATATCAATAAGCCAGCATCGCTAGTTTGAAGGTAGTATGCTTACTGTCCAACATAAACCGTATCATAAAGCGGATACGAAATGTGCGAGACATGTGCGGTGATATACGCCTCACACAAAAAGCATCCATGATAGAGCAAAAGTATGTATAAACCTAGAGTAAGGTGCATGTTACGCTCGCTTGTTCTGAAATAAAAACCATCTACCGAGAGCCAGGCTCGCTGATTCCAAAATTGGTAACCATACGTTGCACATCGAGATGTAAGGTTCGGGCTCGCTTGTTTCCATTAGTATCCGGCTACAACATCACCTTGATGTATGCCAAAAAGTTCCACGTATATATACGGAGAAAGAGTATAATATGTAGACCATATAAACATGGCCACCTTAATTTCAACAGGTTTAAAATAGAAACGAACCTTATTTTTCATTGTTGAACATAATTCGATCGTGAAATATTAATGTAATAAACCACCCCACCGCGCTTCGAATATAAACAATCATAAAAATGGCCTCGTATTTCAAAAAATAGGTTTAAAAATAGAAATAGGGCAATATTTTTTTTTTCTAAGTAAAGTTAATCTATTAATCGTGGGAATAAAAATTACACAAAAGTCAAAAAACATTGCCCGGACTCCTGGCAATTGTCATGCCGTCAAAAAAATTAAGAAAATTTGCCCTCATACGAGGAAACCGGTAGTGAAGAGTTCCCGAGAATTCAAAAATATTACGAGAGGTCTAGCACGGTAATATAATCTAAAAGCGACCCAATTAAGTGGGCCGTGAAGCAAGAAAAAGAATTGCTCAAGCTATATAGGCTCCCTCGACGTTTAAGCACCATGTCGAAGGTCCCGGGATCGCCAGTGCTACCTCCACATTCATGCCAGGTCACTCCACCGAAGGCTCGAATGCTGGCGAAGCACACCAGGCTGGCGGACCCTTTGGACGGTGCATTGTTCTTCCATTTGGGCCTCTGCGAGCCCGGTAATTGGAAAACAGCGATTCGTGGGTGGATTCGAAGAGAGAAATTAAGGAAAATCGCGGTGCATGTGGTGGGAGAAGGTGAAGGCGGTGGGGAATGAGGAGCGGGGAGCCCATACGGTGGCCGGATCCTGGGGCAGGGCGGCCCCGCGCCTCGTGTTGGGATGTCGACCTGCGTGATAATCAGCGGAT
Source organism: Pinus albicaulis (assembly GCA_034641835.2). Classification (NCBI taxonomy): domain Eukaryota; kingdom Viridiplantae; phylum Streptophyta; class Pinopsida; order Pinales; family Pinaceae; genus Pinus; species Pinus albicaulis. Next base: position 224,886,505 of record CM076574.1, read on the forward strand.
TGGAAGACGACTCGGTTGAGGGGCGGAGGAGCGCCACAGGGGTTGACCTTTAGTGCTCCCCTTGCGACGTGCATCCTTTCGACGCGAGAGCGAGAGCACTGGGTGATGTCTCGGCAATGGGCATAGAGGAACGGAGAAGCGAAATTCCAGAAAGCAGAGGAAGATAGACAAGGACCGAATGAGAGAAATGCGGATATGCGATGAGTCTAAACGACGGTTCGGTTAGCCCTTCTCCTTCTCGTCACGGTGAGCGGGAAGTGTAACCCGGCTGACGGCTCGTCGAAAAACCATGAAAGCCATTTTATCCCGACCTAAGCACCAATGCAATCGAAGGATGCTGTCATAATTAATATGTGATCATTAATAGGCGAAGAACGGATCATATTGGAGCATGAAGAATTGCTAGGGAGTGGAGGTAGATCTTGAGCAGTGTTAAAACTTAATAATGAATTGATGTAGAAAACCATTGAACTTAATTGAACAACGTTAAAACTTAGCGATTGATATGAAATCGCACGTCTATCATCCCATCGCCTTAAATGCCATCGGAATGCCCGCATCCGGGAGCGGGGAGCAACATTTGATTGAAGACACATGGTAGGGGTGATTGGAGCGGATCTTTGTTTAGGGCTGCTCCGCCACGGTGGTAATCGGACCCCAAAGATTAGAGGCGGAGTTGGTAAAATTCACGTCACAACTCTCCTCCCCGTCACACTTCATCCCAACCGGACTCGAAAAATATTAGAGCTGAAATTCGTTGGTTTTCGTCACAAAGTCAGCCCATGTCCAATGGGCTATTTTGGAACGCGGGTGGTTGATATGGTTTATCATGGATTTGAAGTTCGAGGCGGAGCTCGACTTAAGAACAATTTTGTTTGATCCCATCTTATAAAATTTTTGTTGCTTTTCCTTTGATAATACACATATTTATAATAAATCATGGGAATACCACACTAAACATGTGGAAAAGTTATATAAATTATTGAGAACAATCATTTTTTTATGTAAAAATATCCAAATGTGCTTTTGGGAAATAAGAATTCAAGTATTTGGCTCATATTGTTTTAAAGGAAGGAGTGAAGTTGGAGCCTCAAAAGATGCAAGCTATTACAAAATGACCTATTCCTAAGAAAATCAGGTTCTTAGAAAGATTTTTTAGACTTACATAAATATTATTGATAATTTGTTAAGAATTATGCATGTATTTCAAGTCCACTCACATATCTCTTGAAAAAAATATCATTTATATGGAATGATGAGGCTACTTTGGCATTCTCCCTTTAATGGATGCCATGTCTTCTACACCAACATTGGTTGCACCTACTTTTTGGTAAAACATTCATGATAGAGTGTGAGGCACTAGGACAAGGAATTTACGTAACATTAACACAATAAGGGATATCATTGGCTTTTAAAAGCAAAAGGAATTCAAAGAAAATATTTGGTGAAATCTACGTATGAAAAATAAATGGAAGCGATATTACATGCGATAAAAAATGGGGATAGTATATCATTGGGAGGTACTTTAAAAATTAGATGTACCATGATAGCATAAAGTATTTTTGAAGCTATGATTTTCATTAGAGAAGATTAACAAAAATGAGGAGAAAAAATACGAAGTTTTAATTTTTAGATAATGCCTCAAAAGAGATGAGGAAAGTTTAGTACATGATGCTCTTTCTAAATAGAAGAGGCCTCAAATTTATATCCAATTACATTTTCTATTCCTAGGTGGCTAGAAGAAGCTTGCCATAATGGAAAAATGACAATAGTACTAAACAAAAACTAAAATTTATAAAGGATAGGATGAACTCTATGGAGCATTGGGAGTGAAAGAGATATACTTTGGTAAATGTAGAATATTTTTATGCACACAAAACAATATGAATAAACAAATATTAAGGGAGTCCCATGTCTCTACGATGGTAGGGCTTCGGGGTTCCTTAAAACATCTCAAAGGATCAAAAAATATATTTTTGGAAGGAATGAAGAAGATATTCAAATTTTGTAAGAGAAGGTCAAGTTTGCATAATAAATAAAAGAGAGATAGTAAAATCTCTAGGGTTACTTCAACCATTCCACATACATATTCAAAGACTAGAAGATATCTCAATAGACTTTATTAAAGTTGCGAAATATAAAGGTAAGTATTACATTTTGTAGATCATTACCTGTAGACAAATTTGTAATTTTTTGTAGAGCTCAAAGTACATAAACAACAAGCCAAGTGGCGAAGTGTCCCAGTGAATGAAATTCATAGTCTTCATAGTTTTCCTAAAGTAATAGTAACGAAACTTTTTTGGAAATAACTATTTAATATGAGTGGAGAAACATTTGCCATGAGTTCTACATATCAAACACAATCAAATGGTCGAGCAAAAATAGTTAACAAATGTTTTTTAAGGTTATCTACAATGTTACTCTTTAGATTAGCAATCTTAATGGATGAAGTGGGTTTGTCGAGGAAGAATGGTAATATGATACTACCTATCACACATACACAAATTTCCCCATTTAAGGCCCATACATGGATATCCCTTCTAGTATCTCACTTTTTTGCAAGGCCAAGTCTGATACTAGAAACGAATACATATGGAAAATACTAAAGAAAACTTTGAAAATTATTATGGAAAACCTTCAAATAACATGAAACACTTGATAAAACAACAAGGGGAACAACATTGAAGTGAAAGATAATTTGAGGAGGGTAATTGGGTATTTTTAGATTATAACATTATAAGCAATATTCATTCGAAAAAGAAAAATAAGAAATTAGCTCAAAAATGTTATGGCCCTAAATAATTATTCATAGGATTGCACAAGTGGTATAAGTTATCTTTCCTTCACTTCCTTGCATTCATAAGGTTTTTCATGTATCTTGCCTAAAAAAGGTTTTGGGAAAAAATAATACTGATGTAAATAGAACTTCCAAAATTAGATGAAGAATGAAAGTTGATTCTTGAACCACAAAAGTTATAGATAAACATACATTTCTACGACATATAACCATTATGGAGTACCTAATAAAGTGGAAGAATATTCCTCTAGAAGAAGGTACATGGTAAAATGATCAATTCGTGATGAAATACCCACGGCTAAAGAGTTTCCTTTGAAGTTTTGACAAAGGTTTTGTTATATGTTTTATATAACGCGCGGCGGAATAGTTTTATTGTTTGTTAAGGTCCCACACGGTGATCAAAAAAGAAGGGCGGGTCTGAATTTCAATTAGAAGGGCATATGTATAGTAAGCCCTTCCATAAAAGATTTAAAAAAAAAACTTTCCAAATGACCCACAATGTTCTTTCGTTTTGAGAAAGACAAAACCATCAATATTTATATTAATAAAAAGGCTATTACATATACATTAATATGAAAGGCTCCATCTTTCATTGCTTAAATATCTCATTGGAAATGTCAACATAAGTCTTGAAGACCTTATTATAAGAATTTGGATACATACCTTTAGGATCATAGGAGATTCCTATGTGTCAGTTGTGTAATGCAATTTTGACTTTGTCTCGAAGAATGACATGAAGGTGGATTTTCTTATAGAACTTTATTATTATTATTTGAAATGTTGTTTATAGATATGAAGAAAACAATGAAATTATGAGCATGGTGGACAATTAGTGAAGCTCATGATGCCAAACCATGATGATGTAAGTTTGGAATTTAACATTTTTACATGTTAAAGACAAATAAATCAAAATCAACGACAACTTAGTATGCCATAATTAATAATCATTCCCTGTTCACTTTTGTTAATAGGTTTATGTCTTGATGATCTCTACTTCTCTAGCATTTACTTGTATTGAAGATCACTATTCTAGGAATAAGGGATTATTTTCTCGAAAAATAACCCTAGCGAACATTGACAATGCATCGAGGATATCTTCCTATATGTAAGTACATATGTTCTACTTCTAAATCATGTCTTGGAAGTGGTTGTTTTGCGGAAATTATTCACCGGTTGGTTTCATACCAAAGTCTTTTTCTCATTTTAAAATATTCCCATGAAAAAAATAATGGTTTAAAACAACATAAATATTTTGAAATTTTAAAGAATTGTCTGGCACACTTTGAATATGAATTTTGAAGTCAAGTGCATGATCTTGTATAGGATCAAGTGTCTATTTGAATACCAAATGTTTCTGAGAAACTTCTCGACATGCTACCTGGTAAGAAGTTAAATGAAAATATTGCGTCAACTATTTCCATAATAAAAGTGCCACCTCGGCCATAAGACTATGACTACAAATGTTGTAGATCTAACCAGACCACACAATCAAATGTATTCCACAAGACGTACGCTGAAAAATTAAAGGAGTTTGCAACCAAAAATACCTTAGTCAACTAATTCAATTTAGATACACCAAACCATCTAAATAAAAAAGGAAAACTGACCTACTCAAAGGAAAGCGTTTACCTCCTTTGACAAAATTTGAGTTAAAAACAAGGGCCTTTGGTATAAACGCCAAATGTCCCTAGTAATTTGAAAGGGGGGTTTTGCACTGCTTTACCAATAACCTAAACAAAAGGTTTCATTTCAAATTATTTTCCACAAATTTAAGATACAACCATTATCGAGTTTTGTATTTCCTAACAAGCTCATAAATTTGACAAAAGAACCAAATTTTTTTAATGCATTAGCAATTTTTTCTATATTCTCACTAGACTCAATAAGCCCAACCCAAAACTAAAAAAACCAAACACCATAAGAACCTACAAAAATGAATAGATGATCTTAATCCAGTCTTATCGAAAAAATTTTACCTTTACACCCTCACTTTTAAACCATTGTCTTGTTGAATTTTAACTTCAGCATACACGGCGAAGGATGGATGCGAAATGACGACATTTTTTTTTTTTTGGGAGGTTGCTTGCACGCCATCCGAAATTTGTTAATTTAGCATTTTAAATTCCTACAAGTTTTATAAAATCGGCTGCCGGCCATATTTGTACGAGTTGTATTTAAACACAACAACTTGACATTAATGCAATTCACCAACCGAAATTAAACAAACGAAATTTACCCCCCGAGTTTTGTAAATTAAAAGGAGCACACGTGGAGCATTAATATATTGGATCTCCTTATGAAATTGAAGGGAATGCGAAAACTGAAAAACCGGACACGAATTTTATAAGGCACATTGGATTGAGAATTCGCGTTACAAATTACACGGACGTCATCATCCCATTTTTGAACGCGAATTTGGTTTGAGTCAATCTATTCGGACTTTGAAGTCCAGAACGGAAAGGGTTCTTTAATGTTTTGATAGTTTAATTTTATGTATGATTTAATATACATACATATGTTTTAAACATATATGTTATATATATATCCATATGCGAGAAATGAAAGGTGGGCCATAGAATTTAGTTTTAATTTTATTTTTTTTTAAAGCGGGTTTATTATAATATGTTTCTCATTTACGGCATATAAAAATAAAAAGGACAAAAAAACTTGAAAAATTTAGTTTTTTTTATAATAATCTATAAATTTTTTATTACATAGCCGGTGTGTAAAAGTGAAAGTGAGTGTAACTTTTTAAGTGTATACACAGCCAGTCTGAAAATGAAAACACAACAGGTGGTACAGAGATAGAGTATGCTTGTTTTGAGCAGACGGTGAGTTGGTTTTGTACTGCTGTAGTAGTCATAATTTTGCAATCCTCGATTGAGGAAGAAGTGTAATATTTTTTTTTCGAGTTATTGAAGGGAATGAAGTTTGTTTTCAAAGTATTGAAACTCGCTTGTCTCACAATCAAAGAAATTTTTATTTTCTCTGTGTTAGAGGAAGGGATATTTTTCTCCATTCATTGTTAAGGAATTTTTCAATATTCCAACATGTGCAAGAACAACGGATGTTGTGGTTCCATCCTGACTAAATCATTTGTCTTTCTTGGCAGCTTACTTACCAACAGCTATGTTTTCAATTTGGGTCCTCTAATTCAACCAATAAAAAAGGCCAAAACCATAGCATTGAGATACATTTCATTACCTTTAAATAATAACAATAAATTGGCTAGGCCAACCATTTCCTTTTATTGTTGAAAAATATTTGTGTATTACTCTAATGTGGCTAGTCCATAGGCCAAGTAGACCAGGTAACAAATATGTTTCCTTTCACCTTTGAGTTTCAAATTATGCCTACCAAATCTAAGACATTTAAGAACTAATGCCAGCGTTAAAAAGCAGGAGCACATCTTAATTACATATATGACATCACCATCATTAACTATTTTTACAGAGACATAACACTCAAAGTTAATTTTGCCATTGGGGTGACAACGGATAGAAGGTTTGTTCATAGCACCAGAGACAAATTAATATTGTTTAGTAAGTGTACAGATGGATACAGATATATAAACAACCTCATAAAAAAATTAAATAACACATATAAAATAAATATGAGTGGACAAAATATACACGGTGGGAAGTTTCCGTTAAGTGAGCATATTTAAAACCTCGTTTTTCTCCATTTTTATTTTTGTCATGAAACCATCTATTGTTGATCGCTCCTTTTCTGTGGCTCTTGTATTCCGCTACCTTCTGTGGCCGTAATCTCGGGTCCCTCTTTCTGCTTGAGCGATTAAAAATGGGTGAAAAAACAATGAAGACAATTGTGCCCGCAAGTATCAACCATGTAACTGCCCGCCTCCATTGCCAATAAAGGACGATCTTAGCGGTGTGGTAATATGTTGCCCAGCAGAGGCCATCTTCTTATCATGAGTGCGGGTCGAGGATCATGTAGTATGAACATAAAAAAAACATAGCTCCCCATTGCTAAAACCACACTGTAAGTTTCTGGCAGGCAAACTAAACTCTTCTAGCAACTTTTGGTAACCAAGACGACAAGAAGAAACAATAAAGAAATACAAATACAATTCTGTTGTTGAGACAGGACCTATCAATACATTAAGATAATGAGAAAAAGAAATACTAACTATATAGTAACCTAAAAACAATCTTTTAACCAGCCTATCCTGCTTTGAATACTTCAGAGTTTAACACATACTAGAAGGTTGTATATTGCGATTTAATTTACTTGGGCGACCTCCTCATTTTATCTGTAAGATACATCCAATAGGATGTCCGCTGAAAATTCTCCTTCTGTGTCCCCAAAAGCAAATTCCTAATACCAAAGAAGAGAACACGATGTTGAATGGATCACCCCACACCATCCTTTACAAAGCAGGGTGAAAAGGAAACCAGAAAACATAAATATCTAAGATGTTATTCAGGTGGTTCTTATGAATCAACCAGCAAGTGAACATGCTCATGAAATCGACAGAATGTGTGTGGCAGATGTATTAGGCCAGACACTTGAATGGGATTTAAAACTATGTTAGAGGAACCCTAAACTCTCAAAAATATTAGTTAAATGTGACTTAGAAGTTAAACATGTGCAAATTAATTTTCAAATGAGCTGAATGATACAGCATGCTCAACAAATGAGGATGGATGTAAGATGACATAAGGGGAAGAAAAATATGGAAAAACCCCAAATCACAGAACTAAGCTCATCACTAACACAGTTGACAACTTTGCAGTGTACCTATGAAATAAATGAATGGGAGAAATCATAGTAACAATAAAATGTTCATATAAACAATGAGGTAGTTCTCACAGAATTAGTGATAGAATCATAGTGATGTGGGAAGCATAGGTTATTTATAATCAAATAAGATGGAAAAACATCTTAAATATAGATAATAATCATGAATGAGCTTAATGGATTTATGGTGTAGACTTACAAATGCAGACATTACAGAACTGATTAAGCTTTTTTAAAGAAAAAATATCTTGGACAATATTACGGTTTGACAGTTATGTGCTCATGATAAAGAGGATTTTACCACTGCTGTACATACCTCAGTCAAATCATCATTATCTGTCCCAATACAAAATATGATAATTGATGTAGTATTTTTATAAGTGCATTCTGTGATAAATATTTAATTTGTATATATTTAATGTGGTATACTTGGACAAAACATAATTTCAGAACATTTATTGATGCATGAACTTGAGACAAGCCTCCCCGATACGAAAGGGTAGCAGCCCCAGTCAAAATATTTTGACCTTCTTCTCCACGGATGGGAGGTTCTCAAAGTCAGTGACTCAACCAGTCATCTCCACCATGGAGCCAACCACGTGGAGGAACAGACTCTCTGGGTCCCTCCCCCCCCCCCCCCCTCGCCACTCTCAATTCTGATACCCAATCTATTTCACATTTTGCTGTGACATAAAAATAACAATAACTATTAAAAAAAAACGATTCAACAAAAGTCTCCATGAAACATTGCAATTAATATGTTGAACATAAAATAATTATAGATAAATAGGTTTTCTCTGCTTTAAAAAAACATTCAGAGTATGGTAATGTTTATCTTCTGTAATAAATATTTGTTATAAATTTTCTTTTTCTTCTTCTCATTTCTAAATCTCTAATTACATCACATCTCAATATATAATTCACTCCTCTTATTTTGTGTACTTTGACTTACACTGCGGCTACAGTTGCGTGATCATGATATGCAATCTCATCAGAGTGATGGGGCACATCCTTTATAAAAACATTAATAAATTTTGAAATTCTGGTTTTAAATATAAATGAACTAGTTAGATAATATTAATAAAAAAAAAATTTAAATGAGATTATTTACACGATTTTGAGTTTGTGACCTGGTGTGGTATGATCATACAGATATATATACGGTGGCCATGAGACTAACTACAAAAATAGATAAATATTAAGTTTTATTGGATTTTAAATATATTGGAGCTAGTTCATTAATATTAATAAAAAAATTGTGTGAGATTATTTACAATTTTAGTTCATACATATCTTCTAGTTACATATTAAGTATATTAATCTATCAGGTAGTAGAATACTTTTCTAAAAACGGAATAATATTAAATTTTAATTATGAGTTTTTAAATATCATTGAACTAGTTTGGTAATAATAATAAAAAAAATTGCAATGAGATTATTTACTTGGTGCACCGGTTATTTAACAATACGACCTAGTTGCATAGTCATGATGCTCTGGTCTCATCCGGTGACGGGGCATAGCCTACACAAAAAAAAAAAAAGATAATATTAAATTTTAATTGTCGGTTTTTAAATATCATTGAACTAGTTCGGTAATATTAATAAAAAAAATTGCAATGAGATTATTTACAGTGCACCGAGTTGTTGCCATTAGGTACATTTTGTCTTCCTCTCCTGTTCGTAGATCCTCAGAAACATTCTACGTACGACCCCAAACAAAAAAAGTTATAAGGAAAACCATCGAGGCATAAATGAAAAAATTATAAGTGGAAATTAGTCATAGTCACGGCCCTCACTTGATAGTAGCATTGTCTGAGCTGGTCCCCACTACGATGATCGGGTTGCATGTGAGGATCATCTACATACGGCTCTAAACTAGAGTTGTTGCCTCGTCGGTGATATTTGCTCACGATTTAAACAAATTTGTTAGACATTAAATTTATGGATGAAAACAAACATATTGAAAGGCTAATGTTTTACCTTATCGAACGTGGATCTTGGGACCTGCCGAAGCACGCCGAGCGTTGACTATGGCTTGATAGCCGAAATGGAAAGCGATATTTTTATCTTCCTCTGTAGTTTCTGTTCGAAGTCATCACCCTACATTACATATGATTGTGTATCTTTAATCATATTTGATAGGATTAAAAATGTTGGAAGATGATACATTTAATTATAAGATGTTTAGCTACTTTATTACAATTCTTGTAGCTAATTTCAAGTATTTGCCACAGCACAGCTTGTGATGGCCCTTTTTTTCAATCCTAGCTTTGGTTGCCTTTGAGGTGTCAGGAAACCTAGCATCAAAATATTGAAGTTAGATATGACGTAGCACACTTTTTATTTTAGACATAGAGAAAAATTAAAGCTATTGAATTAAAGGATTGTAATTTACCTTGCGGGTCCGGTTGGCATTTTCCTTCTTTCTTTGCCCTTTTCTCTTTTCGTCCTTGGATGAGTATACCACTCTCTTTGGAACTGTGAAGGACGCTCGTGGCATCTAGGGTTAAATTGCTGTGCATCCTATAGGTGTCCACAGTATATTTCAAATACTTTCGACTGCAGAACACATAGTTGTTCTATCAAATGTGCAGGCCCCAAAGGGCTTCTAGATAATCTAGAAGTTCTTTTTGAGGTTAAAATTTTGAATTCCACCAAATGCGTATGGTTGGGCCAAGAAATTACCTTTGCCAGCTCTCCAAAACCTGTAGAACTCATTTATTTCCTACAAAAAAAAAAAAGATATTATCATTAATTTAAAAATAAAAATCATGATAAATATGTTTTAGATAAAGTACATGAAATAGTTAAAATATTAAAATTTACACAGAGTTATGCGTGCTTTATAGGGACACGAATAATATTCTGTAACGTGCCATTAATGGTCCCTTTGTGGAGCGACATGTGTAGCTCCGGGAAACACAATAATGTAGTTGGCCATATCGACCTCATCACGCGACACGTTCGGTGGTTTGTTTGGAGTGTACGCTTGGGCGGGGGTGTGTTTCTTACGCGCACGTAAAGGAGTAGAAGGTGTACGAGAGGGTTGATGGGCAATCTCTTGCCCTTGTGTCCCACTACCACCAACAGGGTTCGGCAAGTGCCGGAAAACACTACATACAAAAAGAACTTTTTGTTAGTTTAGTCGATGTAAAAATTAAAAATTAAACTATCACAATTCATCTCATGCGAGAACAAAAAAAATATTCTTTTGAATTTTTATTATTACGATATGTATCTAGTTGGCTCATAAGTTGTTTTATCCTCATATTTTAGTGTTTGAGGCACATCTATCAAAGTATTAATTCGACCTTGCACCTCGTGCCTTTTTTGACAACGAAACAACACGGAATGGGGATGAAGAAAGCTCTTCCTCAAGGAATCACCGGGCGTACCATGGCTAGGTGTATGCATATTTAGACACAATTAATATTATGTCAATTGTATGTAAATAGCTAAAATACACGAAGATAGGCTTGATATAGCACTTTACATGTTCTTAGCTAAGCTTCTTTCGCATTGATCATCAGATCTCGGGAGTTGTTTCTGTACTACCACCGTCATTCATACATTGCGATAAAATTATAAATGTAAAAACTTGAAAACAATATCTAACTTGAAAACACAAAATGAAAACTGAAATAATTTCTAATAAGACACCGGAAGACGAGTTAGAGTTTCAAATATGCATGAATTGAATTCGATCCTGGAAACATGTCATTGCACATTAAGGCACCCAAACAAGAGACGAGTTGACAATGAAGACCTTATTAGATATATTGTTGGAGAAACTTTAGTAAACTTGTTGTGAAGACCTTGAGGACATTTTTTTGAACAACGTTATTGAAAATTTGATGGTATAGCATTGTTGGAGACGATCTTGAAGGGCCTTGAAGTGAAGCTTTTGGAGCAACTATTGAAAAATCCTTAGAGAATTTAAGTAAGGCACTTTCTATCTTCCATCACATTTTTCCTTTCAATATCCTTTAAACGATCTTGTTGATATTTAATGTTTGAAATCACGTTATAATTCCTTGATTATATGTGTTTAGGGACGTTCCCTTTGAAATTACCCAAAAATACCTGGCGATTTATCTTCGGGATGCATGTGACCTGTTCAATATTTTGATTGATAGTAGTAAACATAGAGAGTTAGGGAGCTCTTGACTTGGTTTGGTTGGGCCATTAGATCCCTAACATCTACTAGGGAGAACTCCCTCGAGTTGGAGGAGGAAACTGGCAGTGAAAAGAGGTTGGTGAGGTAATGATGGGGGCTATTGAATTACACATGGTATCACACTTTAGCTTTAGGACTTTATCTTGAGAAGTGCGAGATTTTGCTATATCAATTCTCAAATTGTTCTGACACTATTGTTGAAACTAATAATAAGTGATGTTGAGGGGTTTTTAGGTATAAGAAACAATACCATTTTAAAAACTAGGGTTCTCGGTCATGTGCCCCACAACCACTTGGGCTAGGGCACACTGAATAATTTCCACTAAACCATGCAAACTTAAAATTAACTAAACGGATCCATAAAGTAATAATAATCATAATTCCTAATTTCCTATTGTACGATATGATGCAAATTATTCAAACATGGAAAACGATGAAGACATGCGATATGCAGAATTTGGAGTATTAGACAATACAGAAATTTAGAAACTACAACTTTGATTCAATACTCTGTGTCCTAACTCAGGAAGGAATCTAGTTTGTAGTACAAAACATGCATCATGTATTATCAATTCTTAATTGACAACAACTAAAGGTCATCTACCTCATCAATTCCTTCTCATTTTGTGTTTTTATGTTATATTCCTTATAAAAGTGTCAAATTGATCTCAAATTAAGCAACCACTGAATAAAATAAACAATAGTTGAGATATGATTGAGAAATGGTCATTTATTTCTTGAAAGGATCTTCACAATTTCTTTGGTTGTTTTTCATCTCAAGAAACAAGAAATGACCAAAGAAACTATCGTGATGTAATATAAGAAACAACATGGTGCGGTAATACATTTCAAAGCCAAATGATGTCCATTGAGGACATGGCCTTTATTTGGTTCTGTTTCATAGGAGTTTGGGTAGAAATGGAACTTTGTTGTACCATTTCCGGTAGTAAAAAGGAAAACCTTCTTTTTCCATTGGAAATAATTTACCTTTCCTTTTTTCAAGATAATCTAAATCACAAAAAATATGAACTATCTTGCACACATTCTTGGATAATGTGAAAGTGGGAAAAGGAATACCCTACACAAGTGATGCAGACATGTACATTTGAACACTAATAGATTTTGTAGTTGAAATACAATGCTTGTTTCATTTAAATGTAAAGGTTTTAAACGAGGAGAAATAATGGCTGTCAAATTAATACGCGTTTCTTTGGGAAAAATTTAAATCTTGTATTGGGTGATGAAGATAATAGAGAGTATTGAATCTTGATTCTTGAAATTGTGTTTAACTTGAATAACTCAAATGATTATAAATATTAGTGGATGAGTTCTTTTTTTCAAGTATGTCCTCTAAAACTCTTATCACAAAGCATTGTATGATGGCTAGCATCACCTTTGTTTCCCTTTTCTTCGGTTAAATGTAAAAATTATATTAATATATTGGAGCACGAATGATAACTACAATTGTTTGCTTTGCAATATATCCATTAGATTATGAAAAGTTTTCTCAAGTGGAGCTATTGGTTATTGATGAAGCGGCTAACGATTCCATTTGCATTGTAAAACTCGATTAGGCCATATTTCGTGTTTTATCTTCCTATTATACATCAGGTAATAATTATAAATAGAGCCAATCACAATCACGGATTTTGTAATACATTTGATTTCCATGGATAGTGATGATGATATTAACCCTATATATCGGTGACCTATATCTATATGACAATGATCTCAACATTGACCTTGATATGGTTGTATGGATGTGACCTTTGGTATGTCATCGAAGGAAAATCACCAAATCTAAAGAACTAAAGCTCATCACTTTTACGATCTGAGTACTACCTTGTGATAAAGTTGATGACTTTCGATCTCCCCGTATCTACCACTTTTCACTTCACCTTGATATCGTCGAGACCAAGGGAAATTTGTTACTCGGTGTTGAGATGGATGAGTTTTTCGAACTAAAATCCATAACCAAGCTTCATGAAATTGGTGAGTCAAATTCATGCAAAAACACCAAAACACATCTTACACATCCTCTTTGAAACTCATCCAAAAGAACATTGGAAGACATCTAGAGAGAACCTATAGCCTAACACAATCCAATGGAATTGACCAAAAAAGCCATCGTCAGCCCTACTATAGGACGAAGAGGCACACGGTAAGAACTTACCATTTTGCAAGAGCTAAGGGAAAATTCTATTCGCGAGAGGCGAGACGCGGCGAGCGAGATACTGTGCACGCAGAGCTCAGGAAAATGCTGAGGGAAAATACTATTTTGCGAGAGCTCGGGCGAATGCGGGGGCGAATGTTGTTGCACCGCAAGAGGCGGGCGAATGCGGGGGCAAAATCTTGTTCTACGGGCGAGGGCGAATGCGAGGGTGAATGCTGTTAAGAGGCGGGAGCAAATGCGTGCAGAGGGCGAAGGGGTGAATGATGAGGGAAAATGTTGTTCGCAGGCGGGGGCGAATGCGAGGGCGGAGAAATGCGTGTAAAAGCGGCGGGCGGAGATGCACACGTGATATCGGACGTTAATGTAGTTTTTAATAAAATAATTTTTATGTAGCGCGCATATAAGTATTACGTTATACGGCCGAACAAAAGTGTCGCTATTGCGACGGATGCCTCCAAGTGTCGCAATAAAGCCATGGAACGCTATAATCACTTGCGGCGTTTGGAGGCGGCCGTCCTAATAACGACGCTTTGGGGCATAGTGTCGCAATTGCGACGTCTTCCTCAAACTTCGCAATTGTGACACTTTGTCTAAGTGTTGGTATTCACCGACACTTTTCTCTAAACGTCGGTATAAGCGACGATTTCGAGACGGGATTGAAAAATTTGGGGAAATTTCCGACATTTGGTCAAAAGCGTTGGAACCAAGCATCGGAATTTCCCCAAATGTACTAGTGTTGGGATGGAGAGGCTAAAACATGGTTCAAATATCTTGCTAATAATGTAGTCACCACTTGGGAAGAAATGGAGAATTTATTCACACTAAAAGGGGGAGAGAAGAGGGACCATGGATATGTCCTCACAGAGTTCAACACTCCTGAAAAGAGACAAAATGAGGATGTAATAGAATTTATAAAGAGGTTCAATAAGCTCTATAATAATCTCCCTACTGAAATCAAGCCTCCCCAAGCAGTTGTTAAGGTGTTATTTGTAGGAGCTTTTGAACCATAGTTTGGGTTCACCTTAAGAGAATGAAGATCCACATCTCTGGATCAAATCCAGAGTGATGCATTAGAGGTAGAATGAAAATTGGATTCTATGGGTAAGATCAAGGGGAAGACAGAACATGAAGCTAGAAGAAAGAAGGGGGAGGAGGCTTCTACCTCAAATTAGAAGAGGGAATCACAGGAGTATAGACTTGAAGAAATGAAAAAGTGGATAAAGAACCTCTCAAATAAGTTGTTTAAGCTTGAATCAGAGGCCAAGGATTCCCCTCCTCATTCCAACCAAATGATTCCTAACCAGGGGTTTAATACTCAATATTGGAGGCCCCCTTTGCGGTTGTTACAATAGGCCAAGGAAGTCACAGACAACCAAAAAGATCAATTCCTTGCCTCCTGTGATGAGGAGGAGGATGACCCCATCCTACAAGGATAACAAGAAGAAGAGGAAGTCCCTCCATAAGATCAAGATATTGATAATTACTACAGGCACTTCGTGGATTTCATGCAAGCTCAACTCCATGAAAAATATGACTTCCGGTCCTCCAGAAAGAGAACTCGAGGGCAACAAAAAAGTGAAGAATCGATATCAAGAGAAAAAACCCCTCCTAGTCCTCCTAGTAAAGGGAAGAAGCCATTAGAAGAATCAGTCCCTCTTAAGGCCACTGCATCCTCTTCCACAAAGAAACAAGCTTATCCTCCAAAAGATAAGAAGTCCTCATCTATACCCTTGAAACCGCCTGACCCCCCTAAAGAGCAGTTCAAAGAAGCCATTACAAAAAAAGGGATCACACCCTTTAATCTCCAAGAAGAAAAATTGGTGGTGGTTTTTGGACCAAATGTAGAAAACTAGCTTCTAGCCTATGCTGAAGAAGAGGGAGGTGAACTTACCCTCCATGAAGAAGGAGAAGAGATGGAGTATTTTCCAGAATACAACACTAAAAATCAATAACTTTATGGTGATCCAGAAACAAAGGAAACAAAGCTTACTTCCACAAGAGTATCTTCAACCAGTAGTGTTGTATTCAGAGATCAAACACCAATCAAGTGGGCCCAATGAAAGCCAAGAAAGCTTACCAAAAGAAGACCAGTCAAGTTTGTTGCTTAAAGACCAATAAAATTCTCTTTCCAAGTTTGTTAACCTTGAAGAAAATCTTAAAATTTCTCCATCATTAAGTTCTTCTTGCGATGTTAAGGAAGAAACACAACATATTGTTACTAGTTATGATCCTCTACTTGAGGTGATTGAGAGTTTGCAACTCCCCTGCAATCTTTTATATGAAAAATAAGATGATGAAGAGCACACCAAGAAGTTGATTATAATGGAAAATGAGAAGAAACAAGAGTCATCCTTGTTTCTTGAATATAATCAGTGGAAACACCGAACAAAAGCAACAATTTGGAATGAGGTTTGTTTTCTTGTTACAAATCCTCCAGAAAAACTCATGTTTCTTGTTTACCATGATCCTTTGGTTAGTATATTGCAGTCATCAATAAAGGCAGAAGATGAGGTATCTAGCAGGATGTTTGCTCCACCATGGCAAGGTAAAGTTAAAAATTGGTTTGAGAATCATTCAGCTGCTAGCATGAGAAATTTCCATCAATGCATACAAGATTTCCTAGGTTGATGGGTAATCATGGGAAATGTCTTTCTTATCATAGAGGAGTATGAACATTTAAAAATTTAGCCAAGGGAGACAAGACATTATGTTTTAGCAAAGTTCAATAAGGTGTATCATTCAATACCCGTTGATATAAGGCCACCCCCAGAAGTAGCTCTCTTGCAATACGCAGATACCTTTAATCTAGAGATGGAATTCCAAGAAAGAGAAAGAGACATGACAACCCTTGAAGAAATTAAAAATATTGCAGTTGATGTGGAGGTGAACCTGTCGGACAGAGAGGCGAAGCTTAAAACAGAGGAAGAATTGACTCAGTTTGATTCTTCTCCACCCTTATGCCTTAATTCCTCAAATAAAATGAAAAAATGTTCTGAGTTGTTTGAAAACATGGAGAACAAATGTGTTGTACCAAGTTGTGAGGTTGGATTGATTGGGTCAGAATATTTAGAAATGAGTCAAGTGTATCTTGATCCAGTGGACGCCTATATTGAGAAATTATTCATCAAAAAGCCACCATACCTTTTCAACATTTCTGTTGTTGTTCAGGTTTACCAAGCCCCTAGTGATGAAGACCATGCTAGTAATTCCTATCAAATGCCAGTAACAAGTTTGTTCCTGAGTTTGGTGGAAAACAATGAAAGAACACAATTATTAGAGCAGTTTCTTTCCTGGTTACACTGGCATTATTGTATCATTTACAATAGTAGTAATTCCAACAGATCAGGGTAGGTAGGTGTGAAAATAAGCTCAGTGCTATGAACATCCTTTTAGTTTAGTTTTAGATTGCTTTGCAGTTTTCAGTTCAAGTGTGTTTCAATTTCCAGTTTCAACATAGTTCCGATTTCAGCATTCAAAATTTTCAAAGTGTGGCAGTGATTTCTGTTTTATATAGTTGGAAATGCACAACTCAGTTGTAGTTTCACTTTAGGCTTATAGTGTGCATTTGGGACTCCATGAGCCCAATAAGGCACAAACACTCAGTTCTGCAGGTTATCAACGCACTCAGAACAACACGTTGTCCCAAAATGGAGCTAATGTTGGCCTATGACCTCACATAAAGGGTAGAAGGAGAAAGAAAGGCAAGTCTTGACTGTCAAAGAGATTCAAGGGAATAAATCTGCATCTTAGTTCAGTAGAAAGGGGAAAATGTAGCTCATAAGGTTTAGTGGTGAGAAAATTTCATTTCCTCCCTCCTTCATCTCATTTATCCTCTTTACCTTCATTTACCCTCTCTTACACTTCACTTTTCCTTTTCTGAAGTCTCGCGCTACATTTCTTCATTTACATCACCGCTCCCCGCAAGTCTTAAACTTTACATACTAAGGACTTATGAAACTTATCTTGCTGCTGATGCGACTTGGTGGGATCCATCCAACCTTGATATATCACCCAAATGTGCATGTAAACCTTCATATTCCACACTTTCCTTACCTGTCGCCTTTTCACACTTAGCAGCGATTAGCCCATCGCATATCGCATATCACACAATTTTGGACTTACCTTTTAAAGCACCCGCAAGGTTTCTGTTTAAGTTGTGATGTGGTTGGGTCCCACTTTACTTCCACGTCACCTCCCCACCATCACAGATCGCTCCGAAAACTTTTAACATTTACCACCCACTGCTCCCAGCTAAATCTTGTGACTTGCAATCTGCAGGCATGGTCCCACCACTATCTGTGCCACCTCACAGCCTTCTCCCCACACTTCACCCATCGCATGTTTTAACACTTAACCTCTGCCTGCTTGCACATAAACTTTGTGATGTCAAATTTGCAGTCGAGTCCCACTTTCCTCCACGTCACTTCCTTTCTCCCCGCACTTCGCACTTCGCACCGTTTAGGGCTTATCTCTACTGCTCCATGGTAAATATTTGCAATTGAGATGTGGTTTTTCCCCACCATAATACTTCGCTCACCGTTATTATGTCATTCCTTCTCTACTGTTACCATTCCATGTCTCCCGCCATTCTCTTCCATTGGCATGCATCCCATTACTGCTAATCCTCCCTCATCTCTCCACCACTTCCGCTCCACCCCAATACACCTGATGGTCCTTAACAAATTTTGGGCTCCCCTACCTTGCCGCCCCCCCCCACCCTCCCCGACGTTCGAACTTTAACTATGGCGGGGGGGGGTCCGAAATTGGTGGTTTTCATTACCACCCAGTCCTCCACATGCCTTCCTCCCATAATTTCGCACCCCCCCCCCCCCCCCCCCCCCTCTTTGATACCGCTTACCACTTGAGACCCCCTCTAAAATCCGGTTTTTGGTTCATAGTTCAAATACAACACAGACTTCTGCGTGGAACATGTAGTGATGGTTTATTTAGTTTGCTTAAAATTCCTCCACTAAAGATTTATGCGTGTGCTATACAACTGGCCACTTCACAACGGATTGAGTGGAAATCATAAGACTGAGGGAGTGGAGGCTTTCAAGTAACAGATGGAATCGTAGGATGACAGCTAACCTGCCCACCTATGACCGCTCCTCACCATACCGTGTGAAGGCTCCCATATTTGGCCTCCATGATCAACCACGTCTGTGTTGTTTACTGTTTGATTTTGATGTTTTGATGGTGAAATATAAATTTCACCCATTCATGTTTTACTTCTCTCCATGTAGGAGTAATTGCTAGATGTATGCTCTGCAAGTTAGGTAGGAACTTTTGATTTCATAGGTATGGGTCGATCATAGATGAATAAGACCGTAGAACCTCTGGGGACTCTATATGTAGTGAGTTTCAAGATGAAATAAAGGTTTTGGTTAGGGTTCTGGAATTTTTAAGAATTTTGCCATAGTTTTGTATGATTGTGCTCCCTGTGCTCTGAGACACATATTTGGGAAAGTTGTTTAAAGTTAATATGATTACAGAGATGATATTTAGATTCAAAATGGAGCAATGAGTAGTACGTATTTGTTTTCTTTTGTTATCAGTAACATCCTCTTTATGTGTAATCATCTTTCATGCTATTCTTCTTTGATGGTTCTTGTAATATAGCTGCTCGTGGTCTGCAATTTTATTAATGAATTCGTGTTTTTATAATGCTCAAGTGTTAAAACTCATGTATTAAGATTCATACACTCCCTTAATTCGCACTCCATGAACCTTTGTTTTTGTTAATATCTCATTCATATTCATTTCCTCTAAGTTCACAGGGGACAGATTTTTAAATATCTTAAGCCTGTCTCTCGAGTTTCTTCTCCGTTCTCTCTCAACACCTCTGCATATTTTAATATTTATGTTCATTGTTTTATACTTGGCCCATTTAAAAACCATCAGTCTCACAACCTCTTGAGCCCTCTCACAGTATAAGGAATTCGCATGAATCAAATCCAAGGTCTTCTCAATCCATGAACCACCAAAACCATTGTTCTCTTATTCCATATTTTGTCAGGGGCATTTCATACAATTGTTCACATTCAACCTTTGATTTTTAAGATTTCCTAGGCACTGGCCTTTTGCAACTCAAGGTTGTCTCTAGGAGCTACAACAGGTTGTATTCAGAAAATAATAGTAAGAAAGGCTAGAATCAAGTCACAAGTTCAATTAGTTACTAGAGACATTGGAGAAGCAAAGGTGACTTGTAGTTACTCTTTTCTCATGAATGCAATGAAGCATGGAAAAGTGCTCATTTTGGAAGTGACAGTATGATTGAAATATGGTCCTATAATGATATCTTCTAGCTGGGCTGCAAAGGAGAACCAAGGCTTCCCCTACCTCTAGGTTATTTTCTATGGTGTTGAGGGGCCTCTTACGCCTATTTTTGTCATCATATACTATGTATTACATAAATATTAGTAATCCTTAGGAAATTTTTAAGGTAAAGTAAATGAAGGTTGGTTGAGAGGGAGTACAACCACACTAAATATATCATATATGTATAAATAAACATTAAGTCTAATAGATATTTGGTTGGAATTCCTTCCCAAAAGTATTGTTATTTGTGTATTCTTGTTTGTTATTGCAGATGGTATCATTTAGTATATTACTGCATGCATATTGTATGTTTATAACATATTGCATCATTGAATCCTTCTTTTGGTTAGGTGATAATAATAGCAAATGAAGGAGTGGTTCAAACTTGCAAAAGAGAAAAGTGAAGAGGATGAATAAAATGAAAAAGTTGCAAGACAAATTCTTTGAGAGACACAAGTTGATGTTTGTAAATGTATGTAGACACTCTTATGTTGTAATTTAAGACTTGTTCGATAAGATGCTGCTCAAAAATTTTCCCGTAAATGCTATGGTTTGTGGAAAATTGCATTGAGTCTAGGAATGTTAAAATGGAGACCATGTAGACTTGCAAGAATTGAAGAATATTATTATTGGATGGCCAGATCGTACTGAAAGGGTTGTTTTATTCATGGCACTTAAAGAGTGAAGTTACGCTTAAGAAAATAATATATAAATTCAGTTTTAGTTCTTATTATATCATTATTATCGTTCAAATACCTAAGCTTCACAATTACTCTTTTTTCCAATGTTGAAGTTATGGGGTCACTGTGACAAACCAGCCACAAGGTTGGATTTCCGAGTCACATATTACGATATCTTTTGTTCTATTTTGGATGAGACAATAGCCAAGTGACACTACTTTAAAGCTCTTACTGACGATCATGAAAGAATATCTATTTTTTTCTACATACAATAGATGCCATGGAATGTTTTATCCCACGCAAGGAAAAACCAAACTTTTTAATAAATTATGACGAATGCCATGCAATGGGTTGACATAGTTGAAATTGATTTGGTTGATCGACTAAAGTGAAATATAACATGAATAATTTTTTTTTGAATTGCTGGAGAAGTGACTCAACCAATGACATCGAATTTTGATTTTATTAATTTTGAATACTTTGCCAATGTATAAGCCAAATTTTTTACTGAGTCAACTTGGAGTCCAGATGACCTTGATAATTTTTTTTTAACCATGGCAGATGTCCTCAATTCAGAAGATACTCCTAATAATGTGTGAAAAGTGGAGTTAATAGAGGATCATTGGAATGTGAGCTCCTTTCCCTTAAGAGAGAAATAAATGAGCATAAAAACATGGTGCCCACCCTCTATTTTTTCATTGACCATTTGTTTCATTATGTCCCAATTCTTTTAATTTTTTGGTAAAATGGGTCGCACCAGTCATACAAATACATAAAATTTATTGAAGACAATAATGAATAATTGTTCAGAGGCTGCCAAACTCTTTTGATGTGTGTACATTTCTATTTCTCAAATTATTACAATTATGTATTTAGGAGGGAATAAAACATTTTTTTTGTGCACTATATTTCTACTTCCCTTAGGTTGTCATCGAATTAAGGACAAATCAAATCAAGGAAATTGACTGGTTATTTATTGTTCAATCTAATCAACCTAGTTGATTAATGGAAGAGTTCCTTGTTCAGTTTCCATTATGTTGTCATATATTGGTCAACTAGCACCATTGGAGAGTTGTATGAGAATAAGAGAGCTTATTTTTTAAGTTCTCTTTGAGGAGGTTGAATTGGATGAGTGAATTGCAAGTCTAAAAGACTAGAAATAACATAGAATCAACCACACTAAGAGGAATCGAAAATATCATTGCATGGTTGAGAAATGGTCAGAGTCAACCAAAGTAAATGAGACAAAGGATTTTTTATTGACATCAACTAATTAATGGAGATATCAACCAAGTATTGAAAAAGGATTTCAGTTGATTGGTGAATATATTTTCTTTCTTTGATCTTAGTTTTTATTTTTACTTATTCATGCTTATGATCGATGTAATGTAATGTGCTATTATTTTACCATGAAATTTGTTGGAATGTGACTGAAATATTATGTAATGAGTCTGTCTAGAATTTTTTTTATGAAATTTTGTTGAGTCAAGTCAAATTCAATTGGATTCTGTCGATATCTATTTGACGATAATTGTAAAGTTTAATAGCTACAAAATTTAGTGAGTCATAGAAAGGTTGAGTCATAGTTATCCTTCATGTAATTCATCAAGTATAGGCTCTAAATAAAAAATATTGGCAGGATAACATCTATTATAATCAGGGAGAAAATCGAATAAGAAACATACAACATGCATGCAACAATAAATATGAAGCAATTTTGCAACAAAATATTAAGGAAGAGGAATCATAAGAGCATAACATAGAGAGCATTGAACTATTAAAACTTATGACAACAATAAAAGGAACATATGTAATGACCCCCTGGTATAAAAATGTAGAAATCTTTGATTGTGATAGATCTACATAGCAAGATGGTTGATTTGGCAGACACCTATTTATTTTATGTTTGAATTAGAGACTCAAAATAATGTCAATCATGCACATGAGTCATCCATAGAGAGAGTGGAAAGGACACCCCTAGATTAGAGAGGAGTTTCCCGATGATTCTTGGTTGAGTGAGTAGTCCATATGGTTGAGAAGACTACAAAGAATGTCAACAATGGAGATTTTCACTTAGCGGCCATCAAAAAAGAAAAAATAATAGTAATCCTTGTATACATGCATTTTCCTATCCACCTGGTGGTTGTTGTAATTGAGATACCTATGTAGGATTGAATGCATGGTTGATGTACAATAAGGATATTTTTGCAAAGAGAAGTGGTCCAAGGCATTATTACGTGGTTGTTTGGGACGAGAAAGGCATTAAGGGTGGAGGAGATGTTAAGGGGACACTTAGGCCTATGCTTTTCATCATATACTATATACTATATATGCATTTAGAGATTGTGAGTGTTGCATAGGAATCGATTAGGGAAATATGCATTTATTTTGTGCTCTTTGATCTATGCTCAAAAAGTTGATTGCTCTATCCCTTAGTAGCTAAGGTTTCATTGAAAAACTAAATTGAAAATATTGATTCTCATTTAGTTTTCATTCTAGGAATTTCCCATTACATATTGCGGTGAACCCGAAAGATAAACTGTTAAGAAAGATCAACATAAAATTCACCTCAATCAACTTAAGAAAGCATTGTAATGTTAACGATAACACTTAAAAGGTCTAGGCTAAAGACTTCTTATGGCGTCGTTAAGCATAGTAGTTGTTGCTAACTTTTCTGTGATACATTTCGAGTGTGATATCCCACTCCATGTACGTAAGTATATCAGAGCTCATCCTCGTACCTTTGGGTATATAGGGAGGTGTTCTAGTACAAAACGTATAATGGGGTGCTCTCACTGTGTGGTTTCACATTAGACAACGCTATTACAAACTTGGGCCTCCACATACCTTTGGGTATATTTGGGAGGAGAAATTTAGGTTTCTTACCATCCATAGGTAACCGAGTCGATCACCTTGTAACTTGTGATACACCAACCACAACATTCGGGGAGATTGCCTGCCTATACTTCTTGGTTCGCTAGGAGGTATTCTGTAGTCACAATTACTTGGTAATCCTTTTTCCGAGTAAGACCCTTTTATTTGTTTGGTTGTTTTTATAATAAAATCAATCATTCATCATGGAAGAAGAACAATCCTTTCCTCATGGTTCACACAGAATAGTGCTTAAACCACCTTTACCACTGGAAGGCATTTGTAGTCGGTGAAAGCGACCCCGTTCTACCGAATCTAGTACAATCAGTACCTTTGGTGCATTATCTTCATAACATATATTAGAGTTGTTTCGAGTCGTGTTTACACATCCTGGTTTATCTACTATCATCAAAACAGAGTCCTCATCACTACTCGCGGACATTGAAATTCCAATCAGTTTGACTATACATCCAAAACCCGATGTTGTTCAACCGGGAGTTGATTTGAATCCCATCATTCTTTTACTAGAAAATCTAGATCTCAAAGTCAAATGAAAAGCATTTTTTCTTGTATCGATCACTCCTCAGTCATCTATAGCCATTTAGTCTTCCCTTCTATTGCACAGTCAACCACCTGAAATATATTTAGGGCCTGATGGCGAAATTCTTCCACCCAATTTGATTTAAATTGAGGAAGAACCTCAATAAGAAATACCCTCAACTCCAACTCTTTTGGGGTTGGGGTTTTATCTTTACGAGTTTTTTCCTCGATCAAATTACACTGCTTCAGTTTATCTTGTTTCAATCCAAGTTCCCATAGATCCTATAGGGTATTCACTGGGTCATTTGACCATGGATGAGTCAACATATTCAGTTGTATCATCTGTTCTAGTTGCGACATGATCTACTGTTTCTACTCTACCGATGTTTACCACGTTACCCAAGTAACATATTTATGGTGGTCTGTCCATCCCATTGGGTTACCAATCATTATGGGGAGCCTACTTTGGTGCCTCCTCAAATCCATGGAATTCACCCATGTCATCTTCTGGTATCTTATCTAGTACATCTGTAATGAGTATTGAACGACTTGATCCTTTATACACATCTTTCGTTCAACTTCAAGCTGGTCCATCTAGGTACCTTCCATCCAGTTCAATCTCGACTAGACTCCCACCATTTGGAGATCAATATATTCTATCTTATTATACTCCTCATGCTGGGGGGTAACCTATGGTCACCCATTTTGACAATACTCAGTCGTTTTATAGTCACCCAAATGTTGTAATGACTGTTTGTTGGTGGCAACCTATCCTGCCCATTCAACCACAAATGATTGTGCATTCATACCAACCAGTTCAACCTGTTGCACCTACATCTACCCCACTGCTTAATCCTTCATTGTGCCATTTACAAGCTCAGTTGGTTGTACCTCAACCATCTCAAACGGGTCCTTCAACACATTACCCTCAAGTCTTGGGCCTCTAGACTCCACCTCCTTCGGTTGGTTTACAAAAACCACCTGTATCTGGAATCTTACAACCACAGGCTAGATTACCCTTCTATGGGATGTCACAGGCTCCTACGGATCTTACCTATTCACAACCGAGTCCAATATATTCTAGTTTGGGCTATAATATTTGTTGGGTGTGTGTTATATTCTTTCCATGACTAGCCCCACGCACTATGCGTTGCGCCGGGTACAACAGGGGGGTCACAAGGGGGGCGGCAGCCCCCCTTGTCGGGGTCCGGGGCAGCGCCTCAGCGAAAATTGTTTTGGTATGCGGACCCACCCATGTTTTGTGCATGAGTTTTCACATGGTTTTGGGGTACGATGGTTTTCGACCCCTGGTATTTTGTAGATCCGGTCAAGGGAACTACGGTTATGTTCTAATCCAGGGTTAATGGATTGGGATTTATGTATGCTTCGGCATGTATATATATGTGTTGTAACACTAAAAGGAATATAATGAAAAATCAAGTTGGTCGTCCCAATTTGGGATCCAGGGGAAAATCTCCGTGTTTATCTGTTTTATGTTTTATGCTCTCGCTATTGTTTATTTTCTGTTATAAGATTCATGTGTAGATAATTTCTGTTCAGGGTTAAAACCTACATTTGGTATCACAGCTGTTTCGGCTTCAAGGGGACGCCTTTGCTGCTGAGGGTTTTTTGTTTGGGCCTCAGGTAGACCCTGTTCAGTGGGAGATCTGCGGGATCGATTCTTGCCATGAAAGAAGATGGGGAGCAGTGGAAAGATAGAGATCGAGAAATTTAATGGTCAGATTTTTGAGTTGTGGAAGCTCAAGATGGAGGATCTGCTGCTGGATAAAGATCAGTGGATCGCGGTAGATCCAGGTACTAAACTAACGACAATGTCAGATGAAGACTGGAAGAAACTGGATCGGAAGGCTAAAAGCACAATACGGTTGTGTGTATCAGATTCAGTATTGTTGAATGTATCTGGGGAAGCTACGGCGAAGAATTTGTGGGAAAAACTTGGGACTTTGTACCAATCTAAGTCTCTGGTGAATAAGTTGTTCCTACGGAAAAAGCTGTATAACCGAAGGATGAAGGATGGAGACTCGGTGACAGAGCATCTGAATGCCTTCAATACTGTGGTAAGTCAGCTGTCATCTGTTGATATTAAAATATCAGATGAAGATAAGTGCATTAGTTTTTTGTGCTCTCTACCAGACTCGTGGGACAGTCTAGTTATTGCAATAGGTAGCAATACAACTACCTTGAATTTTGATGACATTGTCTCAGCCTTGCTGTCGGAGAAAATGAGACGGAGAAATATGGAGGGTCAGAATGAAGATGCCTTATTTGTACGAGGAAGGTCCCAGAACATAAACAAGAATAAGGTTTCGAGTGGGAGATCTAAATCTAGAGGGAGATCTAAATCTCCTGGAAAGTTTGTAAAGGTGTGCTGGAAATGCGGAAAGGAAGGACACTACAAAAAGGAATGTAGATCTAAAGCTCCTAAGAAAGGAAAGGGATCTGATGAAGCTCCTTCTGCAGAGGCAAAAACCACCTCGGATGAAGGTGGAGATGTGTATTTGGCTTCTTCTTCAAATACACATGTAGATCATGAGTCATGGTTGATTGACTCAGGTGCATCCTTTCACTTCACTCCCCATAGGGAGTGGTTCTGCGAGTATGAGAAATATGATGGTGGTGATGTCTTCCTAGGGGATGATAGGAAGGCCAGAATCTTCGGACGTGGAAAATTCAAGCTAAAGCTGCAAGGTGGAAGGATTAGAACACTTCCTGGTGTTCTGCATATACCTTCATTGGCTAGAAATCTGATTTCTATAAACAAGATGGATGATGCAGGTGTAAAAATAGTGTTCGAGAAAGATGCCTGCAAGATGGTTCGGGGAGCACTGGTATTAATGCGAGGAGTTCAGACTGGAACTTTGTACAAGCTACAAGGTAGCACTGTTATTGATGGGTGTAACAATTATGTGGTTCCTGAAAATGGAGCGGAAATCTTAGCTGTCTCTGGAGAAAAGACCATGCTATGGAATCAAAGGCTTGGACATATTGGAGAGAAGGGCCTTCATATACTACATAGAAATGGTATGGTAGAAGGTATGTCTAATTTCTCTCTGGATTTCGATTTCTGTGAACATTGTGTATATGGGAAGTAGAATCGGGTGAGTTTTCCTTCTGGTGCTAAGAGGGTGAACAAGATATTAGAACTTATGCACAGTGATGTGTTTGGACCTATGTCAGTTCCATCACTGGGAAAGTCTGTGTACTATGTTTCATTCATAGATGACTTCTCAAGGAATACATGGATATATTTCTCGAGGAAGAAATCTGAAGTCTTTGACAGATTTAAAGAATTTAAGGCTCTAGTGGAAAACCAGACAGAGAAGAAGATAAAGGCGTTGAGGACAGATAATGGTGGGGAGTTCTGCAAGAAGGAATTTGAAGAGTTCTGTAAGAAGTGTGGTATAGCACGGTAGAAGACTACTCCATACACACCTCAGCAAAATGGAGTTGCAGAAAGAATGAACAGAACACTGATGGAAAAGTCAAGAAGCATGCTCAGTGGTACCGGGTTAGGACAAGAATTCTGGGCAGAGGCAGTGGAGACTGCATGTTACTTAGTTAACAGATCACCTTCATCAGCGTTGGAGGATAAGACTCCAGGAGAAAAGGACCAAGTTGGATAATAAATCTGAAAGGTGCGTCTTTATTGGGTATAAGGATGGTTTAAAGGGTTACAAGCTTTGGAACCCAGAAACAAGGAAGGTTGTGTACAGCCGAGATGTGGTGCTTAGAGAGGTGAAAGATGTTGTTACACATGAATTCCTACCAAAGGAACCTGAGAATATAGAGTTTGAGCTAAAGGAGGATGAATCAGACTCTACGACAGAAGAAGATTCAGAAGAGGAAGAGCCACAAACCCCAGCTTTGAGAAGATCAGTTCGGGAAAGAGGGCAACCAGAAAGGTATAGTCCATCTGATTTTTGTTCAGGTTTTGCCTTAACTATAACTGATGATGATCCCAGAAATTTCAGGGAGGCAGTAGATTCAGAGGATGGAAAACTCTGGAAGGAGGCCATGGTTGATGAAATGGCATCCTTACACAAAAATGAGGCATGGGATCTAGTGGAGTTTCCGGCTGGAAGGAAGCCCATCGGGAGAAAATGGGTGTTTAAGAAGAAGATGAATGTAGAAGGCAAGGTGGAGAAATACAAAGCTCGGTTGGTAGCAAAAGGTTATTCCCAAGTGCCAGGAATTTATTTTGGTGATATTTTCTCTCCTGTTGCCAAAGTTACTTCTATTAGATTACTTTTATCTGTTGTTGTTGCATTTGATTTTGAGATAGAACAGATGGATGTGAAGACAACATTTCTTCACGGGGATCTAGAAGAGGAGATCTACATGAAGCAACCTAAAGGCTTTATAGTGAAGGGTAAGAAAGACCTGGTATGCAGGTTGAAGAAGTCGTTGTATGGGTTAAAACAGTCACCAAGGATTTGGTATCAGAAATTTGATACGTATATATGGGGACTTGGCTTCACTAGAAGCAAGGAGGATCACTGTGTTTATTTTAAATTAATTGGTGACCATGTTATTTATTTGGTCTTGTATGTGGATGATATGTTGTTGATTTGAAATGACAAAGAAATTATCCAAGATTTGAAGACCCAACTGTTCTCCAAATTCGACATGAAGGATCTTGGTGCTGCAAACTATATTTTGGGCATGGAAATCAAGAGAGATCGGGAAAAGAGGAAGCTCTGGTTAAACCAGAGGAAGTATGTCGAGAATATATTGCAGAGGTTCCATATGCAGGATAGTAAACCGGTGAGTGTTCCTATTCCTGTAGGTGCAAAGCTGTCTGCTGAACAATGTCCCAAGACACAAGAAGAAGAGGAGGATATGTCCCGTGTTCCATATGCAAGTGCAGTGGGTAGCTTGATGTATGCAATGGTCTGTACTAGACTAGACATTGCACATGCAATGGGAGTATTGAGCAGGTTTATGTCAAACCCAGGGAAGGAGCATTGGACAGCAGTGAAGTGGGTTTTCAGATATTTACGTGGCACTAGTGATTATGGCTTGTGCTACCAGGGAAGACCAGGATTGGAAATATTGTTGGACATTCATGGTTTTGTTGATGCAGACTGGGCTGGAGATCTGGACCAAAGAAGATCTACAAGTGGTTATGTGTTTAGCCTGTTTGGAGGTGCAGTCAGTTGGATGAGTAAAAGACAGTCTGTAGTGGCGCTTTCAACTACAGAGGCAGAATACATAGCAGCCACTCATGCAAGCAAGGAAGCAGTTTGGTTGCAGAGATTGTGTTCAAGTATGGGGTTGGTAAAACAAGCTATAAGGATAGACTGTGATAGCCAAAGTGCAATTTTCTTGGCTAAGAACCCTGCTTACCATTCAAAGACAAAGCACATTGATGTTCAATATCACTTTGTTAGAGATATGGTTGAGGCTAAAAGGGTGTTGCCGGTAAAGGTGGACACTTTGAAGAATGTTGCAGATGCATTGACGAAGTCTGTGAGCACTCAGAAGTTCTCTTGGTGTAGAGAAACAATGGGTGTTGAAGAATTGGTCCAATGACTAAGCTCTCCTGTGGCCCCCTATGGAAAGAAAACAACAAGTGGGAGAATGTTGGGTATGTGTTATATTCTTTCCACGACTAGCCCCACGCGTTGTACGTTGCGCCGGGTGCAGCAGGGGGGTCACAGGGGGGGCGGCAGCCCCCCCTGTCGGGGTCCGGGGCAGCGCCCCGTCGAAATTTTTTTTTGGTATGCGGTCCCACTCATATGTGGACCCACCCATGTTTTGTGCATGAGTTTGCACATGGTTTTGGGGTACGATGGTTTTCGGCCCCTGGTATTTTGTAGATCCGGTCAAGGGAACTACGGTTATGTTCTAATCCAGGGTTAATGGATTGGGGTTTATGTATGCTTCGGCATGTATATATATGTGTTGTAACACTAAAAGGAATAGAATGAAAAATCAAGCTGGTCGTCCCGATTTTGGATCTAGGGGAAAATCTTTGTGTTTATCTATTTTATGTTTTATGCTCTCGCTATTGTTTATTTTCTATTATAAGATTCGTGTGTAGATAATTTTTGTTCAGGGTTAAAACCTACAATATTTGCGGGCAATCACCTTGGCAGCCACAAACTCAAATGCCACAACAATAATTCCAACAAAAAAAATATTATCCAGGTCTTGATCAACAGATCCCTCAAGAATTTGGTCATCAAAATAACCCCTATCTAGGTTACCAGCAGAAAATTCCTTGTGCTGGTGCACAAAGGACTGTTTCCCAAGCAATTCCATCCTATCCTGGTTATGTGCAACCTAACTTGAATCAACAATTACCCTTTGTCACAACATTAGAATTACCTAATTTAAATCATCTTACCAATGATCCCATCATCTATTCTCCTTGGTGGCTGGTGATTCCACACAAATTACCCTCCAACATTCCTAAATTAAATGGAACCCTGGAGAAGACTCATCAACGCATGTTATGACTTATCATTTGTGGTGCTCATCAAACTCCTTAAATGATGACTTCGTTAGACTACATCTTTTCCAGCGTACACTTACTGATCCGACTGCAAAGTGGTATATTGAATTACCACGAGATTCATTTGATAACTTCACTACCTTAGCCGCTACCTTTTTAACCCACTTCCAGTTACCCATATGATATTAAACTGGAAAGGAACTATTGAGCAACTTTAAATAGAAAATTCTATGCACATTTCTGATCATATTCATGAGTGCCATCGTCATCATCGAAGGGTCAAAACATTTTTTCCTAATCAACTCTTGGCTAAGTGGTTTATTAAGTACTTGATGCCATCTGTCACCGAGGATGTAGATAAAGGAAATTTCATCACTAAAAAGTAAGTCATTGCTCGTTCCCAGTATTTAGATTTGATTTATACTCAGTATGGCACACTCTATGATAAAATTCCAAATGTGTCACGATCAAATTTTACTATTCCTCCTCCATTTCATAAGAACTATCATGTTGACGATGGTATGATAGCTTCTGTAAACACTCACACCTCTACTGCATCTGGTCCTGCACCTTCTTCTGAAATACATGTCATTTCATCTAACAAAGGAAAAAGTGACAAGCAACTCGGAAGCAAGAAAAAGGGGAAGGCAAAGAAAAAAAAAATTCACCCCAACAAGAACAATCATCTAATCAACAATCTGGAAATTTATGAAAACCTCGTTACCCTTGCTTGATATGTAATGAGGATCACTTTATGTGATATTGTCCTCACTGCTCCGAAGTCTCAAAGCTTCTTAAGACTTCGCTTGCATCTGCTATGTTGACAAATCATTTTCTGAATCTGGACACAAGCATGGTTTCTACGGATCCCGCTTCTAGTTCCCAAGTGCTTATGCTATTTGTCACAAAGCCAAAAACTAATATTTTGGTGTTGACGCGAAATAAATATTATGGTAGTCAGGCTACTTATCAACCTACTACCTCGATGAAAAATCTATCCACTAAATCAATTTCGTGACCTACTAATCTATAGTTAAGAATAAAACCACCAAAGGGAGTCGTCCACAAATGGTCGTTCAATCCTCAAGCTCGCTCAGCTCAAAATTACAATATATTTCAAGATCTGGCTTAGTCACCTTCATCTATGTCGACGCTTGAGGTGCTTCAAAATTGTCCCTACTAGAAGCAAGCTTTTTTGTCGGAAATTGGTGGAATCAACCCGAAAGTTTCTAATCTTGTAATATTTAATCACATGGACTATGTGCCACAATTACTAGCCGAATTAGTGTCTTCAATCCAATTAAATGTTCTAAATCACCTCGTTCATCACACTATTATTGATGAGGGAGAATCTACTTGTATTATGTCTATCAATTTCTCGAAGTTACTTGGCTCGACTAGCTTTTCTCAATCGCCTACGACGTTGAAAGATTCTGACGGTCGTACATATAAGCCTTGTGGTATTATCAATAACCTGCATTTCGAACTAGGGGGGGAAATTGTAACTGTTGAAGTTGAGGTCATTGACAAACACCTTGACTACAACAGATTACTTGGAATGCCATGGGTTTATGTTATTACTGCGATCATTTCTACTTACCTTCAAATGATCGCCTTGCCTCATAAAGGCACTATCATAGTCATTAATCAACTCTCCTTCTTTGTATCTAGTTCTGAGGTATATTGAAGCATTATGTTAGGTCACACACCCTAGCTAGCACTCAAAACATTGGTGTTGGTCTCTTTAAGGATTATTCCCTAATGGGAATCTTTTATTTACCACCACCTGCGACGTCGGCAGAAATTGTGAATATAGAGACCTGTTGCATAATATCTTCCACTTCATCTAACTTAAGGAATATTACAAATATTTCCGAAGTAGATATGCTGGGTGAATTTCTATCACCAAGCCCAATTGAACTCGCATAGAAATCAATTTTCTTGGCTTGGGCGGCACATCGAGATCCATTGTCACCAATCATTTGGGTCGATCGTTCATTATATTTTGGTACTCCTTCTGATCCTTTTTCATCCACATTCTTGACTAATGAGAGCACTGTGGAAGCCATGATGCCTGAAGGAGAACCATGGGATGATTATCATCATCGTTCCCTTATTCCAGGCTACAACGAAGATAATCTTATTGAACTATATTTCCCTAGGATCTCTGATTTCTTTTCGAATTTGATTCCAATTAATACCATCGAATCAGAGAAAAACCTGTCAAATATTGAAGAAACGATTTCTATCGATATTTCAACCAAACCTAGCATTGTAGAAAACATTCATGTCAGCGTGTCTTATTTTGCATCCGAACTCGACACTTATCGCTCTCTTTTTCATGAATTCCATGATGTATTCTCTTGGTCTTATGAGGAAATTCCCGGCATATATTCTAGTATTGATGAACACACAATTAAAATGTACCCTGATGTAAAACCAGTACATCAATTCCTTTGTCTTGTTCATCCGAAGAAGGATGCTACCATTAAAGCATAATTTGAAAAAAGTTTGCGTGCTGGTTTCATTTACCCTATTCCGCTTACTGATTGGGTTTCCAACATTGTTCCTATCATGAAGAAATAAGGAACAATCAGAGTGTGCATTGATTATTGGGATGTCAATCTTGCTTGTCCAAAAGACAATTATCCTACTCCCTTTATTGACCAAATTATTGATGAATGTTCTGTTTGTGAACTTTTTTCTTTCATGGATGGATTCTTCGGTTACAATCAAATCAATATGCTTTCCATGACATTAAGAACATTTTTCAAACTTAGCTATATGATTTACCCACTCATTCACGAAAACAGACTAATCACCTGGTGCATCTGAGAGATATATTTCTATGCTGTCAACACTACAAGATACGCCTCAATCCACACAAATGTGTGTTTTGTGTTGGTTCTGGTCATTTTCTTAGATTCTTCATCTCAAAAGATGGAATTTGAATTGACCCACTAAAGGTCCAGGCCATTCTCAATTTTCATGCACCATCAAACTTACTTTAGTTACAGAGACTTCAAGGAAAGGCTAAAGTTTTAAGGAGGTTCATACCCAACTACACTGAAATAGCTAAAGGATTTAATCGCCTCTTGAAAAATGGGATTCCCTTCGATTGGGATAAGTTTTTGCAAGCTTATTTTTATTCTCTTAAAGATACCCTAATCCGAGCATCATTAATGTATCCCCCTAATTATCAGAGTGATTATTCCTTGTATCTCGCTGCTGAAGATACAACCATTGCTATAGTTTTAGTCCAATAAGACGATGGGATATAACATCTAATATATTATTTGAGTCGTTATCTCAATGATACAAAATTTGGGTACTCATACGTTGAAAATCATGCCTTGGCAGCCATCCAAGCTGTCCAAATATTTTGCCATTATATCTTGCTTCGGAAGACCATTCTCATTTTGGATTGCAACCCTATGACATACATTCTGTGACGTCAATTTTTGGGGGGGGAATATTCAAAATGGATGGTAATTATGCAGGAATTTGAATTGGAATTCATTAAATCCATGTCAAAGAAGTTTTTATTTTTTGTTGAGCTTCTCTAAGACCTTCCCTCTGATAGTACTGAGTCTGCATCGAAATCATCAATTCTAGTTGAGTCTCTGTTTTTGATTGGGTCATATGAACCTTGGTATTGGGATTTTATCATTTATCTCCAAACCCAAAATTTCCGGCCCAATACCTCTCGCTCGCAACAACAATGTATTCGATACCAAGCGAAAGATTATTTGATCATCGACGATACAATTTATCATCATGTTGTCGATACGATTTTAAGGAGGTGCCTCACTCATGAGAAGGCCGAGAAAGTTCTGAATGATTGTCATGCTGGTGATTGTGGTGGAAATTTGTCTGGGTATGCTACCGTGCAGAAGATTCTTCACGCTGGTTAATTCTAGCCACTCATGTTCCACTACTGCATTCTCGCAGTCAAAAAATTTCATGTTTTCTAGGTATTTGATAGTAAAATATGCATGTCCCTAACACCAATGCATCCTGTCATTGTTGTGGGAAAAATGGGGCATTGACTTCATGACTTGCAACCCTCATTCAGCTTGGGGGCATGATTATATTATTATCGCTATCGACTACTTTACCAAGTGGGCTGAAGTGATGCCTACATTCAATAACATAGTGAAACAAATCCATTGTTCTTTTTAAATCATGTTGTTTCTCGGTTTGGTATACCACAAGATATAGTTACAAATCATGGTAATAATTTTCGCAATAACATGATGAATGAGTTGACTTCCAATTAGGACTGTCACATGATAGTTCTACCCCTTATTATCCACAATCTAATGGAAAAATTGAAGCCATTAACAAGATCCTTAAGTGAATGCTTGAATGAATGATAGGGTTTCACAAACAAAATTCGCATTTAATCCTGTACATGGATTTATCTGCATATCGAACCTCGGTGATAAATGCAACCAGATTTACTCCCTTTTAGTTTGTGTATGGTCTCGAAGATATCTTACCAATCCAATGTGAAATTATGTCATTAAAACTCACTATTGACTTGTCACCTAACACCTCTAATGAAGAAGCACGTCTTTTAAACCTCATCCATCTAGGTGAAACGCATCATGAAATTGAATTGACCAAAAAAGCACATAAGAGATGAATCAAGTCACAATATGACCGAAATTTCAAGCCTCACATCTTCTTAGAGGGAGACCTAGTCTTGCTTTACGATTAGGAAGTTGATTTGATAGGAACGAGAAAATTTGAGCCACTATGGCATGGCCC
This sequence comes from Pinus albicaulis, assembly GCA_034641835.2. Lineage (NCBI taxonomy): Eukaryota > Viridiplantae > Streptophyta > Pinopsida > Pinales > Pinaceae > Pinus > Pinus albicaulis. The sequence continues at coordinate 224,922,073 of CM076574.1, forward strand.
CTATATTGTCAAAAACGTTATGGCTAAGGGCACCTACGAGTTAGTTTATTATGATGGAATTCCATTGGCGCAACCTTGAAATGGGTTGTATCTTAAACTCTACTATGCTTAACTGAGCGTAGTAAACTTTTGTATCATCTTGGATATATAATTTGATTTTCATTCACTGGATTATTTATTTTTCACAGTTTTCTTGAAGTTAGTAATCCACTTTACATTTCATCACATATGTCTGAATCTTTGGAACCATTTGTTGGGTATGCTAATGCTGCTAGTCGTGGTACACAGAACCTATCTTCTGCAGCATGGGCCATTTTTGCTCCAGGTGGCGAGTTAGTGAATTTTCAAGGGATTTGTATCGGTCGATCCACGAACAATATCACTGAGTATAGCACGTTGATATAACTTATGTTTGACACCATTTCACTTGGCATTAACCAAATCATCATTAGGTTAGACTCAAAGCTTGTCGTACTACAACTTACTAGCATCTGTACCGTCCAAAATCCAACAATTCATCATATTTTCCTTATATTTTGACTTTTCGAAAGACATTTTGATTACATTCAATATCAACACATTTCTAGAAATTTGAACACATTAACTGATTCTTTAGAAAACTATGTTTTAAACAGACATTTGCAACACATGTAAAGATACATTTTCAATTCACATCATACAATTGAATAGGATTACACATTAAACATAGGAAAAATTTAAAGGCAAATAGATATATAGTTTAGGTTTTTACAAAATGTCAAAATTAAAACTAGTGATGCTCATGATAACAAGTAATTGTTCTAGCAATCCTATGCAATAGGATCATCTAATGTCTAGGAACACGAATAGTATGGTGTTGTAGCCTCATAGGTAACTCCTCGATCCGGAGATATAGTATCCCAAGAGTTAATCCCTCAAAATGCTACTGCAACTTAGCAACAGTCTCCGTCAAATCTAAATCCTGAAGGAATTCTCTCCCGATAGTCCTCTCTGCTGGTTCATTTGTTGCCTGCTCTGGTCGACCCACTAGTCGAACGTGACCCACATCTGTGTACATAAAAACTTTAGTCTTGGAAAACATCAAAAATACGAAAACAAGTAGTAACCTTAAAATAAAAAACATGGTCAAAACATTTTTACCGATTGCACCCCATTGAGTGCCATCTGGTGAAACCAAATATGGATCTCCATGGAAATCTATGCCTGTGTATGGATACTCCTCTATGGAAATATATTATTGTCACAGCCAAGTAAAGAATGAAGTAGAAAATATGATAGATGACTGACCAACATGTCTAGCCATAAACTCAACCCATCATTGTATATGTGGATCTCTAGGACCAGATATGCTCAGTGTCACATGCAACAACTGCATCAACGGAACTCTCTCTACAATAAAGGAAATCAAGATCAAACTGTAGCTAAAAAATTTTGTTTTTCCACCCTATACTTTATTCAACTATTTTTTCATTTAAAAGAGTACTTCTTGAGCCCAGTTGAACACTGTTAGTTCGAGACACTCGAGAGCATACTGATAGATTTGCGACTTGTAGTATAATAGAGCTAGCAAGTTTTTCATTAGTGAAAAGGATCGTTCTCAGAAAAAATTCACGCACATCATGAATGCTTACCTTTTCATATTTTCTAGGTTCAGTACCTGGCCGAAAATGTTGGCGTATGTAGTACTTAATTGTCTCACCTCCAGGAGCAAATATTGCGAGGGAAACTGGAGAACCACGTCTCATTAATCCAATAAGAAAATAAACACCGTTGACTAGTATTGGGAGAATTTTGTCCCCAATATGAAACGCCTAAAATGTCAGATCCCATGAACAAACTAGGAACTCTAATAGTTCAAGATGTTGTCTCATCTCTGATAATATGAAATACTTAAGTAACCCACAATCCTTGAGGGCTCTTAAAGTGCCAGAATCATTTAGGACAATCATATATTTTTCTTCATGTTCTCTTTCTCGCCATGCAATGGTCATTTTGATTTGATAAATACTTGAAATCCAGCCATAAGCTTCATTAGGATCTATTTCATGCAAAATATTTGGGACTTTTTGAGCACACAGCGAGAAAAAAAATTTGTAAAATGCGCCCAACGCACCACTGGTCCATAGATAGAGTGCTTCAAAGAATATGAGCTTCAATTTTAGTGCTCTGCAACACATTTTTCGACTTCCAAGGGTGTATTTCCCTCAGAACGCAGTAGATTTAAACTAGGGGGGCTCAAAACCTAAAAATTCAGCATGAAATGAAACAAAAATGACACTAAAAGGAAGACAAGGATCGAGTTCCTGGATCAAACGACACGAGAAATCGTCCACTGAAACTGTTGCAATCGATCGCTGAAGTTCGAGGGAAAAACAGGTTTAAAGCTCCTAAATTTCAAATGGTAACTATGGAATGGTAAAAACTTCTCTTTATTAGTTATTTTGATTATTTTAATTATATTTAATGATGTGACTATATTTTTTGTTCATTTTTTCCGTGAAACAGGTATTTTTAATCCATTTGATGGTTCTATGAACAGGTTTACAACTGATACAATGATTTTGAAGTGCACAATTATCCAAAAATGATTTGACCTCACAGCATACTTTTATCTCTTTTTTGAGCTCTGTTAAACATCGAAAAAGGAACCCCCCCTAGAGTCTTCTTTTAACTCTTTTCAAACTTTGTTAATGTGAAAATATTTCCGAGCACTTGTCTTTTCAAGCTTGTACAAGGAAATTAAATGACATCTACTCAGTATAATTTTAACCCTTTTCCGGACTGAGATAGAATATTTACGAAAAAGGAACACCTTAGTCGAACATGGCTAAGAGGTTTTATCAGGTATCATTTTACACTTTTTTGGACCTGAGCGACAAATTTATGAAAAAGGACTCATGGATGTTTCTTTTCATCCCCTTTTCAAACTCTCTAAACATGAAAAAGGATCAAGTTTTCACCATTGTTAGACTCGTTAAAACATAAAATAGCGACAGACTTGTTCGATCATGATAAGATTGAGTTTCACTATTGCTAGACTCGTTAAATAATCAAATAGTGATGGATTCACCTAATGGGTAGATTTATGGATTAATCATATGTTACCCTCCTCAAGCTTGTTAAAAAATAAAGAGGTATTGGTCAGTAATTACTGGGAAAAATTTGGGAAAAATAACAAAACATTTTATGGTAGCAAGTCACTCTTGAACATGATGCTTTCACTTCATCTCCGTCACTTTGGGTTGGGTAATATTCTTGACAGTTTATCATACCTATGGTCTATCATACCATCCCTCACTTCATTTTTTGGGTTAATGCTGCCGATCCATTCAGTGTCACCGATATGTTCAAGAGAATTCATTCAATAATTCCTCATCTTCTACAATAAACCTTCATTTTCATGACTGCCATCCCTAAACATTGCTTCATCAAGTCACATTTTGTCTCTAAATAATTACTCCCATTTCATGTCATATATACAATGATTAGCTTCCTGTCAACATCATCTCATCATCCAAGAAGTTGACTTAGAAACATCTTTCCAGTGCCTTGGAACTTGCTTACATCAACAACAGGTTTCTCCCTTTTGGTGATAGGTTGACATCACAAACCTTCGATTGAAAGATTTTGTTTGGATTTCGACATCAAATCATCTATTCACACCTTGCAAATTGTATTGCAGTACCTTGAGAACCATTAACATCAACGATAGTTTCTCTCACGTCTGTTAACAACTTACATCATTGGCTGGTAATCAGACGATGTCTTCCCATGTTCACTTTAGATCACATATTCACATGGTTAGACTTGTACTTGAATGATCGAGTAAATGAGAAAGAATACCCCACATCTATTTTCATCCATCCAGGTTGCAATTTCAACAATTGTACAACATAATCCGTGCGATGGCTTTACATATAGATGGTCATCCTATCATGGGAAAATATATGTAGGCATGTCTATATCTGTAGATGAATTTCTGATTTATGTACATGTTATGATAGTTTATGTGTTTAGCATGGGTATTCCTCCCTCAGAAATTCATGTCCAATATGTACAAGGTATCATGATTTAATGTATTGCAAATTTATGCAGGTCACTGTCCACTTCAGATCCTACTCATCACACTGTAAAGCATCTCATCCGAATATTATCATTATTTTGACTTCATGCTTTAGGGGGTAGCTGTTATAGGTCAATTTGGGTATCATCCCTAATATCAATATGAACAGGGTCAATCATCCCCTAATTCAATACAAACAGGGTCTATCATCCCCTAATTCAGTTGCCACATGTCCTAGAGAAGTCATTCCACGGATACCTTTAATTCACGATAGTTTCAATGTTTGAAGTATAGTTAAAATGGCCCATTGACTCATCAAATATCCTATAAATGGGCCTAAGTGCATTGCAAAGCACTTACCCCCATGCAAGGGTGCTCTTCAAAGCACTTCCCGACACTTAAGGGTGCGTTGGTCTCCTGGGAGCGAAATCATCATTGTTCCAGGAATCTCTACATGTCCAGTGCCTTCTAGAAGCGCTCATAGGTGTCAAAATTCAAATACATGTGTTCATCCATCACCATTGAACCTGGAAACATGTCTCATCTATTATTAGAAAACCATTCAATATCATTTATTGAGAAACTACCTAAAATTTCCATATAAATTGAGCACTCATCTAAGTGCAAGGGAAGAAGAAATTTATGTAGTGTTATGTTTTTGGATTCTCAATTCTTGGAGAGCTGAAGTATTGTGATGTTGCTATATTCATGCTTGGTGTGATGAGGATGGGATGAAGTTGGATCAAGTTTTCATCGAACTGATCGACTGGTTGTAATTTTTCCCTCCTAATACTGCAATAAAGATACATGTTCTTTCTCCCATAAATGAATTTGTATCTTTTGAATGAATTCTCAATATGTGCATATATTCTCAGATTTAGTCAGTTCGACCTGGTTACAATAAATATATATTGTATATTTTTATCGTCTTTTTATGTCTTCAGGTTTTAATTGCAGGTATTCATCTGGCAAGTTTAGTTGGATCGAAAGTGAAAAAAGTGATGAAAGAAGAAGAATGAGAGCGAATGATCACAGGTAAGTATCTTCATCTTCTGTTTATCTGTTTATTATAGAGAGAAAACCATTTACCTTTCCTCTGTTGTTCTGTGTGAAGGAACCCCACACTCAGGGAAGACTAGTTTATCCGTAGATTAGAATTCCTCATAACACTTATTATAATCAATTCATTCTTTTTGTGCATATCCCTTTGCAACTAAACAAGCCTTATACTTATCAATTGTGTCATCTTATTTATAATTGGATTTATCAACCCACTTACATATTTTCCTTTTGGTAATTTGACCAAGTCCCTTATATCATTTTTTACCAAGGCATTAAATTATGTTTCCATATATTCATTCCATTCATTTGTTCTTTATGCTTCGACATGATCATGTGGTTCATCCATTTTCATTACATGTCCCATAAGTGCATAATTCACTAGAGAAATTTGAGACCCTTCTTTCAAAAATTTTATCGAACATACTGTTTTTTGAATGAAACCTTTCAAGCCACTTAGGCTCCTTCTTATCTTCATCTATCTTTACTAACTTGGAATTTTACTCATCAACAATATTCACTTCATATTTATTCAATTCAAACTATACCTGATATGGTTGGTAGATTCCGTGCTCATCAAACACAACATCTATTCTTATTTTCAGCTTCCTTACTTCAATATCGAACAAACTATATCTTCTTGTTTTGATAGTATATCCAATAAAGCTACACTTCACACTTTTATCATCCAATTTCTTCATATTTTTTCTTAGGAACATGTGCATATAAAATGCAGCCCAAAAATTTCATATGGGAAACACTTAGCTTGTATCCTGACCATGCTTCTTCTAGAATCCAATTCAACACTTTTTTTTTAGTACATCGTTAAGAGTGTATATTGTTGTGTGTATTGATTCAACCCAAAATTCATTTCCAAGAGACTTAGTTTTTAACATGCTCCTATGAATTTCAACTATTGTCCTATTTTTCCTTTCTGCAACACCATTTTGTTGAGGAGAGTATGAATAGGTAAACTCTCACTTTATTCCATTCTTCCCATAATAACTCAAAAAATCATTTGACTTGCATTCTCCCTCATTATCTTTTCTTAGGGAGAGAATTTTCAAACCACTTTCCTTTTCAACTAAATCCTTAAACTCAAGGAAATGAGAAAACACTTCAAACTTCTCTTCTAGAAAATACACCCATGTCTTTCCAGAATAATCATCAATGAAAGTGAGAAAGTAATGTGCCTTTCCAAAATACATAGCCTCCATTTTCCCACACAAATATGAATGCACAAAAGTTAGACATTGTATAGCCTTCCATGTTATATTTGAGATACACTCCCTGTGTTGTTTCATAAAAATGCACCCTTCACATACATCATCATCCAACTTAATATATGGAAGACCATTCACCATGTTTTTCTTTCTTAACAACATCAAACTCTGAAAATTCAGATGTCTCATCCTTAAGTGCCAATTCTTACTATTTTTTTCTTCTATTTATTTTTAACTCCATCAATTACATGAATCAAAGGAGATATTGTAAATTCTATCTTAAATAATTTCAGCTCTTGCTACAACTAAATTTTTATTAAAATTATCCATGATTAAACACTCTTTATTATTAAACACTAACTTGTAGTTTTGATCCATAATTTTTCCTACAAAAAGTAGGTTCTTCTTCAGTGTTGGTGTTAACAAAATGTCCTAAATTAACTTCTTATTTCCATGCAATACTAGTATTAAAACTATGCCTTTCCCTTTTACTTCATAAACACTATCATCACCAAATATGACTTTACCAGAATAGTTGTCATTAAGTTTGGTAAAAAATTCCTCTTGAGATGTCATATGAGTTAAACATCTTGAATCAATATACCATGTTTAACTTTCTTCACTATATGCCATCATATTTGAGATGAATAACTTCTCATTCCTATTTTCTTCAATAACTTTATTAGCAACCTTTCACTCAATATATTGCATTATTGCATAACAATCTATTTCAATATGTAATAAACCTAAATTGAAAATATATATCAATGGAAAATATGCCCAAGAAACAACACAATAGGAGACAAAACTTTAGTTATTCATTAATATCAAACCCTTGAGGTAGGGCAACACCATACAATCGTTCCTTAAGGAAGGAGATCACTCCATAAGCCATATTCTTTTCAATGCCATAATCCTTGACATATCTAAATGGAGAGTCTCTAGCCTCTATATAGGCTTCATACATACAATACCATGGGACTCTCAATACCATACATCCAATAAAATGGGCTTATCACTTTATTCCTTAGTTACTTGTGGTCCCTTGTGTTAACCACCTATAAAATTTTGGCATAGCAAACAGGTGGCTAAGTATGTTTCTAAGTCTTCAAGAGAAACATTTCCCTTGAAAATCTATCATTCTTGAAGCGTTCATGTATCTTCTGTCCTTTGAAGAGATCTTCACTGCTGTTTCCATTGAAAAGCCCTGTTGTTTTGTGAAAGAGATTGCTTTAAAAAGGCATCCATTTGCTCTTTCACCCTCACAAAATCTCCATTTTCACCACTTTTTTCCCCTTTCAAAATCCAAAAAAACCCTTCATTTCAACCTCCATCTCATCCTAAAACCATTTTTAATCCTCATATTACCCTTTAATTGGTTTAAAAGTCTTCTTTTCTGCCTACCAGAACCCCTCATTTGGCTTTAAAAGCATTGATTTTGGGCCTAAAACAAAATTTTTACATTATAATACATTTAAGCCCCCGAGGGCTTATGTTCTCCAGTCTTTCCACCTCATGTGACTATAGCCCCGCAACCGGGTGCTTAGAAACACAATTTTCCGCATTAAAAGCATTTTTCCTTTTAAAAACGGTTTTCCGCTCCATTATAAGTTTCTTGGCCGCGGGGGATTATTCCCTTTAGCCCCTCCTCCATGCGACCTAAGATCTGTAAAAAAGCGCTCGAAGACAAAGAAACCCCAAAAAAATCCTTTTCTCCTTCTATTTTCCTATGTTCCGACGTTTTGTTCCAAGCAGATCTGGACAGTTGATCTACATAGATTGATGGTCGTCGGGCCATCATTTCTCTACTCACCTCCGTCCCCTCCATTCAAACTCCTGCCTGATATCAAATCATGACTGTTTGATCATCAAATCCAACGGCCCACGCTTAATCCGATGGCCCAAACATTTCCACTACGCGAAAAAATAAAAGTGGGCCCCACCTCTCCCCTCATCCGTGCAACTTCCCCATCGCAATTTTTCTGCACCGTCCAATCAAAACCAAGAGATCTGACAGCTGACATTCAATTTCGCAAAATTTTCGCGACAACAGTTTAACACCAAAAAATTTTGTGAAATGGGTGGTTTTAGTTGGGACAAGTGTTAGTTAATTAATGGTATTGCATTTTTTTTAACAAAACCACATACCACCCCAGAGCACGTGCGAAAACCATTCCGGTTTTCTATGTTACCACCCTCCGCAATGTGATTTCAGGTTTAATCTCTGTCGTTGACTAGTGTTGATCAAACGAATCTCTTTTAGTCTCGCTCCTGTCCACTCTCCATCTATCTAACCTCCCAAATAATTTCATCAAACGATCTCTGCCGTCTATGGTCTTAATATAACGACTCAGATATAACCTCACCTCCATCCCTTTTTCATTCATCCATCATCCAAACAACATTATCGATGAAACCTCTGTCGTAGATCACCGTGGATTGATCTAATCCAACGGTCCAAAACACACAATGCACTCAACCTTCATCAGGCTTGTTTTTCACCTTCTGCCAAGGTTTTCCTGCCTTTTTTCCGTTACATCCACCATTTTCCCTCAATAGCCTTTTATTCTCCTGGACCCTCTAAAGCAATCCTCCCCCACTCCCACAGGTTTTGTTTAATAAGTTTATTGTGTTTTGCAAGTTTTCAAAGGGTGATAAGCCATAATGTCTCTAAAGTCATAGTCAGGGTGATTTAGAGCGCAGAAAGACATTTCCACAGTCAAATATCACAGAAGAGACATTTCTGGTGGGTTTGAAGCACGTTTTATTGAAATATCAGTGTCACTAACCCTGATTCAAACCCTCCAAGCACCCCTAAAACCTGTATATTCACAAACAAGTCAGAAGAAGAGGAAAAGTGTATCAATGAGAGATTAAAAGGATTAAAATTTATTATTGAATACTTAACACTTATAATCCAGTGTTCAAAAGGATAAAGACACAGATGAAGACCCTAATAATGATCAAGAAGACTTAATGAAGCCTAAATCACATAAACAAATTATATCAGTGCTTTCATATCAGTATAATATTCTTTTTTAAAGAAAGGACTAACCACACGACTTATTTCATTCTCCATCAAGCTCCTGAGAAGTTATTACCCTGACAGAAGTCCTTAAACTGTCAGTGGATTAGTTATAAGACTTGAAAGGCAAATATTCATCCTTTCTTGTCTCAGAGTACAAACAGAGTACCAGTAGCCAGAAATTACTTCAAGGAACATACCCTTGGAATTATGATCAATCTCTCAAAGACCCCTATTTCATCCAAAGAGTACTGAAAAGTAATGTAAAGATATTAAAGCAGAATGGGCTTCAAAAAAACTTCTCCCTCTGTTTTAATGAGTCATTTAAGTTATATCTACCACTACTATCACTCTTTCACCTATAAGAACTCATGAGAAATGCATTGTAAATGTTGGTTGATTGTTGTAAAAACACTTATTGTAAGTTGTTTCACTGAGTTAGAGTTCTGTGAGTAGTAGTTGTAATTAGGCTGGGAGATGATTTCTGGATGATATCAAGCTATTGGACAAGAGAATATGTAACTGGTTTTGCTCTTCTAATATGACAAGCATGTTCATTGGATCCTGATCTAAATTAGTGGTGACGTGTTCTCTCTTTGTTATTTTTTTCCCTCTGTTATACATCATGTTTCACTTTCTTTGATAAGAATCAATAATTTTAGCTTAGGATATATTGCTGCAAGTACCCTAATGCTTCCTGCACTTTCTTATCTTAATGTTTTATGCTAATTGTGTATCTAAAAAAAAATTCAATATAATTTAACTAGTATAGAAGTTGGTTTATCCATGCTTACTGATGTATGAATTTAGAGTTTGTTTCTTAGATGTTCTTGTTTGGTTTCAGCTGAAAGAATTGGGAAACTAGGAGATCTAGAGTTAGCCCTAATTCACTAGGTTCCTCTTCCAATAGTTAGCCTTTCTAAGATCCCTTTGAGTTGAATGTCAAAAGCAGAGAAGGTTAAAAATCTTTCTCTGATATTAGACTTCACTTTGTGTTAAACTTAAACATTTTTCATTGTTTGAAAGTAGTCAGAAGGACTGCTGGATTGTTGTCTTCAGAGTTATCCTCATTAGGAGTTTTGATCATAGAGGTTAAGGCATGCCCTATCCCTAGACTTACTCTGAAATGGTCACCTTGGAAGGTTTTCCTTCTCATTCCCATTCATTTCCTTATTGTTTCATCCCATACTATCATCTTAAGAGATCCTATGATATATATGACTAGCCCATTTGAAAGCCTTGGATATTTGAATTGCAAGTAAACCCTTTTATGACCCCATTGCCCAATGGACTTGTGTTCTCTTTGAATTATCTCCCCATTGCCAAAAATCCTTCTTTACTCATTCCTTTACCTTATTTTGAACCCTTCCTTCATGTTCCCAACCAAACAAACAAATAAAAAACCCGTGTACCCTATAACTAGTCTAATACCTTGAATTGAACATCAAAGATATACATTTCTTTGCCTTTTATAGAGAGATACCTCTCTGGATCCAGGAGGGCTAGATCCTGAGATCCCAAAGTGGTTTGATGTTGTCTTGTCATTTGTTATTGCCAAATCTGCCAAATCACAGGAACCACAACATAATGGTGACCATACTGGGGATTTTGAGTAAAACACTCCTTTAAACATCTCTAAGACCTCAAAGAAGACCATTTAGCCTTGATTTGGTTTAGATTGCTGATGGTGGACATCAGCCTGCCTCAAAAAATTTTAAACCCTCCACTTGGCGACTCCAGAGTTCCTGAATGACCAAAAGACTCCACTAGTGATCAGTAGGCCTGCTGATTATCTTGTTTTCACAAGACTCCACTGGGAGACTAGTTTCATTACAACATCATCCATATTAAAGAAAACACATAGGATTAAGCTTCTTTGTTTAAAGAATAACATACTGGCTTCAAGAACAATCCATACCAGAGCTTATCCTAATCCAATCCTCCTAAAATAGTTGACAATCCAGAGAGCATTCTTAGGAAGTCTCCCACATCTAGGGATCCAGCTATTGTCAGACCCATTCATAGAGCTAACTCAGCCCCTGAAAACTTTGTAGCTCTATCAGATACTCAATTTGACTTAGACTTACCAAGTGATTTACCAAGAACTAAGTCCTTTAATAGTATAGATTAGACAGCTTTGAGCCTTCAAGTTCATCACCACAGTGTGGTCAACATATTGGGGATAGAGAAACCCCTCCATCCACACCTCCTGATATACATTTCATTCATAGCTTGGGTCTCTCTCACCCTAGATCTGCTCAAAATTTTGTTGTTGGTCCAAGCATTTCTGTCATTCACATACCTGTTGTGTAAGCCACTCCTTTCCCTCCACAAAACACTATCATGGCAGCATGGTATGCTCCCCTAGTGTTGCCACAGCCTTTGGCTCCTTTACCAAATGACTATCAGATTAAAATCCCCCATTTCACTGGAAAATAATATACCATACCTCAACACCATGTAGATAGGATGGAGGATGCTTTTGATTACATGGAAATAGAAGATTAAGCCATTAAGATGAGAATCTTTGCCCAAATTTTAGGAGGAGAAGTTAAAAAGTGGTTTAAAAGCTTAGCTCCTAATAGTATCAATGACCTCCCCTATTTACACCAAAATTTCATAAAAAAAATGGGAAATCAAAAGAAATCCTTTACAAATATTAGCAGAGTATAAAAATCTTAAAATAAATCAAGGAGAGAGTGTTCATGATTACTCCACTAGGTTTAATAGTGTCTACTATGCTCTTCCACCCCACATGAAACCCCCCAAAGGAATGGCCTTAGTGAAGTACCCTGAAGGTTTCGATGTTGATATGGCCTATCAAATTAGGGAGAGAGAGACTATACAACTCTAGAAGATATGTAGAAAGGAGTTGTGAGCGTAGAAGCAAAATTAATTGAAAAAAGAGCTAGGATGAGGGCTGAAAAGACGGTAACCTATAGGGAAGACACCACAACTTCAACATCTGATCCCAAACTTGATAATCTAGCCAAAAACATAGAGAGGCTAGAAATAATTATGGAGAAAATGGTTGTCCAAGTCAATAATCAGAATAGAAACCAAACTCAAAACCAAAACCAAAACTTTAGGAGGAAAACTACCCCAAATAGGCAAAGGGATTATGATCAACAAGTCATACCTCCATTCCAAGAAAATTTCCTTGATGAGGATGAGGGAATAATAGAAGAGTCAGAGGGAGCTACCATAAACATGTTGGGAGTGGATAACCAAGATCATACCTTTTCCACAGAAGATAGCCAGACCTCATACACACATTGGGATGAGGAAGGGTTAGAATCTAAGGACTATAGGTTAGGATTCGAGAATGCCATCATGCAGGTCCGAGAACAATATGATCTCAGAAGTCAAAAGAGCTTAGAAACTCCCAAACCAAAAACCTCTGAAATCACCCTTAAGAAAAGGCCCGAAAAGACTGCTAAAGGGACTGCTGAAAGCAACAAAAAAACCGCTGAGAGTTCTGACAAAAACAAGGACAAAGACATCCAAACCATTGATAAATCAAGTCAAGAAACTAGCAGCACTAGCATTGCAGCTAACGCTCTTGAAAAAATAGTTTCAACCAATGTACATAGTGAAAATCAGCAAGCTGATTTTTCCAATAAAACAGTGACCAACAAGACAGAATTGAGCCTTTCAAAGAGTCAGTCTCCTTTCAATCTAGAGAGTGAAATTTTCGAAATCAAAATTTATGTCCCCCTCACTGAGTTGGCCACCCAAGATGTATATAAATGTCAAATTTTGAAAGCTTTAAGCTTAGGAGAAAACAATGACTCTGTCAACTTAAATGATGATCAACCAGCCCTCTTGTTTGGCCCAAAAATTGAAGGGAAGTTTCAGGAAGGAGTAGTCCCCCCTTTTTATGTTAATCTAAATATCCATGATAAAATCCTACATAATGCTATGCATGATTCAGGGGCTTCACACAATCTCATGCCCAAAGTGATCATGGAAAAATTAGGCCTAGAGATAACCATACCATATAAGGATTTATATTCTTTTGACTCTAGTAGAGTGAAGTGTTTGGGCCTGATCAAAGATCTCTGTGTAAATTTGACCCAAATCCCAGCCAAATGCATGGTAATGGATGTTGTAGTGGCTGATGTACCCCCTAAATATGGCATGTTGCTGTCAAGATCATGGGATGCTAAGCTATGAGGTACAATGCAGATGGACATGACATATGCCACTATCCCTATTTTCAGCCAGCTTAGAAGACTATATAGGGAATAACACATGAAATTAATGGTAAGCAGCCCAGAGAAACTAGAGAATCCCCTCTTTACTCTGTCCATACAGACCTAGACTCTTTTATCCTTTATAATGATGAGTTTACTAATGAGGAAGAGCTAGAGAAGAAAATTTTGAACAACAGAGTAGAGCCCACAAATCTAAACATAATGGCAGCTCTGGATATAGAGCCAAGCAAGGGATAAACATCTGAATAAGCTGCTGAATTAAAAAACTAGAGTGAATAAATCCAAGACTGCAAACAGCAGATTACCCATCACTCTAAACTCCATGAAAGACCTAAAGAACAAAACATAACACAACATGGTGCTGACCTCAGATAACAACATAATGGTGAACAAGAAGACATTAAGGTTGAAACTGATAACAAATCTGCTAACAATCCTTTATGGAACATGAAATTTGATGGGTCTTGCACTAGAAAGAATGCAGGAGTTGGGGTATGGTTGCACAATACTGAAAACAATTATGCTGAGAGTCATGCATTCAAGCTAAAATTTAAATGCACAAACAATATAGCAGAGTATGAAGCTATCCTCTTAGGGCTGCATCTATTGAAAAAACTAGGAGCTAAGAGGATAGTGGTCCATGGAGACTCAGAACTGGTCATCAAACAAATATATGGAGAGTACACTACCAAACATCCTAGATTAAGGGCATATAGGAATGATGCCATGGATCTTTTGAAAACATTTGTAGAAAATGAGCTTGTGTTTGTCCCTAGGAGTCAAAACATACTTGCAAATGGATTGGCCTGTGATGCTAGTTCATATCAGAGACCACCTAGTGACAAACAAATCATTGTTCAAACAAAATATAGACTAGCAATACCAGACAATGAAAAGTATTGGCAGGTCTTTGAGGGTGACAAACATATAGAGGAATTATTTCTTTGCAGGAATGAGTTTGAAATATGTGATTCAGACTCTAAGTCCGATGAAAACTATTTGGAAAAGGAGCCCCCTGATGAAGAAAAACCATCCCCTACTGCAGAAATAAACATGCTAACCAAAGAGTTTAAAAACCAAACAGAAGAATACAAGAACGCAGATAAAGAAGGCATAGAGGTACTACAGTCCAAAGACAAAAACATACCTAGAGGACTAGCACCCCTTGAGGACTTTTTGATTTTAATGATGTGGCAAAGAAGCCCACTATAGAACACGCTAAATCTGATGTTGAAGAATGCAATATAGACAGCAAAGACAAGCCTAAAATGATCAAATTGTCTAAGACTTTGCCAACACATATCAAAAAAAAATACATTGATTTATTTAAAGATTTTGTTGATGTTTTTTCTTGGAGTTATGAAGATTTGAAAGCCTATGACACAGAGATCATCCAGCATAAGATTCCATTGAAAGAAAACTAAAAACCTTCTAGGCAAAAGCTGCGCAAAATAAACCCTGTGCAATTACCCTGGTAGAAAAAGAAATTAAGAAAATGTATGAGGCTAGAATCATAGTTCCTGTGAGGTTTTCAGATTGGGTATCTAACCTTGTGGTTGTGAGGAAAAAGACAGGATAAATAAGGTTGTGTATTGATTTCAGAAACTTAAACAGAGCTTCACTTAAAGACAATTACCCCTTGCCCAAAATGGAACACATCCTACAAAGGGTAGTTGGTTCTAAGAGGATTTCTCTGTTAGATGTCTTTTCAGGGTATAACCAAGTCTTATTACTCCGAGAAGATCAACTTAAAATAGCCTTCACCACTCCTTGGGGCACTTTCATGTATGTGAAAATGCCTTTTGGATTGATGAATGCTGGGGCCACCTTTCAAAGAGCTATGGACTTGCATTCTCAGAGGAAATAGGTCACTTCATTGTAATCTACCTTGATGACATTACAGTCTATTCAAAAACTGATGAAGAACACCTTAAACATTTGAGAAAAGTATTTGAGAAGTGTAGAAGATATGGGCTATCTTTAAATCCCAAAAAGACAGTGTTTGGTCTCTAAGAAGGTAAACTTCTTGGTCATATTATATCTGAAAAGGGGATTAAAATAGACCCAAAAAGAGTTGAGGGAATAATTCAGATTAGCCACCCAATAAACATCAAAGAGTTGCAGTCCTTTATTGGGAAGATTAAATTCTTGAGGAGGTTTATACCCAAATTAGCAAAACTCCTTAGAAACATGACAAATATGCTTAAAAAAGAAGTAGGAGTTAAGTGGACTCTAGAGGCCAAAAAATCATCTGAAATGGTAAAACATGCATTCACCCGAGTACCAGTTCTAATCAGCCTTGATTTTACTAAAGACTTCCTCATATTCTCTTTTGCATTGGAACATACTATGGCTGATGTCCTATTGCAGAAAAATCCAGAGGGACAAGAGCAACCAATTGCATTTTTCAGCAATGCATTGAGAGTGTTGGGGTCCTGTGTTTTGATAGATTGGCAAATCAAAAGACAAGGAAACATCAAACCAATCTTTAGAGTTCTAGGATCTAGTCCTCCTGTTCTCAAAGAGAGATCTCTCAAAATTTACTTGTTTGCAAAGGTTTATCTTGTTTGATTTGAGTATGGGTTTTAGACTAGTTATTAAGTGAAAGTGTTTGTTTATTTGTTTGGTTGAATGACATAGAAAAACCTGAAAGGTTCAGGAAATATAGATAGAAAGGGGAAATGTCTGATTCATTGGGCAATGGAGTCAAGAAGAGGTTGTTAAAAAACTTATCAATGGATATGGGATATCAAAGGGCAAATCTAACTTGGCCTCAAGATCCTTTGGTTTTGTGGATGAGATGGGCATCAATGATTTGGAAAGAGAGTTTGAATTCTCAACAAAGGGAATTTGAAAGCATAACTTGAACAACAAAGAGGTATTTGATAGACATGGCTAACCATAAATTCTACAAACCACACTTTAAGAAAATAATGACTTCAAAACAACCTTTAAAATGAAATCTAAGATTCGGGGAACACCATATTTCCTCAAAGATTTTATTTCAAATGACTTAGAAAACATAAAAGATTCACTGATAATTGCAGTCATAGAAGAGGGAACACCTAAAAACATCTATGATCACAACTATAAAGACCTTCAAAACAATTGTTGAAGCAAGGACAAAGGGTATGATCAAAACAGACCTCCTTGACTAACTTAAAATAATGGTACTTCAAAGGGAGACTTCAATAACAGCTTTCAAGTGGGAGTAGACAAGCAGGGAAAAAAATAAATCATGCTAAAACCATCTATTTGAACTATTAGAGAAATAAATGAGCATGAGGACTAAAGAGAGAGATTGAAGACTCTAAAATACCTCAGCAGTAGAAAACATGAAACAATGAAGGATGAACATGTCTAAGGTGCTTCTAGGAGTCATTTCTCAGCCTAAAACTTTCATCCTACTGTAGTAAGCAATTATGGAACAAAATGAAAACAGGAGAAAACATTAAACAGTTCAGAATACTTCACCAACAGCCAAGCTCATGAATCCAATGATAGAGCCTTCTCAAGAACAAGCATGCAACAATATCATCAAGGTTCCAAGACTTCAATTTCTTCCTCAACTTCAGACAGACTATGTATTATTTCAGAGAGTTTCATCAACCCACTTCTCATCTTCTTTAGAAGTATTTATAAAATAAATGAGGAGGTGGAAGAGTTTTAGGATTGGAGTGAAATGAATTCTACATTAAATGCAACTCCTAGTCTTGAAAACCATGCAAGGCCTAAGGCAGGAATGCATCTCATTTACAACTCTGCTCCATTAACTTTGTTTTTCTATTTTAGGCTTAATGGACAAAAAGGTGAACTTTGAGGCCTATTTATCTTCTAAAATAACCTCACTGACAGTTTTGAAATATCTTCTTTGTTAAAAATAACTATTCAGCTGTCTTTAGGAAAATATCTTCTGTATCTGGTAATAACTAGGCCTTCTTTGATTTTTGTGAGGCTGCAGGTGGCTCTTCTGATAGCTGGGGGTTCAATTAGCCCCTGATATGGCAGTAAAATATCTCCTTCGTTGATATTTTCCTCTGTTTAATCTTAACACACCTTATTCTTCCTTTGATCTGTGTTTTAGGACTAATTGGGCTTAATTTTCGTCTTTTGGTTCTCATGTTGTCTTCATATAAGGTTCAGGCCTTGATTTTGATTTTTTTAGGCCTCAATCCCTTTGAACTCTGCTTTAAAACCTTTAATTTCTTCATTCTGGTTTGATTTCATCCTTTGGCACTGATACTCTTTATTTCTGATGTTTTACTGATTTTTTCTGTATTGTGCTATGTTTTGCAGGCGCATAGAGGGTTTTATAACATTACCAATGTTCATGAGACATGGGTAAAATTTCTTTTTGAACCCTGTATATTCCTTTTTCCTCATGGTTAATTGCTTGTGGATCATCATCCAGGGCACTTTGTTTCATTTAAAAACAGTGGAAAAATATTTATAACCTGCAAAAAATGAACAAAATTAAGAAAATCCATGGAAAATAGGTTAAAAGGCTACTTTGGAGATCTCGAGTGCGAGATTAAATCATGGTTGTTGGATGAAAACAACCAACGGCGAGGATTTATTGCCCGGATCAGATGGGTAGGTGTTTGGATAAATGGTGGTGGAGATTAAGTCTGAGCCATTGATCTGCAAAGATCCACGGCCGAGATAAATCGGGATTATATAACGCAGAGGGGGTGACTTTATAATGAAATGGAGGAATTTACAAAGGAAATGGGTGAAAAAACTTAGGCAGAAGGGAAATGGGGTTAAATTAAATTTTGGGTTTCCGAAAGATTCTGGGCCATCAAATTGGATTACCCAACAGAGATCAATGGTGGATATTCATTTATAAAGTCCTTTGGAAGAATGGTGGAGGGCGATGGTCCAAATGGCGAGATTAAACTGGGACCGTTAGATCTCAAAGACCAATGACAGGGATTTATTATAAGAAAATGTAATGGAAATGGGAATGGTGGTTTCGGCCATAAAAACCACTGGTGTTGCGCTGCTCAAAGATGGTTTTCAAAATTTGCCAAAAAAAACGCGATATGGGGTCTTTGGCCGACACGTGTCTTTTAGAAACCACCCATATCGCGTAATTTATAGGAATTAACTTTCGGACTCAGAATTACACGATATGGAGTCTTGGTCATTGGATCAAAGGTGGATAGATCCAATGGTGGAGATGAGAGAGCGATAAGACAAGTTGCGCAGGCAGAATAAGGTGGGCAGGGTCAAGGCGATTTGATCTGGACCGTTAGATCGGTGAAATGAACAGCTCAGATGCGATCGCAGGATCACCAATTGACGGAGGAGAGAGGAAGGCACGCATAAAAATTTGCGATGCGATTACATAATGACTATCGGATCTGGGAGTCAGATCAATGGTTGAGAGCTAATCTGAGGGACAAACGTGGAGAAATATGGGCGGAGTTTTGATTAATCTCAGCCGTCAGTTCTTGTGGGTTAGAAGGTGGAGATCGAGAGAAATGTAGACCATTGATCTGCAGAGATCAACAACGGAGATAATTAATCAGAACTATTGATTTGGATTGACGGATGGTTATGATCTTCCGATCAAATCACTTGGGAACGATGCAGGGCAAATACTGAGGTTGAGATCTCATATGATCCGTCAGATGAGAACGATGGACGGCCAGGATTAGAAGGGAAGAAGTTAATGCAATGGGGAAAAGTGGAAATGCAGAAAATCAGAGTGGTTTTCATGTTATTTTTAGGTGGTAAATGGTTTCACCAAAAAAAATGCAATACAGTTCATTAGCTGACACACGTCCTTTTCAAAACTTCTTGTTTCGGACTTTTTTCGGGCGTTAACATGCAGTCGGAAAAGTTTTGCAAAACGTGCTATCAACCGTTGGATCGGATGGTCAAGATCCGACAGTGCGGAAAAAGTGCGATGGGTAAGTTGCGCATTGGAAAAGTAGTGGAGTACACGTGTAGCGTTTAGATTGGGCGGGTGTTAAAGGTTCTAAGCACCCGATTGCAGGGCTTTGGGGCATATGGGAGGTGGGGTTTATAGAAGTTAAGCCCTCGGGGGCTAAAATTCTGTATAATGAAATATAAGTGTTTTTTAGTCTAAAAACAGAGTTTTTAAGCCAATTGGAGGGTTCTGATAAGGAAATGAAGGCTTTTTAAAACAAATGGAAGGAGACCAAATTCTTGTAAAAGGGTCTCGAAGTGATTTTGAAGGTTAAAATGAGGGGAATGTAGGATTTTCGTGAGGAAAAGGGAATGAAAAATGGGGTTATTCATGAGTGAAAAGAGGGGTAAAAATGAAGGAAAATGGGTTTTTGAGCAGTCTTTTTCTTCAGGAAAACAACAGATTTTTCAAGTTTATGAGGGAAACAGCAGTGAATATTAACTAAAAGATTAGTTGTCTTCATAAAAAATTCAAGGATGATAGTTTCTCAAAGGGGATTTTCTCTTGGATTTTTTGAAGAAAAAACTTAGCCACTTTTGGTATAACAGAATTTATCAGTGGCTAACAGTTGCTCCACTTGGGGAAGACAGCTGGGTCTTTTAGGTGTCTAGAACCTCAGCTGCAAATCTTTGGCCTCTAATAAACTAGTGCCTGGATCCATTGGTCAGCAACCTTTCTTTTTGATGATCCCTGCAGCAATTTAAAACAATGGGGTTCTGTCAAAACAACATATCTACCTACCCATTCCTAATGATCCTAACATTTTTTCTTCTTTTCAGAGTGCATTTAGATTGGAAAACTCTCTTCATCAACATTTTATTCTTTTGAAAAACAAAAAATAATCTATTTCTAATCTTATTTCTCCATGAACTTAGTTTGAACAGTTGAGTTCATAAGCTTCTCTACCTAACAATTGTCTGCCAGGATTAGACTGTCTGACATAATTTTATTCTCTAAATTAAAAGACAGAAATTTAAAAGCACAAAAAATAGGATTGAACAGTCTAACTTGTTGTTGATCTATGGCATAAAAACAAGTTGCAGATAGACTGTTATTTTACAGAAAATTTAAAACAAAATGTGAAGGCTTAAGATCTGAAAATTTAAAACCTCCTTCACTATCTCTTCATCTCCGATTTTGAGTTTGTTTGAGCTGTCTTTTCTCTCATACTAGTTCAAGTTTTGAGCTTGTTTGAACCAGTTTTCTTTCACTATCAAAGGTTCAGGATTTGAGCATGTTTGAACCTTCTTTTTCCTAACCTAATCTATCTTACTGATAAGCCAAGATTGAGTTGTTTGGCAAATCTAATTCACTAACCTATCAGTAATAAATTGAAAAGATAATTAGTCATGATTAGGCTGTATGACTAACTAGAAGTGTGTTTTCTAGGAGTGATATTTGAGCTTGCACACTTTCAGACTTTTTTTCTATTTTTGGTATGGGGTTGTACCTTTCTTGTTTAACAATCTACCCTCTTTTTTCCTTTTTATTGTTTTTGGATTTTATTTTTCTAACTTTGAATGCAATGTTTAAACAATGATATTTATAATTGAAAACAAAATGCTTTGAACCTCATGATTCTTGGCAGAAGTAATGCTTGAGCATCCTGCCATTGACAGGACCTCCATATAAATCTTCTCCATTCAATTCCTTTAAGAAAAATGCATTGTGACCCCTCTCAGCATGAATAATATAGGGTCATTTCCACAAGTTCTCAAACTTGCCATGCTCTCCCTTCTCTTTTCTTCTTGAATCCCATCTAAGAACAACATTTCCAACTTGGAAATTGTTTGCTTTAGTCCTTTTGTCAAATATTTTCTTTATATTTTCTTAGACTAACTGTGTTCTTTCATAGACTTCTTCTCTAGTCTGTTGTAAATGAA
Organism: Pinus albicaulis; assembly: GCA_034641835.2. Classification (NCBI taxonomy): domain Eukaryota; kingdom Viridiplantae; phylum Streptophyta; class Pinopsida; order Pinales; family Pinaceae; genus Pinus; species Pinus albicaulis. The sequence continues at coordinate 224,943,481 of CM076574.1, forward strand.
TTGTTTGGTTGATTCTTCTTTGCATATCATTTTCTTCAATTTGCACTTCTTGGAGGAGTTTCATGACTAGAACTCCTAATGATGTGGGGAAGACTGCATCCATGCCATAGACCAGCTGATAGGGGGACATATTTATTGACTTCTTTGTAGTTAATATACCAGCCCATAAGGCATGAACCAACTTACTATGCCATGATTTCTGATTCTGCTCCAATAGCTTTTTGATGATATTGATGAGGCTTTTATTGGAGGATTCAGCTAATCCATTCCCTTGGGGATAGTAGGCAGTAGAATGGCCCAAGGTAATGTGGTATTTGTAACAAAAATAAACCATTCTTTTGGACTTAAAGGCAGCAGCATTATCAGTTATGATTTTTCTGGGACAACCAAATCTGGATAGGATATTTGTTTCAAGAAACTTGATGTTGATAGAATCAGTAGCATTCCTAGAGGGTATAGCTTCTATCCACTTGGTAAAGTAGTTAGTGGCAGTGAGGATCCACTTATGTTGGGCTGAGGATGATGAGTGAATTTCCCCAATGAAATCCAAGCCCCATTGTTGAAAGGGTCCCTCAACACTGATAGGTTGTAAAGGTAAGGGAAGGAGTTTTATTTTGCCATCAAAAATTTGACACTTATGGCAAGACATGACTAACTTCTGAGTGTCTGGGAAAAGGGTGGGCTAATAGTGACCAGATATAAGGATTTTTTTTGCTGTGGTCTTCTAGTAGAGGTGTCCTCCACATTCTCCTTCATGCAGCTCACGCATTATTATTCCTGCATCATCTTCAAGTAAACATTTAAGCAAAATTCCAACAACATTTTTCCAATATAATACCCCATCTAAGATACAATAACTCAAAGATTTTTGTTTCAAAAACCTAGCTTTAGTTTTAGAAAAATAAGGAGGGGAATTCAAATACAAAGGCACATAAATTATGTCAGCATACCAAGGAGAATTCAGAAATGTTTCTTCAATGAAAGGGGCAGTGAATTCTTCTACTTCTTCCAACACATCCACCATGTTCATATCTAGTGCTTGGAAGTTTGATTCAGCCATCAGTTTTGCTAATCCTTGCCCTTTAATCAGTTTGGTGGGCCTAATTTCTAAGTCATATTCAATAATAGTTTCAATCCATTTTCCCCTTTTACCATCAGGGTCTTGACTTAGAATATCCTTGACTACAGTATGTGGAACAAAAGTAATGATGTGAGAGTGTAAAATATAGACTCTAAAGTCATTTAATGCTTTCACTAATGCTAAGGCTTGCTTCTCCATGATGTTAGATTTGAGAGGAGCATCTCTTAAGGCCCTACTAAAGAAGGATATTGGTTGTTATTGCCCCAAGTCATTCTTTTGAAGTAAAACTGCAACTATTGTATGTTCGGATGCAAAAGAAAAGATATAAAAGTCTTTGGTGAAATCTGGACTAATCAAGACTGGTGTTCGAGTAAGAGCTTGTTTAACCAATTAAAATGATTGTTTAGATGGTAAAGTCCATTTTACACCTACATCTTTCTTAAGCATGTTTGTAATGTTTTTTAATAGCTCAGCAAGGTTGGGGATAAACCTCCTCAAAAAATTTATCTTTCCAATGAAAGATTGTAATTCTTTGAGGCTTCTTGGATGGTTGATTTGCAATATGCCATCTATCTTTTTAGGGTCTATTTTGATTCCCTCTTCTAAAATTATATTACCAAGAATTTTACCTTCTTGGAGACAAAAGAGTGTCTTCTTGGGATTCAAAGATAAGCCAAATTTCCTACATTTCTCAAAAAATTTCCTTAAGTGAATCAAATGTTCTTCATCAGTTTTTGAGAAAAAAATTATGTCATCAAGGTAAATGATTATGAAATAGCCAATGTCTTCAGAAAAGGCTATATCCATGGCCCTTTGGAAGGTGGCCCCTGCATTCATCAAACCAAATGGCATTTTGACATACATAAAGGTGCCCCAAGGTCTGGTAAAAGCAATTTTGAGTTGATCACTTGGGAGCACTAACACCTGGTTGTATCCTGAGAACCCATCCTATTAGGGTCCCGTGATTTGGCTGATTGGAAAGCCGAGTGACAGGGTAACAACAAACCAACTTTGGAGCCCAAGGACCAAGCCTTCTTGGATTCAGAGAGGGCTCTCTATATTTGTGTAAGGGATATCTATGTGTTTTGCTTCTTGTGTTTCTGATTTTAGGCTAGTTATGAGGTAGGTTTTTATTTTTGCTTTTAGGTTTTTGAGGGAGGAACTGATCAAAGACTAAGATAGATAAAAATATTTTTAGATCAACTGGGCTATGGGGTCGAAAAGGTCTAGAAGCCCTCAGATGGTGATACAAGGTATGTTGAAGGGCCGATTTGATCAAGGTAAAATGGATCTTAAGGTAAAATGAAGTGAGATGGACACTAATTTTGTGAAGAACAAAGGCTTTCAAACATAAATAGTTCAATAGATGGCATAAACATGGTAGGGCTAACCATTAATCATGATGAATGTAACTATAAACTGATAAATGCATAGAAATAAACATTCAAGAATTACATAGAGATATATGACTCTCTAACTTTAGGAAATTGCTATCAGACTTTGCGGAAAGACAATTAAGACAAACAAATAACTCAAACCACTACGAGGAAACACCTAGACATAGTATTTCAAGCTATCGGGCACTTCAAAGTAAGATTGCAGAGTTTTAGGCAAAGGGCAAGATCAGTACGAGACCTCCTTGATTCAACTAGGACAATCAAACAATCAAAGAAAGGTTTCAGAGGTGGAGCTATGACTAGCCATGAGTAGGTTGAATCCTTAGATAAACTGAGAGGGGGGGGGGGGTGGGTGAATCAGTTTAACACATACTTAAGCTTTTTAAATTTTTGATCAACTTATTTACAGCTTAATTTTATAACCAGCCTTAATATGTGAATAGTTTTAATATGTTGCAACAAATATTAAATTAATGTGACATCAAACTGATTATGAGAGCAGTAAATGTTAAGCAGATTTGGTAGATCATATCAACACATAAGCAACACACATAGAGACAGTAGATATAAGTGGAAACCCATAAAGGGAGAAAACCACATCTTATTATTGTTGTGATGCAAAGGCAAGCTCCAACTCCCTCTCACCACTGATTTTATGTAGGCTCCAACCCACAGGAGGCTCCTACCCCAATTCTGCAAGCTACAACTTGCAAGGAAGCTCCAACTCCCATCAATTTTCTGCAGGCACCAACCTGCAGAGGCTCCAACCTCGTCACTATTAATCGACATTTTATCAAGCTACAACTTGATGTGGAAGCACCAACTCCCATCTATTTTCTGCAGGCACCAACCTACAAGAGGCTCCAACCTCAGTCAGCTACAACTGACATTTATCAAGCTACAACTTGATAGGGAAGCTCCAAATTCCTTACTCTTTCAAAAGAAATGGTTGCTGATTTACCTCAGATATCAGCTCTGTTCTATAGCATCACTTTCTGCTCCTCTCTTCCTTATCTTCTCTGCCTCAATTTTCCACACTCTGCATTCTCTATATTCACTCTCTCTTTTTCATATCAAGATGATATTTTTTATATAGATTTTCTTGTGACTGTCTGTATTCCTCAAAGAACTTGAAATGGATAGTCATACCTCTTAGTCTTCTACCTTCTCATTTATTTTCCAGCTCACTCAGAAATATATAATTGTGTGTACTAAATTTAATATTACAGTGGGATATTTATTCTCTTCCGGAGACTTGCCAATGCATCACAACAATATCAATAAATTAAAAGCATTTACATTCATTTACATTGAAAACTCCAGCTCACTCATTCAGCCTCTTGGTTCACTGCACTTGTCTTTTCTGTGACTGTGTTTGGCCCTTTCAGCTCTGATTGATTTCCTTCTTATTGTCATAGTGTAACTGGCATACATATGTAACTGCGCTTTTCATATATCACAATTTAACTCTCGGCATGATGAGAATTGTTTTTATCATATAGACTTCTGTATTATATAACTTATGTAACTTCCGGTGATATAATACTAAGAGATCATTTTAATACACAAAATGTCTTTACGGGCCCACTCGCTAAGCTTGTATTATCCTCTGATGCGATGTCATCACTCCTCGACTACTTCCGATTGCGATCAAATGCCGATGTGATGAAACACTGTTTACGTTGAAATGCCAATGCGATGTATCACCTTTCAAATATTTCTGATTGTGATTAATCGCAATCGCGACTTCCATTGAAATTTTCCAATGTTCTGATGCTCTGATTCCGATGATTCACTGCTATGAAAAAACTCGAACATATATCAATCATGGTTTATAAACCCATCGGGTCCGCACTTTCATCGCAATTGCAATATTTTGTTTATATGTTCCGCTACCAAATTTCTCCGATGCGATTGGATGAGGGTCCCATGCTCTACTAATCACCCTCGTCAGTTCTCCATATAACAATAAAGTCTGAGCTTATATAGGACATTCACAATACCTTTGCATACATTGACTCGGTGTTCACTAGTCAACCTTGTAAATTCAATCTTACAACTCGATCCTGGTTCAATCCAAACTCAACGCTTGGCATGTACATATATTAACCCATATATCATACAATTCATATTGTGGCAGCGTCACATATTCAACCATTATATGTGCCTTACAATATGTCAACATATATATATATATATATATATATATATATATATATATATATATATATATATATATATATATATATATATATATATAACGCCCTTCTTCAATTTTGGAAGCGTTATAACAAAACTCAACCACATCGAACATACCTCGGTAAAACTCACAACCGTAGGTTGAACAATCCCGATCAATATAAATTAGAATTGGGCCCCGCACTAACGACCCTTCCACATCCAATAGTGGACAGCACGTCGCACTGCTTCAGATGATCTGACGTCCTTAATCAAATCTCGCGTGACTTAGATGCATGTGATTTTAACTCGCGATGAGAGTGGTATCTCCAAACCGCTTAAGGCCATGTGTCAGCCTATGGCATTGATCGCGTTCGAATTGGGAATACAGCTTATCGTACAAAAGCAGTGTGATGAAAACTGTCTGGTGTTCCAAACCCACTATCACTGTTCATACCTCGTGGTTCCATTTAGTTGCGCTCGAGGTTCCGTTCCTTCCTTCTTTTGTTCACGATCCCAATATGTCTTCTTAACTTTGTTTTCATACGATTCTTCGGTTATTCTCTATCGCTCCTTCTCATGTGTTATCCCTTGCTTTGTCAACACTTCAACATGGCACTTCCGCTTTCATAACGCACAGCTCCATTCATGCATAGGTTTATCACCAGTCCTCTGCGCTCGATTCATGATTCCTTAACGCAGGGCCTTATCTCTTATTTCTTCAGCACTTCAATATATGAATCCTATTTCATTGTTACGTTAATTCACCATTGATCATTTCACTGTTTGATAACAGCTCTGCCTCTGGCTCCACTGCTCGACTGTTTCTCTACCTTTGTACATATCCTTTCACTGTATTTCTGCTGCTCTACCAAATTTTCACTCCTATCACTCTATTTTCCATTTCATTTCAACAGTCTTCTTCCGTTTTTCTCCTTTGCCATCTATGTTGTCTCCTTTGCACTGCCTGCTTCACTTTTTGTTGCCCTGTCTCTGTAAATATAATCTCCCTCTGTTCTTCTCTGTTGTCTTCTCCTTTTCCTCTGCTGCTGTCCTTTGCCATCAATGACAACATTTCCAATAGTCTCCCCCTTTGGCATTGATGGCAATACACTCCCTCTATTTTCCTTTTAGGACCCTTCCTTCTGTTGCTAGCCCTTCCTCCCCATTTGACATCAATGGCAAGGGGTTGCTTGTTTTTAGTGTGCTTTTAACTCTCGCCCATGTTGCACTGATCTTGAGGACCTGTTTCGTGCTTTCTTTGCTAACTGATCTCCCCCCTGGAATGATATTTTCGTTTCTGTTCTCCCCCTGAAACTATGATTTCTCTTCATATCAGATAGTAGTATCTACAGATACTACCCCTAGTCTATCTCTCAAATACTCAAATGGTCCTCTAGCAAGTGGTTTGGTAAATATATTTGTTGTATGTTCTTTTGTTGGCTCATACTCCAACTTTTCTACATTCTGAGCTACTTGTTCTCGTAGAAAATGATACTTGATTGGGATATGTTTAGTTTTTGAATGAAACACAAGATTTTTTTATATGCTTATAGCACTTGTATTATCACATTTGATAGAGATAGGTTCATCAATGCTTACCTTCATGTCTTGGAGGGTTTGCTTCATCCATATGACTTGTGTACAGCATGCTGCTGCTGCTATGTATTCTTCTTCTACTATAGATAGAGAAATAGATGTTTGTTTCTTGCTAAGCCATGCTACCAGACTTTCTCCTAGATAGAATGCACCTCCACTTGTGCTTTTCCTGTCATCCACACAGCTAGCCCATTCTGCATCTGTGTATGCTGTCAAAGTGAAGCTTTTTCCTTTTGGATACCAAAGTCCACACTGTGTAGTTCCTTGTAGATATCTGAATATTCTTTTGACTGCTAGAAGGTGATTTTTTTTAGGTGCTACTTGATATCTAGCCACAAGTCCTACTGCTAGCATGATGTCTGGTCTTGATGCTGTCAGGTACAATAGACTTCCTATCATGGATCTATAGAGTCTTTGATCTATATTAGCAGATCCATCATCAACAAATAGCTTGCATCCCGTGATCATGGGAGTTGACACAGGTTTGCAGTCCTCCATTTTGAACTTTTTCAACATTTCTTTTAAGTATTTTTCTTGTGAGATGAATGTACCTGTGTTCTTTTGCTGAATTTGAAGTCCTAAGTAGAAACTGAGTTCTCCAATCATGGACATCTCAAACTGTGATCTCATCTCTTCAGCAAATCCTTTTGCTAGTTCATCTTTGTTGCTTCCAAACATAATGTCATCAACATATACTACAACAATCAGGAGTTCATTTCCATGGGATTTTATGTATAGATTGTTGTCTACTCCACCTCTCTTAAAGCCTTGTTTTTGAAAATACTTATCCAATCTTGAGTACCAAGCACGAGGAGCCTGTTTCAGTCCATATAGAGCCTTCTTTAGTTTGCACACATAGTCTTCTTTGTCTGTTAAAGAGAAACCTTCTGGTTGTTTCATGTAGACTTCTTATTCTATATCTCCATTCAGAAATGTAGATTTTACATCCATTTGATATACCTTGAAGTCTTGGTAGCATGCAAAGGCCAGAAAAATTCTGATAGCTTCCATTCTGGCTACATGGGCAAATGTTTCATCATAATCAAGTCCTTCGATTTGTGAATATCCTTTGCAAACAAGTCTGGCTTTATTCCTGATTACCTAACCTTGCTCATTCATTTTATTTTTGAATACCCATTTTGAGCCTATGACATTTTTCTCAGTGGGTATAGGAACTAATTGCCAGGTATTGTTCTTCTCAATTTGGTCCAATTATTCATTCATTGCATTCACCCAATACTTGTCCTTGATGGCTTCTTCAAACTTCTTTGGCTCTATTTGTGATAACATGGCTATGTATACCTCTTTTGTCTATTCAGTTAGCTTCCTTCTTGTCTAGACCCCAACTCTTTTGTCTCCAATGATCTGATCTTCAGGATGGTTCTTCTGAGTGTATCTTGAGGGGGCTTTCGAGCTCAGTTCAACATCTTCTGTTGTCTTGTTGGTTTCATCATCATCTTGGTTTTCTTCTTCATGACTGTCTGATAGACTGCTGCAGTCTGTTTCTCTTGTATTGTTTGGAAGTTCTTCATCAAATCTCACGTCAATGCTTTCTACTATTTTTCGAAGAGTCTTGTTGTAGCACCTGTACCCTTTACTTTTGGATGCATATCCTAGAAATATCCCTTCATCTGCTCTTGCATCAAATTTCCCAAGATTTTCATCATTATTCTTTATGTAACACTTGCTTCCAAAGATTCTAAAGTGCTTGATTGAAGTTGTTTTACCATGCCATAGTTCATAGGGAGTCTTGTCATTGCTTGGTCTTAAATGAGATTTGTTAAGGATATGCACGGCTGTGTGGATTGCTTCTGCCTAGAAGGTTTGAGGAATATTGCTCTCCTGCATCATAGCTCTGGCTATTTGTTGTACAGACCTGTTTTGTCTCTATGCTACTCCATTTTGCTGAGGTGTCCCTACAATAGTAAATTGTTGCTTTATCACATGTTCATTGCATAGGTATTCAAAATCATAATCTGTGAATTCACCTCCTCTGTCTGATCTGATGCATTTTAACTTGCATCCTGTCTAATTTTCTGGTAAAGCTTTGAATATTTTGAATTTTTCCAGAGCTTCCAATTTATTCTTTAGAAATGCAACCCATGTCATCCTGGAGAAGTCAGCTATTATCAGCATGAAGTAGGATTCTCCACTTGGATTTTTAGTTCTTGCAGGTCCACACAAGTCCATGTGCACAAGCTGGAGTGGTCTTCTTGTTGATAACTCATCTTTAGCCTTAAGTGATGTGTGGGTCTGTTTGCCCAATTGACAAGATTTGCATATGGTATTAGAAGGCCTTTTTATTTCTAGCATGTCTCTGACATCTTTCTTCTTGCTCAGTCTAATGATATGATCGAAGTTGAGATGTCCCAACCTCTTAAGCCATAACCATGACTCCTTAAGTTTGCTAAGATGGCATGCTTCATTTTCTTCTTTCACTATGTAAACATTACTCTCTGTTCAAACACCTTTGAGCAGAGTCTTACCTTTGGTGCTTGATCTGACTTCATAGTCTTGTGCTCTAAAAATAACTTCACAGCCTTTATCACACATTTGACTGACACTCAACAAGTTTACTTTCAGTCCATCTACAAATAGTACATCTTGGGCCTTTCCTCTGCCATTATCTAGGCTGACTGAGCCTTTTCCTTCAATTTTTCCTGATTTATCATTGCCAAAAGTAACATTGCCAGATTTATTTTCATCAAAAGTTATAAACTTGCTTCTGTCTCCAGTCATATGTTTTGAGCAGCCACTGTCCAAATACCACTGGCTTTTCAGGTCTTGAGCAGTTAGAGCCAGGTCACATTTATTCACCTTCTTTAACCACTGGAAGCATCCTTTTGTTTGGTATCTTTTGTGAGATAATGAACTACATCTTTTGAGAGGACATTTGGAAGGAATATGTCCAATTTTATTGGATACACAGAATTTGATTATGATTTTCGCAGAATTGTGAGTATGAGTAAAATTTCCTTGATTCATAAACCTCCTTGAGGTGTTGAGCATCAATATTTGTCCATATTTTCTGCACTCAATGATTTTATGGCCAAATTCCTTACAATAAAAACAGTAACCATAGAAACAATTTGCATACCTTATGTGAGGTTGTCTTCTCCATTTGTTTTCTTGAGGCAGTCTCTTCACTATTTGCATATTTTGATGGTTTAAATTACTCATCCTTGTATGATAGTATGTAGCAATGTGTCCCATCTTGTGGCAAACATAACAGGTAGCATTTTCATAGGAGGGAAGAATCTCCTTTGATGGCTTCCAAATTTGACATACTCAGGGGTATATGATCCTTTTTCTATTGTCTTAGTATTTATTGCATTCTTTGTTACTAGAGGTTTCTTCTGATCTATGTCTTCCTCATTACATGTTTCTTATTTTGTAGGAATTGTTTGAGCTGCTACATCAGCCTTTTCTGTTTTTACAAAAATAATTATTTTTTTTCCTTTTCTTTGCTTTTACTTGATTCTCCTTCATAGCCTAGTCCAGTTTTTATAAGAGGAGATCTTTGAGCATCCAAAATTTCGTTCAACTTACTAGAGCTTGTTGTTTGAGAGGAATTTGTAGACACTTTCCTCTGAGCATTTTCTAATTTTTTCCTCAGACATACTACTTCTTCTTCCAGCTTCTCTTGTTCCCGAGTTTTATCCTTGATTTGCTGAAGTAACATGTCTTCTATCTTCTTGGCTTCTTCAAGCTCTACCTTCAGCTGCACGAGGACTTCTGAATTATGTTCTTCTCGTACATACTTGAGGAGAATGTCCTTTTGTTTTCTGCACTTCATTTTGAGTCTATCAATCTCCTCTAGGGCACTTCTTAGCTCCCCCTCAAGGTCAACTTCACCTTCTTCTTCTTCATCTTCTAGTAGGAGTCCTTCAAGTTCTTCTATGGCCATCAATAAAAATTCAGAGGTTCCTTCTTCACTTGAGGGTTCATCTGAGTCTTCAAATGTACTGCTGTCTTGTTGAGCATAGAAGTATTTTCTACTAAATTTCTTTCCTTTCTGCCAGTTCTTTGATGTATTTTTCCCTGATTCTTGAGCCTGATTCCTTATTTTCTTGTGAGGACACTTAGCAGAATAGTGTCCAACTCTTCCACAGTTAAAGCATTTGAAAGGAAGTTTACCTTTGTATTTACCTGAGCCTCTATCCATTTTCTTGACAAATTTATTCTCTTCTTCATCAGAGCAAGAGCATATGTCTTCCTTTTCTTCTTTCTTCTTTTCTGTTTTAAAGGCTGCCTCCCTCATACTTGGCTTCTTCTGTGGGAGTCTCATCTCATATGCTGTTAGATTTCCAAGTAGTTGGTTCATGGTCAAGGTTTCCCAATCAGCTGTTTCTTCTATTGCAGACACCTTGGGGTTAAAACTAGGTGGAAGAGATCTTAGAATCTTTTGTTCAATTACACTTTCTGGTATGGTTTCTCCCAGAGCTTTCATATTGTTAACAATTTCTGCAACCCTTAAGAAGAAGCTGCCAACATCTTCATCATCATTCATTTTTAAATTTTCAAACTAAGCTCTATATACTTGAAGTTTGGATGTATTTACCTTTTTATTTCCCTCATGTATGTTCTCAAGAGTATCCCACATATCTTTGGCAGTCTTACTATGCATTATTTTGATAAATTCAGCCTCACAAAGTCCACTTAGTATTGCATTCATGGCCTTTGCATTTGAAAAAAATTCTTGTTTAGCTTCTCTTTGGGTCAGTTGCCTTTGGGGCACATCCGAATTCCACAGCAGCCCAAACCTCTATTCCTAGAGACATTATGTATGCTCTCATTCTGATTTTCCAGAAGGCATAATTAGCACCTGTGAAAAAAGGGACTTTATTGGTTGAGCTTCCTTCTTGACTAGCCATCTTGGGAATCTAGGATCTCCTTTCAGTGGTTAGATTGGTACAAAAGGAACCTACTCTGATACCAATTGTTGAATCCTTAGTTAAACTGAGAGGGGGGGGGGGGGGCAGTGAATTAGTTTAACACATACTTAAGGTTTTTAAATATTTCATCAACTTATTTACAGCTTAATTTTATAACCAGCCTTAATATGTGAATAGTCTTAATATGTTGCAGCAAATATTAAATTAATGTGACATCAAACTGATTATGAGAGCAGCAAATGTTAAGTAGATTTGGTAGATCATATCAACACATAGGCAACACACATAGAGACAGCATATATAAGTGGAAACCCATAAAGGGAGAAAACCACATCTTATTATTGTTGTGATGCAAAGGCAAGCTCCAACTCCATCTCACCACTAATTTTCTGTAGGCTCCAAACCACAGGAGGCTCCTACCTCAATTCTGCAAGCTACAACTTGCAAGGAAGCTCCAACTCCCATCAATTTTCTGTAGGCACCAACCTACAGGAGGCTCCAACCTCAGTCAGCTACAACTGACATGTTATCAAGCTACAACTTGATGTGGAAGCACCAAATCCCATCTATTTTTTGCAGGCACCAACCTACAGGAGGCTCCAACCTCAGTCATCTACAACTGACATTTATCAAGCTACAACTTGATAGGGAAGCTCCAACTTCCTTACTCTTTCAAACGAAATGGTTGCTGATTTACCTCAGATATCAGCTCTGTTCTGTAGCATCTCTTTCTTATCCTCTCTTCCTTATCTTCTCTGCCTCAATTTTCCATACTCTGCATTCTCTATATTCACTCTCTCTTTTGCATATCAAGATGATATTGTTTATATAGATTTTCTTGTGACTATCTGTATTCCTCAGAGAATTAGAAATGGATAGTCATACCACTTAGTCTTTTGCCTTCTCATTTCTTTTCCATCTCACATAGAAAGATATAACTGTGTGTACTAAATTTAATATTACAGTGGGATATTTATTCTCTTCCGGAGACTTGCCAATGCATCACAACAATATAAATAAATTAAAAGCATTACATTCAATTACAATGAAAACTCCAGCTCACTCATTCAGCCTCTTGGTTCACTGCACTTGTCTTTTTTGTGACTGTGTTTGTCTTTTCTGTGACTGTGTTTGGCCCTTTCAGCTCTGATTGATTTCCTGCTTACTGTTGCAGTGTAACTGCCATACATATGTAACTGCGCTTTTCATATATCACAATTTGACTCTCGGCATGATAAGAATTTTTTTTATCATATAGACTGTCGTATTATATAACTTATGTAACTTCCAGCAATATAATACTAAGAGATCATTTTAATACATAGAACTCCTTTACGGGCCCACTCACCGAGCTTGTATTATCCTCCGATGCGATGCGATCACTCCTCGACTACTTTCGATTACGATCAAATGCTGATGTGATGAAACACTGTTTACGTTGAAATGCCAATGCGATGTATCACCTTTCAAATATTTCCGATTGTGATTAATCGCAATCGCGACTTCCATTGAAATGTTCCGATGTTCCGATGCTTCGATGCTCCGATTCCGATGATTCACTGCTATGCAGAAACTCGAACATATATCAATCATGGTTTATAGACCCATCGGTTCCACACTTTCATTGAAATTGCAATCTTTTTTTTATATGTTCCGCTGCCAAATTTCTCCAATGTGATTGGATGAGGGTCCCATGCTCTACTAATCACCCTCGTCAGTTCTCCATACAACAATAAAGTCCGAGCTTATATAGGACATTCACAATACCTTTGCATACATTGACTCAACGTTCACTAGTCAACCTTGTACATTCAATCTTACAACTCGACCCTGGTTCAATCCAAACTCAACGCTTGGCATGTACATATATTAACCCATATATCATACAATTCATATTGTGGTAGCTTCGCATATTCAACCATTATATGTGCCTTACAATATGTCAACATATATATATATATATTACGCCCTTCTTCAATTTTGGACGCGTTATAAAAAAACTCAACCACATCGGACATACCTCGGTAAAACTCGCAACCGTAGTTTCAACAGTCCCAATCAATATAAATTAGAACTGGGCCGCGCACTAACAACCCTTCCACATCCAACGGCAGACAGCACGTCGCACTGCTTCAGATGATCCGACGTCCTTAATAAAATCTCGTGTGACTTAGATGCACAGGCTTTTAACTCACCATGAGAGTGGTATCTCCAAACCGCTTAAGGCCACGTGTCAACCTATGGCATTGATCACGTTCGAATTGGGAATACAACTTATCATAAAAAAGTGGTGCGATGAAAATCGTCTAGTGTTCCAAACCCACTGTCACTTTTCATACCTCGTGGTTCCTTTTATTTGTGCTTGAGGTTCCGTTCCTTCCTTATTTTGTTCACGATCCCAATATGTCTTCTTAACTTCATTTTCATACGGTTCTTTGGTTATTCTCTGTCACTCCTTCTCATGTGTTATCCCTTGCTTTTTCAACACTTCAACATGGCGCTTCCGCTATCATAACGCATAGCTCCATTCACGCATAGGTTTATCACCAGTCCTCTGCGCTTGATTCATGATTCCTTAATGTAGGGCCTTATCTCTTATTTCTTCGGCACTTAAATATATGAAGCCTATTTCATTGTTACGTTAATTCACCGTTGATCATTTCACTGTTTGATAACGGCTCTGCCTCTGCCTCCACTGCTCGATTGTTTCTCTACCTCAGTACATATCCTGTCACTGTATTTCTGCTGCTCTGCCATATTTTCACTCCTGTCACTCAATTTTCCGTTTCATTTCAACATTCTTCTTCCTTTTGTCTCCTTTTCCATCTATGTTGTCTCCTTTGCACTGTCTGCTTCTCTTTTTGTTTCCCTATCTCTGTACATATACTCTCCCTCTGTTCTTCTCTGTTGTCTTCTCCTTTGCCTCTGCTGCTGTCCTTTGCCATAAATGACAACATTTCCAACAGAGTAAGCAAGGCATACCGTGAATCATACTTAGCATGCATAAAACCACAAATGAAACAAGCAAACAATTTCTTCAGTGATCAAAGAGAAATCAAGGATTCTTTGATATGACTAAGAAGAAAGAAAACATAGAAGCTATAATGAAACAAGAAATCTGAGGTTCCTCCAAGGGCATGTCTCAAATCCATTCTCTATTGTCTTATAGCAAGCAAGAGCATGAAATATGTATGAAAAATAAGAAGCATAATAGAGAGGGACACTATACCATTTTACCAAGTCAAGGAATTCAACAGCAGTCCTCTATCATCATCCAAAAACATTCAAGAAACTATCCAATGCATGAGACAAGTATTTCTTCCAAGCTTGTATAACCATATATTTCTCTATATCATCAAGTTCAACCTTATTTACAATTAATTCTCTTGGAATATATAGGCCAAGATAAGGGAAAACCTCCTAATGCAACTTGCAAGCTCATTGGCCCATCAAAAATATCTGATTTTGTCCTTGAGGCTTTCCAAAGCCCAAGGCACAAAATATCTATAAAAATATCTTAAAAATGCTAAAAAAGGGAATTATATTGAATTTTCCCAATTAACAATGGCCAAAAAAGGCTAAACGCACATTTGGAAAAGCCACTTCAGAAAACTACATTTTTGGTCAAAAAGCACTAAGGGCGCATCAGCAGAAAATTGCCTGTCTTTCGGATGACTTTTGAGGGCCTTCCCGATGTTGAAATGAGGCATGTGATGGTTCGTTGGAAATATCTGGATGTCTACTTTCTGGAAAAACTTTAATTTTCCAAAAATGATACCTATAAGTCTTTTAAATACTGAACTGAGTGAAAAAAACCCAAAAAATATGCCTTGCTGATAGGTAGGGCAGAGTGTGGAAAAAGTGACTATTTTTCGCCATTTTGGGGGACCAAATCATCTTCAATTGATATGAAAATCGCTGAGTAGATGCCCCTGAAATTATGGCATCCAATGATAACATTTTCATCCTTTGAGGATGTCCCAAATAGAAATGGCGATGCCCATGAGTTTTAGCCAAAAGCCCAAAAATGACAAAAAACCAAAACTTGTTGAATTTCGCCCAATTTTGGCGAGCATGACCCTTAAAGGTTTTCAGAAATATGTTGAGAAGCTTAGGCCAAAATTTGGAGCCTTGAGGTATCTTTCTTAATTTTTGGTGTCGGGCGCCTCTTTTGAGCTTCCTTGAGCTTTTCCTGTGTGGCCTTCAATTTCCATCAGGCGAACTGATTAAGCTTCTTATAGTGCCCGGTCATCCTCCTTTGAAGGTCCAAATCTCTAATGGCCTTTTCCAACTTCTTCTCCAAGTGATCATTCACCCTCTCAAGCCATGCTTCTCAATTGTTTTCCATCTCTTGGGTGAACAAAGTGGTGAGAGGAAAAGATTGGAAAAGGGCAGCTTCTTCCTCTTTTTGTTTCTCTAAGGCTCTTCTGAGTCCCATGGTCCTTGGCCTCTTTCTTCTTGGCTTATCTTCATCTTCGCTATCATTGAACTTGCCCATGATTTCTTCCAAATTAATTTGCGCCTTGGAGGCCTCTTTTTGATATTTGATGGCCCGTGTCTCATATATCGCCATGTGGACACTCATCTATTTGTTTTGTGTTTGAAAAAAGTGAATGAAGTTTCTAGACCTCTCTAGATCTTCCCTCAAATTATGAATTTTTTTCTTCTCTATTGATCAAAAGAGACTCTAGGATTCAGGCCTCATCTTCGCTATCATCACTTTGGATCTGAATTATGTCAAAGTCCCTCTCCTTCTCATCGCTGCTTTCATCTTTCTCCTTTCCCTTGCTTTAGGTGGCCTTCTTGGTCTTCCTCCTCTTGGGTAATTCGACAATGGGTTGGTTGGGAAACTTCCCCTTGCTTCGGAGGGCCCTAGTAACATTTGGAGTTATAGTTTGAGGTACTCTTTTCCTTGATGTGCGGGGCTTTGTCACTTTTGGAGAAGAAAGCATGGCCCCTTGCCTAGGAGAGGCAGCTAGCACATGCTCTATTTTCTCTTTTCCCTTGCTACTTCCTTCATCATCCTTGCCACTGTTTTGAGTTTCTTCATGAATTCTTTGATTGTCATCTTGCATGTCTTTTTGAGGGCTGCCCTCTTTACTCTTGTCCTTTCTTTCTTTAGGACTTTGAGGCTCTGTCTCCTCAATGTTTTGGGATTCATCTTCATCATTTTTGCTGCTGTGAGGGCTACCAATATCCTCATCAAACTGTTTAATTTCCTCATCATTTCCCTCCTCACTATTTTGCTCTTTTTCATGGAACTTTTCTTCATCACTGTGCTGCATATCATCACTGTGTTTTTCCTCACTTTGCTGCCTTTCCTCACTGTGTTGCTCTTCCTCATCATGCTGCTCTTATTCATCATGTTGTTCTTCCTCATCATGTTTATTTTACTCATCATGCTGCTCTTCCTCATCATGCTGCTCTTCTTCATTATGCTGCTCTTGCTACTCTTCTTCACCAATCATGGGAAATTTTAGCTTCTTGGGAATGTGCTTACTTGAAGAAGGTGAAATATGTTGAGTGGAAGGTGAAGGAGATGCATGGGATGAAGGAACAGTGGTGAAATCTGGATGTGAAATGAAAGTTTCCCAAGAGATTCCCTTCTTTTCAAGTTGATGAAGAATGACAATCTTGATGAGGGAATGATGGAAAAGGCAAGCTGACTGCTGAGAGGGAGGTCTCTTTTGAAGAGTGGAGGCCATATTTTCAATACTTCTATGGAGGAATAAGGGGAGATTTAACAATTGGTCTCTTGTGAAGTGCATGAGCAACCGGACATGGTAAGCATAAACCCTGGAAAACCTTCCCTCGCATTTGAAATATTTCATGATTATCTTCATGAGGGGAGAATAACTAGTTAACAGATATGAAAAAGGAAAGATGAATGGACATGTATCTCGATTCTCCAGCATCAAAAAGGGTTTGTACTATTCAGAGTCTAGGTAACTCTGTTTAAACCACTTTTCCCCGACATAAGGGATTTTGGTAGCTTTCGAAATGGATCTAGGAGAAAACTTGAAATCCAAGCCTGCCAGCTAAAAGTGTTTCCCTTGAAATCTCAAAGCACATAGATGTGTCAAGGGGTGATAGTTTTTCACCTCCTGAACCCTTTGACAAAACTCTAGACATCCAACTTCATGAAAGTTAAACAAGACTGATGGATGAGAATTTACCTCTTCAGTTGAAACAGGTTCAAACCTCCTGTGAGGGCCACTTCTGTTGTCTTGCCTGGGAGGCATTTTTGTTTTGGATACTCTTCTCTAGTTGACTAAGAAAAACTGTCTCAAATGGTTTTTTGAAATGGTTTCCCAACACCACACTTTGTCTTCCTTATAAGTCAATGTGCTTCTTTGATGCCAATCAAACAAGTACTTGTCAAATGAAAAACAAAATCAATTTATCACTGTGCTTGGGAAAAAAATATCTTGAAAAGATGTGTTTGTGATTTTTTGTTGAAAAAGGGCTTCTTGTGTTTTGAAAAAAACACCTTTCCCTCCAAACACTGCTCTTTTGCTATTCACTGCTCTTCACAAAGCAAACAAGACACCTTCCAACAGAATTGAAAACATTTCAACATGGACTCTTCTTTTTGTATTATGGGGGCTGCACAAAGTTTGCTATTTCATAATACATAGAGGACCTTTAAATTGACCAAGCCTTCACCTTATAATCACTGTCTAGGTGATCACTTAAAAAAAAATTGTGATCTCTACACCTTTGTTCATCTATCTAGCAGATGTGGGCTAGTTTTAGCTTTTTAATAACCCTAGAAGAGCTTTCAAATTTGGTCTAACAAACCTCCTCTTTATTCACTATTTTATCCTTTGCTAGCCATGACCAAAGAGACCCTTTTCAATTTGACAAATAACCTATCTCCCTTAACCACTTTCTTTTAGTAAAAGGTTTAAACAAGATATCTTTGGTGGTTTTTGTTTGAAGTGGAAACTCCCTTTGTTATGGCACAAACACCCTTTCCCTTCAAACCCTGCTCCTTTGTTATCACTATCTTTGAAAGGCAATTAGGGCTTTTTAAGACTGATAAAAACACCCTCACCTATCACTGTATTGATTCTTGACATCTACAGCATCAAAATTCCTATGATTTTGACCAAAGGCCCAACTTCTTTACCAATATTTGTTCCTTGGAGAAAACGACATCAATACCCTTTTAAAATTTCAAAACCTACCAAGAAGCAATGGAGAATACATTGAATACTGCTTATGAGCCATGGTTGATCGATGAAGTAGCCTATAGAAGTGTTTTTGATTGCTAATGGGGGAGCAGGCCGTTCACCACCGAGAGCGCCGCGCAATGTAAACTGTCAGGTCGGCTTTCGGGAAGTTGGTGAACGCGGGCACAGGCGCACCACGCGCCGCTATAGGCACGCCGTGAAACAGTTCAACCCCTTTTCTTGGGTGCACACAAGTGTGCCACGCACTTCTACAGGCGCACCGTGCAGGCTTCTGAGCCTCAAACTTTGAAATTTTACCCAAAATCCCTTGGTTTTTCCAACGAACAGCGAATGGACATTTGTTTCGTGGTTTTGAAAATGCATAATGGGATTTTAAACAGTATCCTTCCTCTTTTAAAATTCAAACAAGCTAAAACATCTTCGTAGTTGCTTTGTGAGGGTTTGGATTTTGAAAAAGGCCTTTTTGTCATATAAACATCAATCACTATTCTTTATTATTTCATCACTTTTTAAAATACCATAATGCCTTCTACGAACAAGACTTATAACAACGATGCAGTAGCCATCTTCTTTTTGAGGACACCATAGTCATGAATTTTTCTGAAGTAAAGAAAACTCCTTAAAAAGCAATATCTTTTCACTGTTTCTTCATTAAGAAAATAACCTTGTCACCTTTTTTCCATTTCTATCCTTAGAAAATGAAAACTGCTTCGGAGCAATATCAAAGACTACTAATGCATCCTTATAATGATATTTATTTTTTACTGTGGGTAAAACCTTAGTTGCATTCACCGAGGCTTGACTTATATCTGTTGATCATGGAGAGAGGCCTTTAGAGACCCTTAATGCAATCACATACAACAGCAGGGTTTGTTCATATGTACATAAAGAGGTCTTTGTCTGTGACAGTGATATGCCTTGTTTCTTTGAGTGTTGTCTCTGAATTTAAAACATTTTTCATACCCTTTCCTCACACATACTGTCTCTGTGTATTCATTTGCAAAAGTATCTTTCAGAAGCAAGGCTTAGACTATCTTCTTTGTCATTTTGATAAGGTTGTTCTAAGTTTGGGCATTCTAGCCTTAGATTACCCTTTGAAGGAGACCTTTGATAGAAAAAAAACAAAGCTTCTTTGAATACCATAATATCACTACTTGGCCTATGTTTAACACCAGCCCTCAACTCATAAACCTTGAATTGTTTTCTACTGATTTCCACTCTGTCTTTCAAACAGTGAAACCATGTAAGCATTCCTTGAAACACCACTGATGTATCAGTGGTTTCATCCACTGGAGAAAATGGTGTAAACAAGTTTCTTAGGCCATTTGCAGCATTGTAAGCCTTGTGCTCTTTGAATGAGGTCATACCTCTCTTCCTGATCATCTGCTTGTTAAATGAAGGAGGCCTTAATCATATTTCCAAACCATCTGCTTTTAAATGAAGGAGGTTTTACGCAGTCACCCAACCATCTGCTCATGTTTGGAGGAGGTTTTACACAGTCACCCAACCATCTGATCATGTTTGGAGGAGGTTTACATTAAGTGAAATTTCATCCATTTCTCAAACTGTGTCATCTTTCCTTGTAATGCCTATCTCTGCTTGGTATATCACAGTAAGTAATAAAAGTGAAAAAATGACAATATCCCATGAGGGGCATGCTATGAGATGTGTATCTTGTTGATAGAATACCCTTGTGAATATTTTGACCCCAGGAGCAACATGACTTGTATCTGTAGAGTATTACTTGCTAGTCATTAGTCACTAACCTTTTTTACTGTGTTTGCAGAATTTCATTGAATTACCTCTCTGTCCAGTACTCTTATCCCAAGCTCAAAACAATATGAGAAGCAGCTGTCTTCTCATGTTTAGTTTAATAATGTCTTCTGGAACACTGGTACATTTCTGCTTTTTAAAAAGACACTGAAACGCTATAGATCAACACAATATTAGTTTGGCTTTTGAAACATGTACTGCTGAGACACCAAGACTTGTTAGTGGCGTGACCTAAGGGTGTATCAAGCTTTTTTTGCATAATAGGAAGGCCATCTATGACTGGTTGGTATTAGACAGAGGTTCTTTTGGCTTAGGATAGTTTTCCAAGGAAGGATTTACTAAAGTGCCAATACCTAACTTATGGGAGATCTTTGACAGATTTGGAGAATTCTCTTTGGTATGACCAGATCTTAAGATGACATATGACCATAGGTAGGGTGGCTGACATTCTTATCAACAGTTGGTTAATGAATGACCTGGGGATGAGGGTGAATGATAGCAGATGACTTTAGCTTATGACAGCTAATGGACAAGCTTACATGGCTGAAACTATATAGGGCTTGACAACTAGGTTTTTCTCATCATAGGCTGATTGAAAAAGGTAGTGTTGAGCCCTAAAAATGTCTTTTATTTTCACCAAAATCCACTTCATTCCATTTATCCTTTATCATTTATAGGCCTAAAAGATTAATAAGAATGATTAAAATCACTTTAAAAATACATGCAATGACTCACTTATTATACTTTTGTGGTTTTGTTTTCGTAGTGATTTCTAAGCAGACTTAGCTACAGAATGCAATCATTCTGTAGCTAGTTGTATGTTTCGTAGCCATATTTGTGCTTTAACAAGTTGCAGGTGTCATCTGAGGGAAATATGTATATGGTTAGACTCCAAAACTCTCCTACATCATTCCTTGTCCTCCACGAGGGTTGAGCAAAAATCTGGAAGTGGTTATGCACGTGGACAAAGCCAAAACCAAGAAGCAGACTTCTATAAGGATAAGGACTCTTGAGGTGTCTTCAGCAAAATACGAGTCCTCAGTAGGATTTTTAGTTCGATTTTGATTATAAAAGACACCTATGCCTATTTCTACTCAATGTCAGTTATGTAGTTGCTTATAAAAATAACTCGGTGAATCGAGAAACAATTAGTTGATGTTTTGTTGTTAGTTTTCAAAGACTGTGATACTCTATTTCTGAGTGTTTTCTTCTAATGAAAGAAGTATAACTTTGATGCATGATCTGAAGCAACTTTAAGGAGTTAAGGATTCGTGTGCCAATTTGATGGTAGAGGGCCCCTACTATCTGAAAAGGCCTTTGCATATTTTCTAGATATGTAACCTTTAACTCTGTTTTGTTCTTAACTTAGGCAGTTTTCTGAGTTTATCCTCTTGCATCATGTTTTATGTCATTTAATTACATTGAATATTACAGTCAATCTTATTCTCATAAGCTGTTCCAATACATCACGAATACGTGAATGAGATCTAACTGTAGTACTTTGAGTTAATTGCATTTTAGTTCTGTTAATTGCATTTCAGACCTGTTAGCTAGATTTAGAAGATCATCATTATTTTATAAGCTACTCTTGTTCTCAAACTCTTCTAACACATCACTATTATATGAACGAGAATTATTTATATTATTTTGAGTTATTGACTTTTCTGCAATGATGTAAGAAATTCTCATGATTTTACAAACAGTGTTTTTCCCAAGTTGTTCCAAGAAATCTCTAATCCTTGAACGAGACTTAATAGTAACATTGTGAGTTGCAGAATGAGATAATTATAGTGTCATACGTTATTTTAGCATAGGATTCTTTACTATGTTACAGATGATCTTTTTCTCAAAATGTTCCAATAGATTTCTAACAACGAATAAGATTTCTCCGTAATGTTTTAAGTTGTTGTTTACTAAGAGAACCTCATTACATAAAAACTAATCCTTTTCTTAGTTTGTTCCAACATACCTCTAATGAAATGAATTGGGCTAAGTTTAATTTTATGAGTCACTTTTCTTAGCAGCTTTACAATTTGTGGATTAGCATTCTCTGTTCTTGGTACCATTCATAGTTTAGAGTAGATTTTATTATGTTTTAGTGTGATCAGTAACTTTTCTTTGCTAGTAATTTAGTTTTTCCCCTTAGCATAAAAACACAAAACCAAAAACACTAGAAAAACACTAAGCACAACGAAGTAGGAAGAAGATACCTAGGCACATATGGTGCACTTCACTTCAACAGTTTACTAGCCCTGGTTGACAATTTATGATATCAATTTAGGAACACTAAGTTGACTAGAAAGGTAGGAGGACAAAAATGTTTTAGGGGTGTTTTCTAGTTGACAAATTTGACAAATTGGAGATCGGCTTCTAGAAAACTTGGCTTTTAAAACTAGTCATAATCAACAG
The DNA here is from genome assembly GCA_034641835.2 of Pinus albicaulis. NCBI lineage: Eukaryota > Viridiplantae > Streptophyta > Pinopsida > Pinales > Pinaceae > Pinus > Pinus albicaulis. Next base: position 224,966,009 of record CM076574.1, read on the forward strand.
GTGAAAAATACTGATGACTAACACATCCAACAGTGATATCCTTTTTGACGCAACTACCCTTTGAAGTATATGGTCCATCTTGGGTAAGGGGTAATTGTCTTTTAGGGAGGCTCTTTTTAGATTTCTGAAGTCAATACAGAGCCTGATTTCCCCTGTCTTTTTCCTAACAGAAACTAATTTTGAAACCCAATCTGAATATCTAATGGGTACTATAATGCCAGCATCATGCATCTTTTCAATTTCTGCCTTAACTAAGGGTAATAAAATAGGATTTATCCTCCTTAGCTTTTGTTTGAAAGGTTTTTGATTTTCCTTCAAAGGAATTTTCTGTTGAATGATGCTAGTATCATAAGACTTCAGATCTTTGTATCCCCAAGCAAACACATCTCTAAATTCTTTAAACAACTCTATGTATTGCAATTTTATGTGAGCTGGGAGAGTGTTGGACAGTTTAATCATCTTGGGCTCTGCTAGGCTGCCTATGTTATGTTCTTCTACATTTGTTTCCACAGGCTCCATTCTTGGTTCTCTGGCTACATCATTGAAGTCAAAAAGGTGTTCTAAAGGGGTGAGACCTTTTGGAATTGTATCACTTTTGCATTATAAGACTTCCAAATCTTTTTTGTCTGCGTTGTCAATTATTTATGCTTCAAAAGGATTTTCACAGTGATTTATATCAGCAGAATGTGTTATTTCTACTTCTGGGATTTGTTCAATATACAAACAGTTTTCTTTATGGCTGTTTTCTGATATTGGTATGGAAAAATCATTTTCTGATTTTAATAAATCATCTATGTGTTTGTTAGAATCAAAAACTTGCCAGTGATCCTCATTATCAGGCACTGCAGGCCTGTGTTTCACCTTTACACTAAGATGTTCATTTATCTTAGGTGTTTGGCAGTTGCTGGCATCGAAAGCAAGTTCATTTGCTAGATGATTTTGTGCTCTAGGAATAAAAATGAGTTCATACTTTTCAAAAGTATTTAGTAAATCAAGGGAAAAATTTCGATATTTTCTGAGTCTTGGCTTTCTAGCTGAATATTCTCCTTTAATTTGTCTTATGATGAGTTCAGAATCTCCTAGGATTGATATCCTTTGGGCTTCTAATTGTTTAAGCAATTGTAAGCCAAGGAGAAGTGCTTCATATTTAGCAATATTATTGGTGCATGGAAAATATAGTTTATATGAAAAACTTTGATTTGTATTTTGAATCCACACACCTGCCCCTGCACTTTTTTTATTACAAGACCCATCAAAGTTTATTGTCCAAAGTGTATTTGCCTCATTTTCATTTTCTTGTTGCTGTTGATTTTCAATGTTTTGAATCTGATTTGAGGGAAGTTTTGATTGTTCTGGTAAATTGATTGGGTCTATGTTTTCCTTGTCTTGTTGAGTAATTTCATCTTCATTGTACAAGATAAAAGAATCTATACTTGACTGAATGGAATAGATTGGAGAGTTGTTTGGTTTATCTATGTTGCTCACCATGTACTTCATGTGGGATTCTCTGTATAATCTTCTGTTTTGGTTAAAAAAATGGATGGTGGCATAAGACATGTCCATTTGAAGGCTTCTCTAAAGTTTGGCTCCCCATGATCTTGATAAAAGCATGCCATACTTAGAGGGAATGTCTGCTACAACTATCTCCATAACGAGACTCTTAGCAGGGATTTGAGATAAGTTAACACATAAATCTTTGATTAAACCCAAGAATTTGACTTTGCTTGAGTCAAAGGAATACAAATCCTTGTATGGTTTAGTAATTTCTAAGCCTAAGCTTTCCATTACTACATTGGGCATAAGATTATGTGAAGCTCCAGAGTCTAACATGGCATTGTGTAGGATTTTCTCATGAATATTCAAACTAACATAGAAGGGAGGGACAACTCCTTCTTGGTATTTTCCTTCAACTTCTGGACCAAATAACAACTCAGGCTTGTCATCTGTTAAGTTTAATGTATCAGTATCACTTCCTAAGTTCAAAGCTTTCAAAACTTGGTTTTTATACACTTCTTGGGTTACTAGTTCAGCTAGAGGGATAGTAATTTTTATCTTTGTAATCTCTCCCTCAAGGTTGAAAGGAACAATTGATTTGGTCATATTTACATCTGTTTTTTCAGTTGAATTCCTTTCAGCAATTTTGATTTGCTGAACTTTATTTGAACTATTATTTGGGACAATTTTATTGGAACCACCAGTTGAAGTGCTAGGGCTGCTTTGTTCAACATTTGGCTGAATATTCTTCTCTTTGTTTAAATCTGGTTTTCTAGCCAAAATGTTATTTTTCTCTACTATCTTCTTAGGCTGAGTTTCTGCATTTTTCTTGACAGCATTACTAGTGTTTTTACCTTTTGAATTTTCTATGTTCCCTTTTCTCCTAAGATCATATTGTTTGTGCACATCCATGATTGCATTTTCAAACCCCAATCTATAATCATCAGAATATTCATAGGTGTTTGTATTTTGATCAGAGGAGAAGAAACCTTGTTCTTCTTCAGTGAGGAAAACATCATCCCCACTGTCTGATCCAATCAAGTTTACATGGCCTTCTCCCAACCTTTCAATCTCCCCATCTTCCTCATATTGATCTACATAGTTTTGTTGGAAGGGAGCTCTAATCTGTTGGTCATTTTCTTTTGGCCTGTCTTGATTGTTTTCTCTTCTATAATTCTGATTTCTATTTTTATTTTGATTGTTTTGAGGTTCTCTTGGTGGCACTCTATCATTCAAGTTGATCTTTTCAAGCATCCTCTCCATTACCTTCACTAGGTTGTTAATTTTGGTGTCAGAGGTTGAGGTTGAGGGTGCAATGTCATCTTTATAAGTTACCCTCTTCTCTGATCTTAACCTATTTCTTTTCTCAATTATGTTTGCTTCTACACTCACAACCCCCTTCTGCATGTCTTCTAGAGTTACATAACCTCTATTTCTCTCTTAATTGATAGGCCATTTCAGCATCAAAGCCTTTAGGGTATCTAACTAAGGCGATGCCTTGGGGAGGTTTCATGTGAGGTGGAAGAGCATTGTAAATACTATTGAATCTAGTGGAGTAGTCATGAACACTCTCCCCTGGATTTCTTTTGAGACTGTTATATTCTGCTAATATTTGGAGAGGATTCTTTTTGGTTTCCCATTTGTTTATGAATGTTTGATGCAAAGCAGGGAGATCATTGATGCTGTTAGGAGGTAATTTTTTAAACCACTTCTGCATATCTCCTCCTAAACTTTGGGCAAAAATTCACATCTTAATGGTCTCTTCTTCTATCTCCATGTAATCAAATGCATATTCCATTCTATCTACATGATGCTGAGCTGTGGTAGATTCTTTTGCAGTGAAATGGGGAATTTTGGATTGGTACTCATTTGGTAAGGGAAGCAGAGGTTGTGGTAACACTAATGGGGCGTACCGTGTTGCCATGGTTGGAAAGAAAGGTGGATTTACAAGGGGGAAAGTGGGTTGTAATGGAGTGTTTTCAACAGTGGTAGTATGGATTGGAGTGGAAGAGACACTTGGGCCAACAAACTGGTTTTGAGCATATTTGTTATGGAAAAGGCTAAAGTGATGAAGAAGCTAGGAATCAGGAGGAGTGGAAGGTGAGGTTTCTCTACTAAAGCTTTTTTGCAAATCTGCAATGTCAAGATCAGTTTGGTTTAAATCAACCTAAGATCTAGTTCTAAAGATTCTCTCTGTATGATGTAATCAAAGTGTAAATCCTCTAAGACAACAAGGTTTTCAGGGACAGATTTTGTTCTTAAGAGGCTCCTATCAGCAATTGATATTCTAGATTTAGAATTCTGCCACAGAATTCTTTCTGGATTGTCAACTATTGTAGGAGGGTTAGGGTCTTGATGGGATCTAGTGCTGATCCTATGTGAAGCGAGACTGCTTTTCAAAAATGAGAAAGGCTGAAGCTTTTTGGGGTTGTTTTTTGAAAGTATTTCCTCTCACAATGTCTTATCTAGGATTGAACTAGGTTTCTAAACTTCTTCAAGGCTGGTTAACACAGTCTTAAAGAGATCTGGAGACCTAGATGATTAATAGGCCTACTGGGTTAGTGGAGTCACCAGGTGGAAAATTTTTAGCTTCTATGAAGGTAAAATATTGGATGGTTCCACCATCATGTTTATTATGAAGCCAATCTAGATTATTTTTGGGTTTTCTAAGTTTTTTGGGTTAGGAGAGTGTCTTAATCTAATTCAACACTTTAGCTAGGGTGTTTAAAACAAAGAAATTTCACTCTTATGGCTTACTAGCTGGTTTCTTCAAGGCTTAATAAGGATCTATGAGAATCCTAAGGGATACTTAGTTTGTCACTGATTCAAGTAAGTCCTATCATGATTACCATTAGTCTTGGTAGTGCTTGAAGAAGGCTACTTATGTTGTACTGGACAATGAGTGTTTTGTTTTAAGAATTTTACTCGTGTCCCACCGTGATCGCCATTATGTTGGGGTCTTGTGTTTTGATAGATTGGAAAATCAAAAGACAAGTCAACATCAAACCAATATTTAGAGTTCTAGGATCTAGTTCTCCTGTTCTCAAAGAGGGATCTCTCAAAATTTACTTGTTTGCAAAGGTTTATCTTGTTTGCTTTGAGTATGGGTTTTAGACTAGTTATTAAGTGCAAGTGTTTGTTTATTTGTTTGGTTGAATGACATATCAGAACCTGAAAGGTCTATGAAAGATAGATAGAAAGGGGAAATGTCTGATTCATTGGGCAATGGAGTCAAGAAGAGGTTGTTAACAAACTTATCAATGGATATGGGATATCAAAGGGAAAATCTAACTTGGCCACATGATCCTTTGGTTTTGTGGATGAGATGGACATCAATGATTTGGAAAGAGAGTTTGAATTCTCAACAAAGGGAATTTGAAAGCATAACTTGAACAACAAAGAGGTATTTGATAGACAGGGCTAACCATAAATTCTACAAACCACACTTTAAGCAAATAATGACTTCAATACAAATTTTAAAATGAAATCTAAGATTCGGGGAACACCCTATTTCCTCAAATATTTTATTTCAAATGACTTAGAAAACATAGAAGATTCACAGATAATTGCAGTCATAGAAGAGGGAACACCTAAAAACATCTATAATCACAAGTATAAACACCTTCAAAACAATTGTTGAAGCAGGGACAAAGGGTATGATCAAAACAGACCTCCTTGACTAACTTAAAACAATGGTACTTCAAAGGGAGACTTCAATAACAGCTTTCAAGTGGCAGTAGACAAGCAGGGAAAACCATAAATCATGCTGAAACCATCTATTTGAATTATTAGAGAAATAAATGAGCATGAGGACTAAAGAGAGAGATTGAAGACTCTAAAATACCTCAGCAGCAGAAAACATGAAACAGTGAAGGATGAACGGGTCAAAGGTTCTTCGAGGAGTCATTTCTTAGCCTAAAACTTTCATCCTACTGTAGTAAGAAATTATGGAACAAAATTAAAATAGGAGAAAACATTAAACAGTTTAGAATACTTCACCAACAGCCGAGCTCATGAATCCAATGATAGAGCCTTCTCAAGAACAAGCATGCAACAATATCATCAAGGTTCCAAGACTTCAATTTCTTCCTCAACTTCAGACAGACTATGTATTATTTCAGAGAGTTTTAGTATTACAACTAGTGAACAATCAACCCACTTCTCATCTTCTTTAGAAGTATTTATAAAAGAAATGAGGAGGTGGAAGAGTTTTAGGATCAGAGTGTAATGAATTCTACATTAAATGAAACTCCTAGCCTTGAAAACCATGCAAGGCCTAAGGTAGGAATGCATCTCATTTACAACTCTACTCCATTAACTCTGTTTTGCTATTTTAGGCTTAATGGGAAAAAAGGTGAACTTCGAGGCCTATTTATCTTCTAAAATAACCTCAATGACAGTTTTGAAATATCTTCTTTGTTAAAAATAACTATTCAGTTGTCTTTAGGAAAATATCTTCTATTTCTGGAAATAACTAGGCCTTCTTTGATTTCTGTGAGGCTCTTCTGATAGCTAGGGGTTCAATTAGCCCCTGATGTGGCAGTAAAAGATCTCCTTCACTGATATTTTCCTCTGTTTAATCTTAACACACCTCAATCTGCCTTTAATCTATGTTTTAGGCCTAATTGGGCTTAATTTCCGTCTTCTGGTTCTCATGTTGTCTTCATATAAGGATCAGGCCTTGATTTTTGATTGTTTTAGGCCTCAATCCCTTTGAACTCTACTTAAAAACCTTTAATTTCTTCATTCTGGTTTGATTTCATCCTTTGGCGCTGATACTCTTTATTTCTGATGTTTTACTGAGTTTTGTTGTATTGTGCTGTGTTTTACAGGCGCATAGAGGGTTTTACAACATTACCAATGTTCATGAGACATGGGTAAAATTGTTGTTTGAACGCTATATATTCCTTTTTCCTCATGGATAATTTCTTGTGGATCGTCATCTAGGGCCCTTTGTTTCATTTAAAAACAGTGGAAAAATCTTTATAACCTGCAAAAAACAAACAAAAATTAAGAAAATCCATGGAAAATAGGTTAAAAGGCTGCTTTGGAGATCTCGGGTGTGAGATTAAATCATGGTCGTTGGATGAAAAAAACCAACGGCGAGGATTGCTTTTTAGGATCAGATGGGGAGGCGGTTGGATAAACGGTGGAGGAGATTAAGTCTGGGCTGTTGATCTACAAATATCCACGGCCGAGATCAATCACGATAATATAACGTAGAGGGGGTGAATTTATAATGATATGGAGGAATTTACAAAGGAAATGGGAGGAAAACCTTAGGCGGAAGGGAAATGGGGTTAAATGAAATTTTGGGTTTCTGAACAATTCTGGGCCATCATATTGGATTAGCCAATAGAGATCAATGACGGAGATTCATTTATAAAGTCCTTTGGAAGAATGGTGGAGGGCGATGGTCCAAATGGTGAGATTAAACTGGGACCGTTAGATCTCAGAGATCGACGACAAGGATTTATTATAAGAAAATGTAATGGAAATGGGAATGGTAGTTTCGGCCATAAAAACCACTAGTGTCATGCTGCTCAAAGGCGGTTTTCAAAATTTGCCAAAGAAAATGCGATATGGGTGTTTGGCCGACACGTGTCTTTTAGAAACCGCCCATAGCTCGTAATTTTTAGGAATTAACTTTTGAACTTAGAATTACATGATATGGAGTCTTGGCCATTGGATCAAAGGTGGAGAGATCCAACAGTGGAGATGAGAGCGTGATAAGACAAGTTGTGTGGGCGGAAGAAGGTGGGCAGGGTCAAGGCGGTTTGATCTAGACCGTTAGATCGGTGAAATGAACGGCTCAGATGCGATCATAGGATCGCCAATCGGCGGAGGAGAGAGGAAGGCGTGCATAAAAATTTGCGATGCGATTACATACTAATGGTCGAATCTGGGAGTCAAATCGATGGTTGAGAGTTAATATGAGGGACAAACATGGAGAAATATGGGCGAAGTTTTGATTAATCTAGGCCATCGGTTCTTGTGGGTTCGACGGTGGAGATCGGGAGCAATGTAGACCGCTGATCTGCAGAGATCAACAGCAAAGATAATTAATCAGAAATGTTGATTTGGATTGACAGACGGTTATGTTCTTCCGATCAAATCACTTGGGGAACGATGCAGGGCAAAGACTGAGGTTGAGATCTAATATGAGCCATCAGATGAGAACAATGGACAGCCAAGATTAGAAGGGAAGAAGTTAATGCAATGGGGAAAAGTGGAAATGCGGAAAACTGGAGTGGTTTTTGTGATATTTTTGGGTGGTAAATGGTTTCGCCAAAAAAAAATGCGATACGGTTCATTAGCTGACACGTGTCCTTTTCAAAACTGCCTGTTTCGGATTTTTTTTCGGGCGTTAACGTGCAGTTGGAAAAGTTTTCTGAAACGTGCTATCAACCGTCAGATCGGATGGTCAAGATCCGACGGTGCGGAAAAAGTGCAATGGGTAAGTTGCGGATTGGAAGAGTAGTGGTGTACACGTGTAGCGTTCAGATTGGGCGGGCGTTAAAGGTTCTAAGCGCCCAGTTGTGGGGCTTTGGGGCATATGGGAGGTGGGGTTTATAGAAGTTAAGCCCTCGGGGGCTAAAATTTTGTATAATGAAATATAAGTGTTTTTAAGGCTAAAAACAGAGTTTTTAAGCCAATTGGAGGGTTCCGATAGGGAAATGAAGTCTTTTTAAAACAAATGGAAGGAGACCAAATGCTTGTAAAAGGGTCTCGAAGTGATTTTGAAGGTTAAAATGAGGGAAATGGAGGATTTTCGTGAGGAAAAGGGAATGAAAAATGGGGTTATTCAAGAGTGAAAAGAGGGGTAAAAATGAAGGAAAAATGGGTTTTTGAGTAGTGTTTTTCTTTAGGAAAACAACATATTTTTCAGGTTTATGAGGGAAACAACAGTGAAGATTAACTAAAAGCTTAGTTTTCTTCATAAAAAATTCAAGGATTATAGTTTCTCAAAGGGGATTATCTCTTGGATTTTTTGAAGAACAAACTTAGCCACTTTTGGTATAACATAATTTATCAATGGCTAACAAAGAGATGCACCTCTGAAGTATAATACCATGGAAAAATAGGCCTATGCCTTGGCGAAGGCCTTAAAATATTTGAAAGTGTATATTTTACATTCTCACATTATTGCCTTTGTGCCTAATATAGTGGTTAAAGACATTTTGTCACAAGATCCACATGGAAAAAGAGGTAATTGGATTGTTGTGATACTAGAGTATGATTTTGAAATAAAACCCACTAAGCTCATCAAGGGTCAAGGCTTAGCACAATTAATGGCTGAATCCAACTTACAAGCCCTTGACATTAATATGGTAGATGCTTTGGATGAACAGGAGGGACTACCAACTCCCATTATTGAAGAAAAATTCCAAAACTCTCCTTGGTATGCTGATATCTTGTATGTGCTTGTAAATCTTAATGCTCCTCCTAATTTATCTAAGACAAAGGCAAGGTTTTTAAAGTTGAAAGATAGAAATTATTGCATTTTAAATGAATGTTTATATTGGAAAAATTCCAACGGTTTATTGCTTAAATGTTTTCCTGAAGTTGATGCAGAGAGGATCAAGCATGAGTTTCATGAAGGAGAGTGTGGAGGCCATCTCTACTGGAAAACCACTGCCAATAAAATCCTTAAAGCTGGTTATTACTGGCCCACCCTGTTCCAACATGTACACAAAATGATAGTTGCCTTCCAAAAGTGACAAATATTTGAGGGCAAAAGAAAACTCCTTCCTCTACCTTTACAACTAATCATCGTTGAAGCTCCTTTTCAATAGTGGGGCCTAGACTTCATAGGGGAAATCCATCCTGCTTCATTTTCCCAACATAGATGGACACTCATAGCCACTGACTATTTCACCAAATGGATAGAGGCCAGCCCTTCTAGGAATGCCACAGACTCAGTCATCATAAAATTCCTTGAAGACCATATCTTATCTAGATTTGGCCGCCTAAGAAAATTATCACAAACAATGCTACTGCATTTGGTTGCAAAAAGATGATTGATTTTTGTAACCGGTATCAGATTGCACTTGGTCATTCTACTACTTATTACCCTTAAGGTAATGGGCTAGCAGAATCATCAAATAAAATTTTGGTGACCATCATCAAGAAGTTGCTTGAAGAAAATAAAAAATCATGGCATAACAAGTTGGTGCATGCTTTATGGGCAGACAGATTGACAACAAATAAATCCATTGGCATGTCTCCATATCAGTTAGTCTATGGAGCAGATGCAATATTTCCTACTAGTTTGGGAGTACCAGTGATAAAATTTCTCCAAGAAATACAGTCAAAAGAGGATAGCATGGTAAGGAGAATCAATCAAACTATACATCTCCAACAGACAAGGGAAGAAGTCTACAACAGAGCTCAGAAAGTGCAAGAGAACATCAAAAAAATGTTTGACAAAAGGAAAAAGGCTTGTGACATCAAAATTGGAGACAAGGTACTCAAGTGGGACTCTAGAAGAGAAGATAAGGGTAAGCATGGAAAATTTGACAGTTTATGGCAAGGCCCTTACATCATTCAGTCCACCATTGGCCCCAATGCATTTTTTCTACAAGAATTGGATGGTACAGATCTATTTGGGGGTCCTGTCAATGGCAGGATGCTCAAGCATTATTATTGCTGAAGTTCAAATTAAATTTTTCACTTCCATTGTAAATACCATTCCTTTGTTTTGTTTGGAAAAGGAAAAATAAAAAAAAATGAGAAGAAAGGTTCAGACAAGCTCAAATCTTGAACCTGTGAAGTTCCAAAAGAATGGCTCAAATCAAATCAAAACCTGAGCTATAGAAAGTGAAAGGCTAGTTCTAACAAGCTCAAAAATTTAACCAGCAACAAAAGAAAGAAAAAACAACTCTAACAAGATCAAAACCAAAGCTGGAATGAACAAAGAATAGTGACTCTAAAAAGCTCAAAATCTGAGTCACAAAAAGAAAGAAGGATGCTCTTAGTTTTCAGAATTTCAATCCTTCACAATTTTGTTCAATTTTCTACAAAGTTCAGTTCATGTGCAGCTTGTCTTTATGCCATGGACCCACAACGAATCAGACAGTCTAACCCTGGTTTGATTGTGTTTCAATTTCTGTTTTAGAATGTAGAGAATGAAATCTGCTAGATAGTTTAATCCTAGCATGTATTAGTTTAGGTAGAGAAGCTATCATTTCAGCTGTTTAATCTGGTCTCATGGAGAAATAAGGGTAGAACTAGATTAGTTTTCCTACTTTCAATGAAAAATAATGATAAAGAAGGTCTGCAAGTCTAAATGCACCTTGAAGAAAAAATGTCAGGACCGTAGGATGGGTAGGTAGTTGTTTGGGGAAGTATTGCTGCTGATATAATGCTTTCACTTATGTAGCAGTTGATTAAAAAAGAAAAAAAATATGGTCAAGTGCAAGGCATTTGGCCTACTTCCAAAATATTATTTCTGAGGTTCTTGACACCTTCAAGAAGATGCCATCCCCATGTGGAGCCACTGTTAGCCACCTATAAAATTTTGGCATAGCAAACAGGTGGCTAAGTATGTTTCTAAGTCTTCAAGAGAAACATTTCCCTTGAAATTCTATCATTCTTGAAGCCTTCATTTACCTTATGTCGTTTGAAGAGATATTCACTGCTGTTTCCATTGAAAAGCCCTACTGGTTTGTGAAAGAGATTGCTTTAAAAAGGCCTCCATTTGCTCCTTTCACCCCCACAAAGTCTCCATTTTCACCACTTTTTTCCCCTTTCAAAATCCCACAAAACCCTTCATTTCAAACTCCATCTCATCCTAAAAGCCTTTTTAAAGCTCATATTACCCTTTATTTGGTTTAAAATTCTTCTTTTCTGCCTACCGGAACCCCTCATTTGGCTTCAAAAGCACTGATTTTGGGCCTAAAACAACCTGTTTACATTATAATACATTTAAGTCCCCAAGTGCTTATGTTCTTCAGTCTTTCCACCTCATGTGACTATAGCCCCGCAACTGGGTGCTTAGAAACACAAGTTTCCGCATTAAAAGCCTTTTTCCTTTTAAAAACGGTTTTCCGCTCCATTATAAGTTTCTTAGACCTTGGGGCTTATTCCCTTCAACCCCTCCTCCATGCGACCTAAACTATGTAAATAGGCGCTCAAAGACAAAGAAACCCCAAAAAAATCCTTTTCTCCTTCTATTTTCCTATGTTCCGACATTTTGGTCCAAGCAAATCTGGACCGTTGATCTACATAGATTGACAGTCGTCGAGCCATCATTTCTTTGCTCACCTCCCTCCCCTCCATTCAAACTCTCGCTCAATATCAAATCATGACCGTCTGATCATCAGATCCGACAGCCCACACTTAATCCGATGGCCCAAACATTTCTACTACGCGACAAAATCAAAGCAGGCCCCACCTCTCCCCTCATCCGTGCAGCTTCCCCATCGCAATTTTTCCGCACCGTCTGATCAAAACCAAGAGATCTGACGACTGACATTCAATTTCGCAAAATTTTCAAGACAGCAGTTTAACACCAAAAAAATTTGCGAAATGGGCAGTTTCAGGTGGGACAGGTGTCATTTAATGAATGGTATAACATTTTTTTTTAACAAAAACACATACCACCCCAGAGCTCGCGCGAAAACCATTCCGGTTTTCCACCTTACCGCCCTCCGAAATGTGATTTCAGGTTTAATCTCCATCGTTGACTGGTGCTAATCAAATGGCTCTCTTTTAATCTCGCTCCCATCCACTCTCCATCCATCTAACCTCCCAAATAATTTTGTCAAATGATCTCTGCCATATATGGTCCTAATCTAACGGCTTGGGTATAACCTCACCTCCATCCCTTTTTCATTCATCCATCATCCAAACAACCTTATCGATGAAACCTCCACCGTAGATCACCGTGGATTGATCTAATCCAATGGTCCAAAACCCACGATGCACTCAACCTTCATCAGACTTGTTTTTCACCTTCCGCCAAGGTTTTTCTGCCTTTTTTCCGTTGCGTCCACCATTTTCCCTCAATACCCTTTCATTCTCCTGGACCCTTTGAAGCAATACTCCCCCACTCCCACATGTTTTATTTAATAAGTTTATTGTGTTTTGTAGGTTTTCAAAGGGCGATAAGCCATACTATCTCTACAGTCACAGTCAGGGTGATTTAGAGTGCAAAAAGACATTTCCAGAGTCAAATATCACAGAAGAGACATCTCTGGAGGGTTTGAAGCACATTTTATTGAAAGATCAATGTCACTAACCCTGATTCAAACCCTCCAAGCACCCCTAAAACCTGTATAGTCACAAACAGGTCAGAAGAAGTGGCAAAGTGTATCAGTGAGAGATTAAAAGGATTAAAGCTTATTATTGAAGACTTAATGCTTATAATCCAGTGTTCAAAAGGATAAAGACACAGATGAAGACCCTAAGAATGGTCAAGAAGACTTAATGAAGCATAAAGCACATAAACAAATTATATCAGTGCTTTCATATCAGAAAAATGTTCTTTTTTCAAGAAAGGACTAACCACGCGACTTATTTCATTCTCCATCAAGCTCCTGAGAAGTTATTACCATGACAGAAGTCCTTAAACTGTCAGTGCATTAGTTATAAGACCTAAAAGGGAAATATTCATCCTTTCTTGTCTCAGAGTACAAATAGGGTACCAGCAGCCAGAAAGTACTTCAAGGAACATACCCTTGGAGTTATTATCAATCTGTCGAAGACCCCTATTTCATCCAAAGAGTATTGAAAAGTAATGTAAATATATTAAAGCAGAATGGGTTTCAAAAACACTTCTCCCTCTGTTTTAATGATTCATTTAAGTTCTATCTACCACTACTATCACTCTTTCACCTATAAGAACTTAGGAGAAATACATTATAAATGTTGGTTGATTGTTGTAAAAACACTGATTGTAAGTTGTTTCACCGAGTTAGAGTTCTGTGAGTATTAGTTGTAATTAAGTTGGGAGATGATTTCTAGATGATGTCAAGCTATTGGACAAGCGTGTATGTGACTAGTTTTGCTCTTCTAATATGACAAGCATGTTCATTGGATCCTATTCTAAATTAGTGGTGATACGTTCTCTCTTTGTTATTGTTTTCCCTCTGTTATACATCATGTTTCACTTTATCTGATAAGAATTAGTAATTTTAGCTTAGGATATATTGCTGCAAGTACCCTAATGCTTCCTGCACTTTCTTATCTTTAATTTTTTCTGCTAATTGTGTATCTAAAAACAAATTCAATATAATTTAACCAGTATAGAAGTTGGTTTATCCATGCTTACTGATGTATGAATTTAGAGTTTGTTTCATAGATGCTCTTGTTTGGTTTCAGCTGAAAGAATTGGGAAACTGGGAGATCTAGAGTTAGCCCTATTTCACTAGGTTCCTCTTCCAACAGTTAGCCTTTCTAAGATCCCTTTGAGTTGAATGTCAAAAGCAGAGAAGATTAAAAGTCTTTCTCTGATCTTAGACTTCACTTTGTGTTAAACTTAAATGTTTTTCATTCTCTAAAAGTAGTCAGGAGGACTGCTGGATTGTTGTCTTCAGAGTTAGCCTCATTAGGAGTTTTGATCATAGAGGTTAAGGCATTCCCTGTCCCTAGACTTACTCCGAAGTGGTCACCTTGGAAGGTTTTCCTTGTCATTCCCATTCATTTCCTTATTGTTTCATCCCATACTATCATCTTAAGAGATCCTCTGATATATACGACTAGCCCATTTGAAAGCCTTGGAAATTTGAATTGCAAGTAAACGCTTTTATGACCCCATTGCCCAATGGACTTGTGTTCTCTTTGAATTATCTCCCCATTGCCAAAAATCCTTCTCTACTCATTCCTTTACCTTATTTTGAACCCTTCCTTCATGTTTCCCAACCAAACAAACAAATAAAAAACCCTTGTACCCTATAACTAGCTTAATACCTTGAATTGAACATCAAAGATATACATTTCTTTTCCTTTTATAGAGAGATCCCTCTCTGGACCCAGGAGGGCTAGATCCTGAGATCCCAAAGTGGTTTGATGTTGTCTTGTCATTTGGTATTGCCAAATCAGCCAAATCATAGGAACCACAACACCTTGTATAATGTGGGTTAACCACTTTATTTCAATAACTACCTCCCATTTATTTATCATTATTACATTATTACCTCATATTATTCCCATGGGTACCTCCCTCTATACCCCATATTATCCCTTCTAGGTATACTACATTACACCCACCTTAAAACATGTTTCATCCTCAAAACATGAGAAGAACACAAATAATAAGATCTACTAAGAAGAGTAGTCCATTGGTACCATGCACCTGCGTCTAGCCATCCCAGAGAAAGGTGAACACTCTATATATGTAGTGCCTCACTCGCTTGAGATGGAAGTTGGTTTTGGAGATTACTTTGTGTTGATGTTGTGGGTGGATCGTCGCACCTCTCTATGTGTTCCATGGGTTTTTTTCCTTGTTGCTAATTCATTTCCACCTTGTTAGTTGTTGTCTTGGTGGGTGACACAGGTGGTGATATGTTAGATATTTAACTGATGGAATGTCTTTCGTTATTTCCTCCACTATTGTTTCCTGAATAGTGTCTAGTGCTTTTTCTAGTACCTGCTTTGATGCTTGGTGTAATCAATTCAAATATATATACATGTACATGTACATACATATGATTCTACCTATTATCCTTTAAAAGTACATATATATATATATATATATATATATATACACCATACATTAACTAGGAGTTCGGAGGAAAAGAGTATCTACTCAATCAATGGAGGGCCATGGTTCAGGAACATAAGATTATATTAAAATAATCATTTAAAAACTTGCACATTTAATATAAATACCATGATCATGATGGACATCCCCGATCCATGATTCCTGTTACAAGTCAATTTGGGCATCATCCAAAACACGGATCAGTATTCATTAGGGTCTATCATACTCTAAATTGGTTGGTACATGCCCTAAACAAGTCATTCCATTGGTGGTTTTCCTTCATGAAAGTTTCACTGCTTAGATGCCATTTGAAGTGCCCCATTGAGCAATCAATGCACCCATAGACAATTGTAACTTCTTTTCAAATAATCTACTCCCATGCAAGGCTGCATTGCAGAGGATCTAGGCTCACTTTTGAGTTTGTTGGTCGATTGGGAGCGAATTGTTCATTGGATTCCATGAATCTTCCCAACCTCTAGTGACTTCTAGAAGTTGTTCCAAATTTCACCTTATCTAATAGCCTCGAATTTGGAACCCATGAAGTCATTAAACCTCTTATCCTCCTATTCCGGAGAACAAGGAAACCTCTTCATCCATTTTTAGGAAAGCCATTCAATGATTCATTTGTGTCAAACTACCTTCACCTACTTATAAATAGAGCACTGAACATAATGAGCAAGAGAGAAATAAATTTTGTTAAGTAGAGTTATGATGGTGAGATCATAGCTCTTGAAGGTATTGTGCATGTACTGTGATGCTTATGGATTGTTGATGCTGGATGTGATGAGGATTGGACTCAAGTTGGATGAGTGACGATGAATCGATCAACTGGTTGTACTCTTCCTTCTACTTCATAATAAAGACATTTTCTCCTTTCCTAATACACGTGACAATGATCTTATATGTGCATTTATGAATTTAATCGATTCAATTTGTTTAACTTGAATAGATTGTATTGCCTTTATGTTGTTTTATGTCTTCTATTTTCCATGGCAGGTATCAATCAAGTGAGTTAAGTTGGATTGAGAGCGACTAAAGCTACGAAGGGAGGTGAGAAAAATCAAACAAATTACAAGTAGTTTTTCTTCCCTTTATCTATTCATTTTAAGGAAAAGGTCAGATATCTTTCTTTCTGTTGTTCTAAGTGAACCACCACACTTAGGGAAAGAATACTTATACTCGGGATCGACGGATCATCCCTGGTGGTTTTTTCCTTGTCCATCAACATCTAGTAGACTTTACCTACTTATTTTCAGTCATTTGAATGTCTTATCAAAAGTAGTTTGTTTGATTGCTTCTTCAGAGAGTCCTTTGACACCATGGCATTGTTAGTCTTGACACAGTGCTCCGCATAACACTATTGGCTTAGGGACAATGCTCTACAATGCATTGTCTCCCTCTCAGGGGTGTGTTGCCCCTATGACCAACCAAAATATATCTATTTTTTATTTTTCCAATTCATGTCAATGTTTGCTTGTTGAATTTTTGAGTGATTGATTTCCTTCAGAGACCATTTTTGCCTCTACTCTTCTTACCTCACTTTGGATTTGTTTGATCAATGTTCCTTTGTGATTTCGTTTTCATTTTCGAAGAGTTACAAAATTAATTTTAAATTTTCTCAATTCATTATTTTAGAAAAGAGGAATTGTCGTTTCAATCTTTGTTTCTCTTGAAAGTTTTGAGTGATTGTTTGTGCATTAGTTTATTTTTTCGTTCAGCTAAACTTAAAAGAAATTGAAAAGAAAAACATGCATTTTCATATAGGGATTGTGAGTGTTGCTTAGGAATATTTTAGGGAAATTTCGTTTAGATGTGCTCATTGTTGGTTGCTTTCTATCTGATTTATCTATACCTAATAGCTAGTTTTTCATTGTCGAAAATCAATTTGAAACGAATGCTTCTCATTCTAATTGCATATTAGGAATGTTCAATACATCTCGCAGTGAACCTAAAAGACAAAATGATAATTATGATCAACATAAAATTTATCTAAATTTATCTAAGGAAGAATTGATACATTAACGATAACATTTAGAGATCTAGGCTAGAGACATGTTCTGGCATCATTAAAAATAGCAATTTTCTTTAATTTTATGTGATACATTCCGAGTGTCATACCTCATTCCACATACGTAAGTATATCAGAGCTCGTCCACATACTTTCAGGTATATCGGGCAGTGTTCTAGTATAGAAAGTATAAGGAGATGCTCTGACTGTACGGTTTCGCATTAGAAAACGCTAATACGGATTGGGCCTCCACGTACCTTTGTGTATATTTGGGAAGGAAACTTTAGGTTGCTTAACATCCATAGGTAACTGAGTCGGACACCTTGTACCTGTGATACACCGAACATAGCATTCAGGGAGATCTCCTACACGAGCATAAGTCCTTGGTTTTACTAGGGCCATATATTGTAGTTCACAGTTGCTTGGTAAACCTTTTGCCTATCATCACCCTCTTTTTTTTTATCTTTTTTGTTTAAAATAAATCAGCAATCGGGAAGAAGATAAACCCTTTCCCTGTTGTTTGCGTAGGACAGTGATTAAACCTCTGTTATCACCAGAAGCTACACCTAGTAGACAAAGGCACGCTCTTCATACCAAGTCTAGTACCTCTGGAACTCTTGGTGCTACATCATATGATATTCCAGAGACAACGGACCCTTTGAATACCGAGTCTCGAGTCATTTTTACTGATCTCGGTTTATCTACTACTGTCGAGATGGAACCCTCATAGTTACATGAGGACACTGAAATTCAATCCAGTAAAACGATAAATCAAAAAAATGAGCTTGTTCATCTAGAAGTCAATCCAGAAGTTGATCCCGAAATCAAACAACAAGAAGTTGTTCTGGTGAAACCATCTGATCCTCAACCATCCGTAACCTTCGAGACTTCCTCTTTACCACAGAGTTTACCGCCTGAAATTTATCTCAGGCCTGACAGTGAAATGTTTCCACCTAGTTTGATTTCGATGCAGGAAGAACCAAAATAAGAGACAAACCCTTCAACACCCACTCATTTTGGATCGAGGCTTCATTTATATTAGTTTTTTTCCTCATTTAACTGACTTTGCTTCTGTTGATCCTTTTCACTCTCAAATTACCATAGATTCGTTAGAGTATTTTCTGGGTTATTTAACCATGGCAGAGACAGCATCCCAGACTGTACCATATGTTACAACATCTACTGTTGCTTCATCTTCGATGTTTTTGAAAATACTCGAGGCTTATACTTATGGTGGTCTGTCCATTCCACTAGGTGACCAGGCTTTAAATGGAACCTACTCTAGTGTCTCCTCTAGTCCATGGACTTCACCCATGGCATCATCTGGAATTATATCTGGTTCATCTATTACGAGTATTTAACAACCTAAACCTCAATATCAGGTTGGTTCATCAAATTACCATCCATCTTAGCTAGTATCTGTTGGATACCCATCATATGATAGTCAGTATATGCAATATCCTTATACTCCATATTTGGGGGACCACAGATTTTCAGTCCATATGGTAGTACTCCATCGTATTCAGGTCAATCATATGTTGTAATTCATTTTTTTCCAATGGCAACCTATGTTTCTTGTTCAGTTGCAAATGGTTGTGTATCAATATCAACCAGTTCAGCCTGTTGCCTCTGTGCCTACTACGCCTATCATTTATTCTATGGTTGTTTTTCAGTCTTTTCAAGCAGGTCCTTGCACCCCTAACACTCAAGTTTTGGGTCTACAGAGTCTGTCTTCCCATGCTGGTATTCAACAACCATCTGTATCAGGAATTTCTCAACCGTGGGCTAGTTTACTTGTGTTACAAGATTCTACTCACCCTCTCTATTCACAACCATGTATGAATTATCCTGGTGAGAAAGCATTTTATCAGATACCATGGCAACCACAACAACCATTCTCACAATATCAAGCTTATCCAGGACCTAGTTAGCAATCCTACCCCTATCTAGGTTACCAACAACAAAATCCATTTGTTGGTATTCAAAGGCCTAATGCTCATATGATTCCATATTATCCCGGTTATGCTCAACCTAACCTTAATCAACAGTTGCCATTTTTTGCAACGTTATAGTTACTAGATTTAAATCAGCTAACCAATAATACCATTCATTATTTACCTTGGTGGTTGGTGATTCCACATAAATTTCCCTTAGACATTCCAAAATTCAATGGAAATTCTGGAGAAGACCCCTCTACACCTGTCATGACTTATCTTTTATGGTGTTCATCAAATTCCTTAAATGATGATTCTGTTAGATTTTGTCTTTTCCAGCAAACGCTTACTGGTCTAGATACGAAGTGGTACATTGAATTACTATGAGATTCGTTTGATAACTTTACAACTTTAGCCACTACGTTATTTACCCACTTCCAGTTACCCATCAAATATGAAACCGGAATAGAAATTTTTACCAGCTTTAAGCATACCACTACTACTCATATATCAGATCATATACATGAGTGCCATTTTCATCGTCGAATGGTTAAAACATTTGTTCTTTATAAGATTTTAGCTGAGTGGTTTATTAAGTCCTTGTTTCCATATATCACCGAGGATGTGGCCAAAGGTGGTGTTGTCAATGAAGAGAAATATTTTGCTCATGCCTAGTATATGGATCTAATTTAAACTCAATCTGACATGCTCTATGAAAAGATTCCAAATGTTCCATGACCAAATTTTACTATTCCTCCTGGTCCATCTGGTCAGGACATTCATTTTTGGCGATGGTGTAAATGGTTCTGCTAGTGCTCCGACAACAAGTCGACTATCTGGTGCTACAATTTCTATTTCAAATCAAAACCCTATTAAATATTCCTGAGTCTTCTTCTGAAATCCATTCTGTGTCATCTGACAAAAGAAAAAGTGATAAACAACCTAGAAATAGGAAGAAGCGGAAAGATAATAAGAAATCAAATTCACCCTCGTAGGAAAAATCATCTTATTCATCCGATTCTTTTCAAAAACCTCATTACCCTTGCTTGATATGTAATGAGGAGAATTTTACGTGAGATTTTCCTCACCGTTTAGAATTCCCAAAGATTCTTAAGACTTCCGCCACATCTGGAGTGTTGACAAATCCTTTTTTGAACCTAGAAACACATATGGTTGCTATGGATCCTACTTCTAGTTCGCAAGTGCTTATGTTATCTTCCATTAAGCCCAAAATTGATGTTTTGGTGACTACATGAAGTAAATATTACAGTAATCTATTGTCATCATCAAATGGTCAGGCTATAGATCAACCTACCACTTCGACTTTGACCTCATCTGATTCGGCTATACCCCCTATCATTCCAGAGTTAAAAATTAAGCCGTCGAAAGGAGTTTTTCATAAATCAACATTCAACCCTCGATTTTTCACTGCTCATAATTATAACATAGTAGAATATTTGACTCGATCGCCTTCTACTATGTCAATGCTTGAGTTTCTTCATCATTTTCCCTACCAGATGTAGGCTTTGTTGTCTGTGATTGGTGGAATCGATCTGATGGATTCAAATCTTGTAGTCCCTAATCATTTGGGATATATGCCACAATTACTAGCACAATTAACATTTTTTATTCAAGTACATGTCTGAAATCGCCTCATTCACCGCACTATCATTGATTAAGGCGCATATACTTGTATCATATCAATGAGTTGTTGGAAGTCACTTGGCTTGTCGACTTTGTCACAATCACCTATGGCATTGAAAGCTTTTGACGGTTGTACATATAAGCCTTATGGAATCATTAGTAACCTGCAAGTAGAAATAGGGGAAAATCAGTTACTATTGAAGTTGAGGTCATTGACGGACCCCTTGACAACAAAATTTTACTTGGAATACCATGGGTTTATGCTATGGCTACTGTTATCACTCTCAATTTTTCAATTTTGTTTGATAGGTTCATCATAAGCTTCACCTTGTCTCATTTAGTTAGATCATTCATTTTATGAGAAAAACACTTAATCGTGTTTATTATAGGACATAGACACTTTATTAGTCTTTTCATTAGGGTCATATCCACAATAATCCACCTTGGGTTCACTTGCATAGTCATCAAATTTTAAAAAGGAGCCACTTCTCTAGTTCTTCACAATTTCGTAGCGAATACAGTGGCAGAACAACAGATTTCACTATGAAACTACCTAAACTTACATAGAAAATCCTCCAAAAGAAAATTGATGAGTTTTCATTTGCTATTGGTTTTGGGGAAAGGTGAGATCACCGAGTAGGATATGACATTATCTGACATGTGAAATCATAAGTGCTTGTCATCATTACACTTTCATCCCTCCATTTGTCATTTTCCCTCTCATATTCGAATTTCCTATTTTTAAACAAATCACCCAAGCTCATCTCTGTCATTAACCTTTCATCATTTGCATGTATCAGTCATTTTTCACCTTATTAGAGTTTAGCTTTGTGGCAAGCAACTTTTTGTCCAATTTGTTTCTTTACAAGTGCCATATTTCTAAGAAGACAACTTGGTTATAAAGGGATATGGCCATGAAGAAGAAATCATACATATGTGGTTAGATAGGAGCCCATGGACCTTAAGATATTCATGGAGGACCCTATCTTTTCTTAAGTGTTCACCAATTCAGGCTGCTTGAATTTGTGCTGGAGCTACAAGGGAATTTGTTGTGTTTTTGGACTATGTGACCAATCAATTTCAAGAGATGATTATGGGTGAACAAAGATGAATTATGCACTACTGAGAGAGGTTATTTTCAAGAACAGAACAAGGAAAAATAACCTATTTCACTTTTCCCACAGGTGCTACCAATTTGGATATTCAAAGATGTCCCTGGGACCTATTTTTAGAATCCAGAATTTTCCTGTTTTATACATGTTTTCCTAATGTAGATGCTGGACAGTTGGAGATGTTTTTCAAAAAACCAAGAGAGATTATTCTTCAGAAAATTCTCATTTACAAAAAATGCCTCCATGTTTTCAAAATCTATCAAGGATTCAGAGATATCAGCTCATTTATAAACCCTATTTTTCAGAAAAAACAGGAAAAATATGCACTTTCGGCCAAGTCAGGCAGTTTCATAGCAAGGTCCAGGCTTGAAGGCCGAAATTCACTATAAAATTTGTGTAGGATGTATTTTACCTCATAAATCAATTTTGATGTAAATAAAAGGAGGGAAAATGATTGTATTTAGCCCATATTGTCCAAAAAACGTGAACAAATCAGAAAAAGAAGCAAAAGATGAGTTTGGATGGCTTAAATTAATATGCTAGTAAACTATGCTACAAAACTGCCTAAGGTTACTCTGTTTTTGCAGCGAAGTAATTTTAATGGTATTTGGAGGTTAAAAAGGTGTTTTGAAGATAAACCAACCACATGGGGATATTCAAAAGGGCAGTAGACCACCTTAGCAGGGATTTCACTATTCGACAAGATTGCCACTTATCCAGCTCAACATGAAGACAATGATTAAAGTTATGATGATCTTTTCCTAAAAAGTAGGTGTGTTAGCTCCTAAATCTAGTGGGTACATTTATGCCTTAGTGATGGTGAAGGATACTCGAACACTTGGCCATTGTCAATGTAATTATTCCATTACTACAAAAAATGAAGGTAATAAATGAAAGGGAGAGCCCTACTAGAAGTATAAGTCTTAAGAGATTAGGTGTCATTTTCTGTTCCAAGAATGTAGTTTGTGGTTAAGTTAGGTGTCAAAATGATGGTTCGATGATCTAGCCAGCTGGGCAGATCCAATTAAAGCCTATTAATAGGCATGAATTTTAATGACAAAAGGTTGGGAGATGATTACTTAACACTACCACTGTTGTAATTTTTTTAATATCATAGTATACAATTGCAGCAACATATTTCAGACTTAAGATTCTTCTTTGTATTCTTATGTATGTTTTTTCTATCTATATTTACTTTGTCTCCAATATTCTAGTTGTATAAACACTTGAAATTCATGATTACATGGTCCAACTTCCTGTATACACCTAGTCTGATGTAAATGTCATATTTTATTAGTTTTCTTATGTATAATGACTTGGAATTCATGGTGACATGCTCCAACTTCCTATATACATATTTTTTCATATTTTTTCCTTCATATGTGGTTTGATAATAATACAATTGCCTCAGCTTCCATGAGATAAGTAGACTTGTGACTGACTTTTCATATTGACTCCATAAGCCCAATGGTAGTAATTGGTTTACATCTTTCACCTACACAAAAACACATTCAATCCAATTGAGAGTTAGCCATCTGCTTTTAGTTTATTAATTGAATATCCTTTATCCTTTTGAGAGAGCCCTCTCAGATTGGAAAGGCTAATTTCTAGTTGTAAGTGGTTTGAAATAGTTACTCCAAGTTGACCACTGAAGCAGCCCATCAGGACTCAATTTGGTGATAACAGCTGCGGTAGTATCTAATTACTTTCATATGATAATCTTCCCCAATAAAGGAAGTATCACAACCATTGATCAACTCTCTTTCTTCACCTCTGGTTCCTAGGCAATTGTAAGCATTCTGTTTGTTCACTGACCCCTACTTTCTCTTTAGAACATTGGTGTAGTATTCTTTAAGGATCCTTCCCTAATGGGCACATTTTCATTACCGTCACCTGCAACATCAGCGGAAATCACTAATATAGAGACCTGCAACATGATATCTTCCACTTCGTTTGGCTTATGGAAGATACCAAATAATACTGAAATGGATAGGATGGGCGACATTATGCTAATAAGTCCAATTGAGCTAGCATAGCAATCAATTTCCTTGGCTTATGTAGCCAATCCAAACCCATTGTTGCCAACCGTTTGGGTTGATCATTATTTGGATTTTTTTACCTTTTCTAATCAATTTCATGCATATTCTTGACTGATGAGAGAATTATGGAATCCATGATACTGAAATAAGAACCATGGGAATCGTCACATCAATGATCCCATATTCCATATTACAGTGAAGATAATTCATCTAAACTACCACCCTACTATCGTTGATTTCTTGATGAATTATATTCCTATCCACATCGTCAATTCTGAGGGAAACCCATCAAATTTCTAAGAAACGATATCTATCGATATTTCGACCAAACTAGGTATTCTAGAAAAAATTCATGTCGATGTGTCTTGTTCTCCATCTGAGCTTGACAATTACTGTGCTCTTTTTGGTGAATTTTGAGATGTATTCGCTTGGTCATATGAGGAGATGCTGGGTATCGACTCCAACATTTTTGAAAATGAGATTAAAATGTATCTTGATGTTAAGCCGGTGTGACAGTGCCTTCATCTTGTTCACCCTAATAAGTTGTTTCCATTAAAGCAGAAGTTGAAAAAATTTTGTGTGCTGGATTAATTTACCCTATTCCACTTACCAATTGGGTATCTAACATTGTTCCTGTCATGAGGAAACAAGGGACAATTAGAGTGTGTGTCAACAATCAGGATGTTAATCATGCTTGTCCGAAAGAAAACTATCCAACTCCCTTTATCGACCAAATTATTTATGAATGTGCCGGATGTGAAATATTTTCTTTCATGGATGGATTCTCCGATTACAATCAGATTAATATTCACCCAGAGGACCAATATAAAACCACTTTTATCTGTCCCTGGGGCACATTCACTTATTGTAAGCTCATTTTTGGTTTAAAGAACGTTGGGGCCACGTTCCAAAGGGAAATGAACTATGTTTCTCATGACATCAAGCACATAGTTCAACCGTATCTAGACGACTTACCTGCACATTCGCAAAAACAGGTTGACCACCCGCTACATCTGAGAGCAATCTTTCTATGTTTTCGTCACTATAAAATATGCCTCAATCCACACAAATTTGTGTTTGGTTTTGGCTCTGGTCGTCTTCTTGGATTTGTCAAGTCGAAAGATATAATTTGACTTGATCCATTGAAGGTCTAGGCCTTATTGATTTGCTTGCTCCTTCCAATCTACTTCAGTTACAAAGACTCCAAGGGAAGGCTAACTTTCTAAGGAGGTTCATTCCTAAATACACCGAAATGGCTAAAGGATTTACTTGACTCTTGAAAAAGTGGATACCTTTCCATTGGGATGAGGTTGTGCAAGCTTACTTTGGTGTTCTTAAATATACCCTAATCTGAGCATCATTAATCTATCCCCAAAATTATCTGAGGGATTATTTCCTGTATCTCACCGCTGTAGATACAACCATCACTATGGTTTTAGTCCAAGAAGAATACAAGATTTAAAATCCAATATATAATTTGAGTCACAATATTAGTGATACGGAAGTTAAGTACAAATACATTGATAAGCTCGCTTTGGTAGATGTTCAATATGTACAAATATTTTTCCATTATATCCTGCTCTGAAAGACCATTTTCATTTCAGATTACAACCATATGACATACATTCTGTCACATCAATTTCTCGGGGGAAAATATTCAAAATGGATTGTCATTTTGTAGGATTTTGATTTGTAATTCATGAAATCCAAGTCAAAGAAGTATTTTCTGTTTGCTGAGCTTATTTATGACCTTCCTTTGAGTAGTACTAATCCTACTACAGAACCATCGATTCCGAATGAGTCTTTGTTTCTGATCGAGTCATTTGAACCATGGTATGGAGATTTCGTCATCTATCTCCAAACCCAAACTTTTCAGAATGATACCTCTCAGTCGCAACAACAACATATTCGATACCAACCAAATATTATCTGATATTAGGTGATCCACTTTATCATTATGGTGTCGATACGATTTACATAGGTGCCTCACACATGAGGAAGCCGAAAATTTTCTAAATGATTGTCACGATGGTGCATTCGGTGGACATTTTTCTGGTTATGCTACCACACAAAAGATTCTCCGTGCTGGTTACTTCTGGCCTACCATATTTCGTGATTGCATTATCATGGTTAGAAGTTGACATACTTGCCAAATATTTGATCGTAAATCCCGCTTGTCACCCACACCAATGCATCCTGTCATCGTCGTTGGACCATTTACAAAATGGGGAATTGACTTCATGAAATGTGACCCTCGCTCGACCAGGGGGCATGGGTATATTATTTTCACCGTTGACTATTTTACCAGGTGGGACAAGGCGATGCCTACATTCAACAACACAAGACGAAGACCTGCATTGTTCTTTTTTAACCATGTGGTTTCACGGTTTGGTGTACCATAAGGCATAGTCACAGATCATGGAAAACATTTTTGCAATCACATGATGGATGATTTGACTACCAAGTTAGGATTTTCACATGATAGTTCTATGCCTTATTATCCACAAGCTAATGGACAAGTTGAAGTTATCAACAAAATTCTTAAGCGTATGCTTCAACACATGATTGGGGTTCATAAACGAAACTAGAATTTGATCTTTTACTCGTCTTTGTGGGCATATCGAACCTCAGTGAGAAATGCGACTGGATTTACTCTGGTGAGACAAGCAGAATTCCAAAACTCTGGTGATTCAAACCCTGTATCATAGAATGTCAAACGATGTGAGTAAAGTTTATATTTTTTTGTACTTTTTTCTACAGTTTTTTTTATGCAGTAAAATAAGAAATCAAAGTCTATTGTTTTTTTTTACTTTTTCTGTAGTTTTTTATGAAGTAAAATAACAAAAT
Organism: Pinus albicaulis; assembly: GCA_034641835.2. Taxonomy (NCBI): domain Eukaryota; kingdom Viridiplantae; phylum Streptophyta; class Pinopsida; order Pinales; family Pinaceae; genus Pinus; species Pinus albicaulis. Next base: position 224,992,792 of record CM076574.1, read on the forward strand.
AAAATCTTATTGTTTTTTTCACTTTTTTTTTCTGCAGTTTTTTTTTTCACCTTTTCTGCAGTTTTCAGAAACAAAAATAAAAAAGAAATCCATTTTTAGAAACAAAACCCTAGATTATTTTTGTTTCTGGCCTTTCTTCTCCCTCTTTCTTTTAAATTTAGATTTATAGGGTTTGTATAGTCATAAGACATTCAACCCACGAGAAAACTTGCATAGTTGGACCCCAATCCATGTTAGCCCTTGCATCAATCTTAAAAAAATACAGATTTTTTTCGTCGATGCACCCTACGTAACATAGCACACCGGTGCGCTTGGTTATACCAGCGCACCACAAAAGTACAGTGGTAAAAAATAAAAAAATAAAATATGTTTTTATCAGTGTGCCATATGTAACATATGGCACCGGTGCACTATTGCATTATGGCGGACCGCAAACGTGCTATCTTACAAAAAAAACCATTTTAGAAACAAACCCTACATTCTTTTGGTTTCTCTCCTTTCTTCTCCCACTTTCTTTGATTTCAGAATTAGGGCTTTTCAATTTATATTTATAGGGTTTGTATTGCTAAATATAAGCCTAAGACATCTAACCAACGGGAGGACCTGCATAGTCGGATCCCAAACCATGTCACCCCTTGCGTCAATCTTAAAAAAATACAGATTTTTTTTCGTCGGTGTGCCCTGCGTAACATAGCGCACCGTGAAAGTATAGTGATAAAAAATAAAAAAATAAAAAATGTTTTTATCAGTGCGCCATATGTAACATATGGCACCAGTGCACTATTGCATTATGGCGCACCGCAAACATGTTGTTTTGCAAAAAAAACCATTTTAGAAACAAACCCTACATTCTTTTTGTTTTTGCCATTTCTTCTCCCACTTTCTGTGATTTCAGAATTAGGAGTTTTCAATTTATATTTACAGGGTTTGTATTGCTAAATATAAGCCGAAGATATCCAACCAACAGGAGGACCTGCATATTCTGATCCCAATCCATGTCGGCCCTTGCGTAAACTTATATATATATATATATATATATATATATATATATATATATATATATATATATATATATATATATATATATATATATATATATATATATATATATATATATATATATATATTTCTATATGCCTGTTTATGTGCATAGTGCACTAGTGCACTCTGTTATCCCAGCGCACCACGCAAGTACTGTGATAAAAAATTAGAAAAACAAAATATTTTTTCTTGGTGCGCCATTTGTAAAATATGTAGTCGGTGCGCTATTTCATTATGGTGCACCGCGAATGTTCTGTTTCGAAAAAAAAAAAAAATTACTTTCAAATAATACAAACCTTACATTCTTTTTGTTTCTCCCATTTCTTCTTCCTCTTTCTATGATTTCATAATTAGGTATTTTAAATTTATATTTATAGGGTTTGCATTGCTAAATATAGATCTAAGACATCCAACCGACGAGACGATTAGCATAATCAGATCCCAATCCATGTGGGCCCTGGCATGAATTTAAAAAAAGACAGATTTTTTTTATCAGTGCGCCTAGAGTAACTTAGCGCACTGGTGCTCTATATTTTACAAGCGCACCGCAAAATCTAATGTGATAAAAAAAAAGTATTTTTTTTTAATCGGTGCGCCATATGTAAAATATGGCACCAATTTATGCTAAAAAACTAACACTGGACAATTTTTATTATTTTTATCATGGTTAACCAGTGTGGTCATTGAAATGTAATGCACTGGTGCTCCTTGTTGACATAAAGCACCATACATTCTATTATACTGTTTTGGCGGTGCATTTGGAAGAGAGACACACACCAGCGTTGGTGCGTAAACCATGAATGGCGCACTGGATTTTTGAGATTTTTTTTTTACTTGAAAAATTGAAAATTTATTTATAAATATATTATTGAATGATATGGTACAGGTTTTAGATTGATAAAGAAATGACTGACAAGAGATCAAGTAACAAAAATACTGATAACACGTCAATAAAACAAAAAAGGCAAGTTCTTTGTAAATTTTATACAAAAAAAATATTTTTGAACTATATGAAAGTTTAACTAATATGTATTTTTACTATGTATCATGCAGAGCCACAAAATGATGAAGCTCGATAAGATTATTTCTGATCTAGGACCAGAAGAGCGTAAAAGCTTGATGGAAAAATTGCAAAAGGATGAATCAGGTGAATGAAAAAATACTATCGATCCAATATGATTTTTTTGTTTTTGTTTTCATTAATAATATAATTAAAATTATTAGATAAAATGTGTCAAAAAGTCTATTAATTCACATATGTTTAATGTTCTATAAGGACAAACAACTCATAAAATGAATGTTGTTCTAAGGAAAAAAAATAGAACATGCAAATGAAAATGAATTTCTCCTTAGCTCATTTGGAGTGGTGTTGGAGGTTAACAAAAGCGGGAAAAACTTTTACAAAAGTTTGAGGGATCTAGTGGAACGAATGTATAGACGTTCTTTCTACTTACAATATAAAAACCAATCCAATGATTCCAAAAACCAAATTTTATGTAAACTACAGGAAGAGTTTCCAGAGAATTGGTCAATGAGACATGTCAGACTTTTAATAGAAAAAACGTACAACAACAAAAAAGAAGGAATGAAAAAGTAATATTCCTTTAGATGTTTGTCTAGAATTATCTATAAATATCACTTTTGTTATACTTACTTTTCATAGATCAATATAAAAATTAAATAGTTTATTGTCATGTTACATTTTCAGGAAAATTATGAAAATCTCAAAAGATGAACGAGCTGATATCAGAAATATGCCAGTAGGAATGTCCAAAAAGGTGTACAAAGAGAAGGTCAAAGAAATGGACAAAATTGCATCGACAGAGGAGCCATCTCAACAACAAATTGCTTTAAATGTAATATGTAATCATTGAATTTTTTGATCATTAGGTAAAATAAATAAACAATTTAGCATTAAATATTAATTTTCAAGTATTTTCTTGCAAAAAAGAAAAGAAAATGGAACTCATTCAGCACATAAAACAGGACAACAAGGAAGAAAATGATTGATATCTAAGTTTGTGAGTAATTGTTACTTCCTTATAACAATTTAACTAGATTTCATTTTTGTATTTCTTAAGTTGTTTTACAAAAATCATCATTGAATGTCTTCAAACAAGTGCTAACATATAAAGAAGAGCCATGAGAGGAATTGATTGAAATTGAGTTAAATATGGGTTGTGCATATATGATGTCATATTAGAACTTAATTGTGGAATTTGTAAGCATCTATCGACTTTGTTTTACTTAGCTCCCTTTATAATTAATAGAAAAAATAAATATTTTATATTAAATATATGATTTTTTATGGGGTATAAAACTTGCAGGAAACAAAGTATGGCACTACATCAACAGATCAAATCTTGAAAGATGGCATGTTACTTGGCTTTGAAAGAATGTGTATAGTTTATGAGTCAATTGTTGCATTGGTACATCCTCTCTTTTCGATTTACATTGATGTAACACATATTATTTAATATTGCAATTTTCATTATTCTCACCAATGTATATACACTTATTACAATTTATTTTTATATTTGTAGATGGAAGGTGAAGAAGAAGAAAAAAATCAACACCGTGAACAATTTTTTTTTGAAAACAACCCAAGTCATGGAAGTAGCTCTAGCAGTGATAACAGTTCAAGCGAAGAATGATGATCACTGTGTTTGGATATAAAAGCAAGGCGTTGTATTTTTTGAAAAATGTCCGTGAAATCAAACATTTTATTTAATGTAATGGACATAGTGTCCCAATTAAAGGATAAAGGAATACCCATAACTGTCCCATTTTGTATGACAAAGAATGTCTTATATATATATATATATATATAAGAAAAAATGTTTTAATTTATTCTATTGCATTCTCTATTGTCGCTATTGCGTTCTCCATTGTTGTTCTCAAATGCACTAATAAAAATTTAACTCATATGAATATTGTTATAAGATATATGTGTCGACTTTTGATGAATAATGAATTTTTAAAAACCACAATAATTATGATATGGTGTAACAAATTAATCCAAACATCACATTCAAATCCATTAATAAAAATTTAATTAATATGAATATTGTTATAAGATGTGTCGACTTTTGATGAATAATTAATTTAAAACAATCACAATAATTGCACTGTCACAGGTCGATGTTTCTAAAAAATACAAAATGAAAACTGGTGCATGTATTCTTATACCGGTGTGCTTGTATTCTTAAACGCATCGGTGCATTTTTACGACCTATAGGCACCGCACAAATACCAAAACCAATTAAAAATATCGAGGCTTTTGTGCGGTACGATGCTCTCGTCCGTTTATGTCTATATATGCACTGGTGCCATTTTGCGACCTATGAGCATCGCATGAATATCGATACCAATTATAAATCTCGGTGCGTCTGTGTGATACTATGTGTTGGGGATTTTTTGTGTCTGTATGCACTAGTGCATTTGGATGACCCATAGGCACCGCATGAATACCGATACCAATTATAAATCTCGATGCATTTGTGTGATACTGCACACCAGGGCATTTATGTTTCGATATACACTGGTGCATTTGTATGAAATATTTGCACCGCACGAATACCGATACCAATTATAAATCTCGGTGCATTTGTGTGATATGGTGCATCAGGGCGTTTCTATAAGTATATGCACGAATGCTTTGATACAACCTATGGGCACCGCTCGAATCCCAAGACCAATTAGAACAGCCCCGTGCGTTGAATAACCAATACTACGCCCACTGCTATTTTATACCTTAATGGACCGGTGCATTTTACTTTGACCGCCTCGGGGCTCTAGCTATAGGTACGCACCACTGCGTTAAATCTTAATTAACGCACTGATGAAAAAAACATCTGTAATAACCTCTGGCTGCCCATTTTTTTTTAGTTGTGTTTAATTTCCATTAAAAACTCCGCCAAAACCTCTGTATGCAAAAACAGATGTGGCAGCATATGTTTTTTTGAAAATTTTGGCCAATTTTATAACACTAAAAACCTCCTTTATAACCTCCACTAGAGGGTCTTTTCCTTGTAGTGATGAAAGCTATTACCTCTTGGTCATTGATTTGACGCAAGGGTATTGCTTCAACCCACCTTGTGAAGTAGTCTGTAGCTGTGAGGATGTATCTATGCTGTTTGGAAGGGTGTGGCAAGATTTCCCCGATCACGTCAAGTCCCCACTGCTGAAAAGGCTCTTCCACCACGACGGAATGCAATGGGGCGGATGGATGTATTTCCCTATTGGCGAACTTTTGACATTGTAGGAATTTTTGAGTGTGGGCATGTGCATCTTTGAATAGAGTAGGCCAATAGAAACTGACACGCATGATCTTGTGAGCAGTGGTGTCCTCCACATAGTTCCCACTGGCTGGACCATCATGTAGTTCTGTCAGAACTTTCTGTGCCTCATCATACTCCAAACAACGTAGCAGGACTCTGCTGTGGTGCTTGTGGAACAACTTACCCTGCACTAGCTGGTAGGATGCAGATTTCAGTCTTATCGCACGTTTTTGATGGGCGGTTAAAGTGGGGTCCATGATGTTTTGGCTCAGATATTTCTCAAGATCAACATACCATGAGGAGGTATTTTTTTGGGGTGTACTATCAGTTTGATACATGTTGATTTCGTGTTCCCAACACCCCTCTTCATTGCATCGCAAGTCAGCGGATTCCACGGACATCCGGCATAACCCTTGGCCCTTTACAGTGTGTGCCGACTTGAATTCTAGGTCATATTATTGAAGGCATGTCATCCAGTTGCCTCGTCTTTGACCTAGCTCTTGCTATACGGAAAGTGAGCGAACAGATGGGTGAGGTACAAATACTGTGACGTGAACCTTCAAAAGATACAACCTGAAGTGTTTGAATACCTTGTACACCGCGTAGGCTTGCTTGTCAACATCTGGATAATTCAACTCAACACCTTGCAACCTAGCACTCATGAATGATATGGGCCGCTCATTGTTGTTGCCATCTTTTTTAGTGAGGATGACCACGACAGATGAATTTGAGGCAAAGGTGTACAAGATAAAGCCTTTGTTGAAATTTAGACTATGAAGGGCAGGTGCTTCTGTGATGGCCCACTTGATGTTATTGAACGCTTCTTTCTCGGGAGAATTCCATTTGAAGTTTGCATTCTTCTTGATCATAGCTTGCAAAGGTTTCACTATTTGGGTGAAATCTGATATAAATTTTCGCATGAAGTTGATTTTCCCGAGGAAATACTGCATGGCCTTCTTGCTACTTAGGGGAGGAATTTGGGCGATGAATTTTTCACGTTATAGATCCACTACAATTCCATCTCGAGTTATGATGTGCCCCAACAGATTTCCTTCAAAGACAAAGAAAATGCTTTTCTTCAGGTTTAGTGAGATCATGTATTTTTGGCACCTTTCAGAAATCTACTTGAGGTGATGTAAATGGTCACACCTAAGTTTTGAAAATACGGTGATGTCGTCAAGGTATACTACCATGCTTTTCCCTATGAGGCCTCGAAAGGTGATGTCCATGGTTCTCTAGAAGGTTGTGCCAGCATTGTTCATACCAAAGGGCATGTGTTTGAATGCGAAAGTCCCCATTTAGTTATGAATGTGGTTTTCAGCCAGTTGGATTCAGCCACTGGTACTTGGTTATAACCTGAAAAACCATCCAATAAAGAGAACATTTCCGATCCTGATACAGCTTGAAGGATTTGCTCCATAGGGGGCACCAGCTTGTTGTCCTTTTCCGAAGCGCTGTTCAAATTTTGAAAGTCTACACATAAACAGATTTCACCAGATTTCTTACGAATGGGGACCAAATTTTACACCCAAGTTGAATGCCAGAATTTCAAAATTATACACGTATCAAAGAGTTTCTTCAGTTCCTTTTAGATCATTGGCTCTAAAGCGGGGTGTATTTTTCTCAGTTTCTGTTGGAAGGGTTTCACTCCTTTTTTCATGGGTATCACGTGCTGGATGATCCATGTGTCATAGGTCCATAGCTCATCGTATGTCTAGGAAAATACATCTCGATATTTCTTTAATAACTCAGTGAAAGATTGCCTCTCCTGAGGGGTGCATTCATTACCAAGATTGATGAATTTGGGTTCCTTATCCATCCCAAGTTTTATTTTTTGGTGCGCTAACATGTAACTCTGCACCTTCGTGTTGGGAGGTCCTTGAAAATGGTTATGTAAATCAAACAAATTTTCAAGCGACATGATCCCTTTGGGTATGGGATTTCCCTTAAAATCCCCTTGTTCCTTTTGCAAGGCCTGATCATGATCCTCTTCTTCTATAAATACATCTTTGAACACATCTGTATTGAGCATGAAATCTAGTACCTACTAATCATCATTAAAAACGTGCAAATTAGTGACATTGTCTGGTATGGATGGCTTGTAAATAATTTCAATAGAAAATCCATCCCTAAGTGGGGTGAACCTAGCAGTAGCGTTAGCAAGTCTATCAACTGCTGCATTTTGAATTATAAGTATAGATTTAATACTGAAAGCATCAAAAGTAGAAATTAAACACCATACCTCTTGCTGGTAACCTTTCAAATGCAGAGACAAGAAATGGATGGTGTTATGTACCTGACGAGTGATAATCTCGGAGTCTCCAATTACCTTTAAACAATGGAATTTGAGATCTATGGCTTGCTTGAGCCCAAGAATCAATTATTCATACTCGGTTGTATTATTTGTGCACTGGAACTCTACCCAGTAGAATATTAGAAATTTTTTCTTCTGAGGGTCTAGCAGAATACAACCTGCACCATCCCCATCATGGGTTTTGCAACTATCATAGTACAATGTCCACATTTCATCTTCTGATTTCGCGAGGCTATCCGAGCACATAGGAGACACACTCAGGGCAGTGGTTTCTAACGAGCCTTTTATTGAGGTGGAGTGGTTGTCAGTGACCAAAAATAGCTCTGACTGGACGTCTTGAGTGACTGGAGATTGGGGGTTTGGTAGCACACAAAAATGGATTCTAAGAAGCACATACCGAGTTCCTTTTGTGCAAAAATTATTGGTTCATTAGTTGTGTCCTGATAGGTCTCTATGTGTTTCATGTAAGGCTCACTTTCGACCTAGATTTGATTGTTCCTACCCTTGTAAGGGAGCCATAGGTGGGATCAATCAGTGGCAAAGTATCCTTGCATCTTGCTAGACCAATCTCTACTCAAGATAATACCATAGGCCTCGGGTATGTCGACGATCAGTATGTCTATGCACTGATGCACCATAGAGTCAGAGGATAAGCAGATGATGATGTTGTTCAACTTGCCTACTATGAGAAACTAAGATCTATCGAGTTGAATGATCCTAGAATCAATTTTCACGGGGCAGATGTTTAAATTCTTTCATACAGACAAGGGCATAACATTTGTGGATGCACCATCGACGAGGCAATTATGGAGATTGAAGTTGAAGATCTCGAAGGATAGGAGGAAAGTTGGTGTGGATCCCCTAGAGTTTGCATTAATGACATTCAAGATATACTGGGGATTAGAAGTAGCTTGGGCAGATGTGGTAGTCACAGGTTTGGTTGCCGATAGGTTGGTAAACATTTTGAGGATAAGATCTTGCTGATTAGCAATGCGAGAAAGTTCGTAGAGGGAAATTTTGGCCCACATTTTCTTCATATCCTCGATAATGTTGTACCCAAAATCTGGGTGTGAGATAAGTTTGGTGGAGGCTTTTGGAGAAACTGAAGATGATTTAGCCTTTTGGCTTACTCGGGGATTGGTTGGGCTAAATTTCTCAAGAGTCTTGGTTTGGTTCTCTATGTTCGGTGGCAGGATTTCCCTTAAGAAATATTTTCTCTTTTCCTTGAAGGACTGTTCAGGGGCCAGGCCTTTGCTCCTTAAGCTATATTTTCGAGGGGGTTTGGATTTAGGGTCGTCAGCCAAATTTACTTCATTTGTGGAAGGGGGGCTTTCCTCGTAGACCACCTCGAATGCAAGGGCAATGGAACCTATATCCTCGTTCAGGGGAGAGGATTCCTCGTTATCTGAAATAGCCTCTTCTTCTAAATCCTCAGGGGTCTGGTCTTCTAAAAGTTGATTCACCATGGCAGTCATGTTATTGATCCACTGCGGGCAAGTTTTCTCTGAGTGGGAGGCTTGATGGAAAGAATAAAAATTATCCTTGCTGATTTCTTCAACGTTGAGGTTGTCACTCGAGTTTGACAGAGGCCGGTTGACAATGGGGTTATTCTTTCTAAATAAAGGTTTCTGCATTTTGGCACATGAGGCAGAGTCATTGTTTTTCCTCTTCAAATCAAAGACTTCATTGGTTAATAGCTTGAGAGACTTTGTGATACTTTCAAAATCGAAAGGGTCTTTTTCTTTTTCTTCGGACTTATGGGTTGAGGATTGGACTCTCTTTGTGGCCAGGATTTTATCATCCTAGCCATCATGGTCAATGGATGCTATGGATAGCATGTCCCTTTTGACAGCGAGGACGGTGGTGTAATTTTCCTCTAGGGTATCTCTAGCTTTATGTTTCACGAACACAAAAATATCCCGAGGGAGAGCCCGTGTGAAGTAGTCAATGGTGATAGAATCATCTAAGGCCATATTCGGAGGGAATTTGTTCAATATAGTAGCGAAGCATTGATTGAAGTCTTTGAATTTCTCCTTATTATAGCATTTCAAAGTACTGTGTTCTGTGAGGAGCATAGAAGGAGTTTTGTCTTCCGAAATTTTTTGGAGGAAAGTATGACGAAATTCTCCTAGGAATAAATGGAAGCATGTAGCAGCTTTATTTTCTAAAGTATGAGGAAACAGCCGTCATGCTACATTGTTAGACTACACCCTCATCATTTGTAAGGCTAGGTAAAAGTTTCTTATGTGATCTTCGGCTAGCGTACCCTTTTCGAGGTCGAACTTAGGGAGGTTCTTCTCAAGGTGTCAGGGCATGTCATGGAGGGGACTGTGGAGAGCCAAGGGGGATTGTGCCTTCCAAGCCAGTAGCTGTACATGTCTGGCCTACTAGTGGCGCGGTATGCATATATGCCCCATTTCACTTTCAGATTCACTTCCCATGCCTGATCCAGATGCGTCACCTTCATGATGGGAGTGCATGTCCTGATTTCTCATGCGGTTCCCTACATTTCTGATGTTTCACTAGTTATAAAGGAAAGGGAACCTGATTTGGTTTCGATTGTGGTGAGGGTGGCCAACATTTCAACCTTGTCCATGGCCTCTATCTCCCCAGCCCCTCTCGGTTGCCCCTCCAGGCTGGTTATTTGCTTGAGTGTCATCATTCAAAGGTTGGTCAAGCTGGGTTTCAGTGACTTCAGGGCTGTCTCCTTCAATCCCTCGAGGAATGTTTGGGGGTTCTTCTGAATTACGCTCAACTGCATCTGCATAATCCTGTATCATTATACCTACCAACTGAGGTAGGGAATTGACTAGGGCTACCTGAAAAGTCTGGTTAGCTGTGGGAGTTCGAGGGTTGACCAGGGAACCGGTGGTCGAGACATTTTGCAAGCCTCTGATTAGATCACGAGCGATCAGGCACAGGGCCCTCAGTTGGTCTGAGGTGATCTCATAGAAAGGGGGTTCTTCTCCTAGGTAATTTTTAGGGGGTGGAGGACCAGTGTTTTCGTACATGATCTCCCCCTGCGGGGTTTGAAACAAGATGTTACTTGTGTTCTGGGAGCCTGCCATTCAGACCCTCCTTCTAGCACCAAATCTATTGATGGAAAGAAAAGTCCAACAAACAGTAAGGGATCTCCCCGGTAAAAATTCCCGATTAGACTCCAAATTTTTTGTGATAGGGATCCCATCCAGGGTGTGGGTTTGGCCACTGCTAAATATTCCTTTTCTTGGACACAAACAAGCCTTGCAGACCTATGAACACATGACTATTCGGATGATACAAGAGAAATGGTTGATGAGTCTCAATGAAAATAAAACACAACAAATAGCAAGATGAGTTAAAGCATGTAGCCAAAGGAAATGTTGTTAGCAACACATCACCAGGGACATGCTTGCAAAAGTTGTTCAAACCATAGAAGAAAAAATTCTTAATGTTTAGAGTACCCTTCACTTCCTTAAGCAGTCTCAAAGATAAGATAGATGTTAGTAACGAAGTTGCTAACATCTCCTAAGTAAAAAACCTAACATCATTAACACATTTAGTGACCTGAAATGTATAAATGATATAAGAAAAAAACACAGATCAGTTAATCATAAAGATATCAGATACATATGAAAAAAATATTCATAGTTTTAACACATTAGTCCTCATCAGATCCAAGAGTGGAATCAAAACATGTGTTTGTATTCATTCTCAGAAAGGTGTATTCAATGCCATACAATTCTCTTTGCTCCTTTGGAGCCCCAAAAAAAGATCTGCTTTATAATTCCATGAAGGGAGTATTTATAGAACAAAATTGACCCCTGGGTGTCCCTGGCTTTTTGCCTTCCTGACCGTTGATATACTCTGTGGCTCAAGGGAATTTGTGACTTGCGACCTCGACGTTGATTGCGACCTATGACCCCTTTTGTCTGTTGCGAACTACAACCCCTCCTATTTGCTGTGACTTGCGACTTGGTAATGGGAGAAACTTGGTGATTGGGAGATCAGGGATGTCTACGTAATTTTTCCATGCTCGATAATTTGCAGCAACTAGGGAGACTTGAGAAGTATCTTCCCTCAATCTGTGGAGGCACTCGAGAGCGTTCGGGATCAAATTCTCTCTCTTGATCATGATCTGATTAGAAAGGGAGGATAGCTTGGTGTAGATCTAGACCAGTGTCACGATGAATTGAACAAGGATTTCTTGCGATGTCGGATGGTCCTGAGAAGTAGATGCTTGCCTTATGGGTTGTAGAAATGCTTGAATGTATTGGGAGACTTCTTCCCATGTTTTTTCTTTGTCTAGTGCACCCAGAGAGGGAATGCGGTGTACTTTGGCCATTGAATCAATGCCGCTAATAAAATGTTCATATGCGGACATCACTTTCTCTAGAGCTTTGACTAGTTTCTCTTTGGATTGTACCGTTATCCGGATTTGAACTTTGTCGTTTTGGGTGCAAATCCAATCTTTCCTAGGCAAGGCGTCTAGAGCTTGTGGATACATGTTTGACCATTCTAGTATTTTGTCCAAAGTAGTGGAGGCTTCCTTCAGTTTTGTGGTCCTCCTCTTGGTTTCTGCTTGTGGTCTTAGTAGTGGTGCGACTGTCTGTTTAATTGTAAACATTTCTTCATATACTTTCTTCATGGTGGCTTCCAAAGTGGCCAGCTCTCTTTGAATGGTAAGGGGCACTTCATTAGTTTGTGTGCTTGTGAAATGTAGTCTCTGAACTTCTTCTTCTAGTCCCTTCTTATCCTATTCAACATGAGCTGCTCTCTGCTCAGAAGTTTGTAACCTGTTTTGTAAAGAGAGAATCTATCTGCTAGTTCTTCTAACATTATCCTCTGTGGCGGCTGCAAAGGTGGTGCCAGCTGATGCGATCATGATTGAACTGGTCCTAGTATCTAGGACAATGTCTTTTTCGATTGCAACTGTAAGAGGAGAGGTAGTGTTCCGCGCCACGCATATTCTCTTCTCTTGCCTAATTTTGTGTGTGAACTGGTCATAAGTTAGCCTTGTCAGATCCAAGACTTCACCTTCTTGTTCCTCAGAGGGACCAAGTTTCGAGAGATTAAAGCACACACTTATTGTGGGGGTTGTCTGAGGCACCTCGATGTGTGGAAGATCTGTATGTATCCCTGTCTCTGGAAGAGGTGTCTTTCTGCCTTCTTCTTGCTTGGAGGAATCTTCCTTTTATTTCTGACTTTCTTCCTCCTTCCTCTTTTGCTCAGCTTCTGCTTCATCCTATTTTTCTTTTAACTAGTGCTCAGCTTCTTTCTTGTCCTGTTATTCCTTTAGCTTGCGCTCAACATCTCTCCGCTCTTCCTCTCGCTTGCGCTTAGCTTATTTCTTGTCCTGATCTTCCTTTAGCTTGTGCTCAGCCTCTTTCCGCTCTTCCTCTTCTTTCATCTTCTGTTCTCTTCCTCTTTTTTCCTACGGGCTTCTTCTACCTCTTTCTTCTTTTGTTCTTCCTTCATTTTTTTCTTTCGATTATCCCCTTCCTTTTTTTGTGCTAGGGCATCTTGAGTTCTTTTAAGTTCCTCTTCCTTCACCTTCTTCTTGGCTTCTTGTTATGCCTTAGCCTCTTTGTATTTTCGTTTCTGTTGCTTTTTGGAAAGAGAACCACCTGTATCAGTCCTTCGTTTCTTGGCTTTAGAAGATGAGGCTCCTCCTAGCGTGTTCATTCTTTCCTCTAGAGTTTTATCATCTTCTTCATCTTGATCAGTTGATTCCTTTGGAGTAGCCTCACTGTCCTTTTTGTACTAGTTCCTGATCTAATCCTCGGCTGGGCACTCTGTGTGCTGGGAACTTCATTTGAATTTGGCTCGTTTACAATGCGCATGGACGATTCTTTCAGGATCATATGTCCAGTGTGATACAGGTGGCATATGAAAACCTTTGGTTTCTTCAACCTCTACTTATAATTCCTTGAAACCTCTGACTTTGTAGGCACCGATGGTAAGTGGGAGAGTCGGCCATGGTTTCTTCTTGCCTTTGGTGAGAACTTTACAGAACCCACTCGTCATATGGTAACATACTTCTTGCAGGAGAAATTTTTTAGTGACGAACTAGGGTAGCGTGTGGGAACCCTTATATGACCTGAAAACCTTGATAAAAGTACTATCTTTAACAGGAAACCAATTGGCTACTCGGGTGATTGTCTCCATGGCTCTGCTAGACATGCACAGGAAATCTTTTCCAAACAATTTTCCGTAGAGTGTGGCGATGAAGTTATGTGAGATTGAATCCATGTCTTGCTTGTACTTATAGGCCCAGAATACCTGCAACTCTTTGTGGACTAGCCGACCACGCTCTTCATCCCAGTTATGAGGCCACCTAGTAAATTTACATCTCACGCATACTACATCCAAGAGATAGGAGGCCATATGGAATTCAAATGCACGCCCTTCACCGTGTGCTTGTGCTGATGATATGTTTGAATTGAAGGATGCTAATATTAGGCAGGCCTAGTTTAAGCAAGTGCCATATGAGGTAACAACATACATGAGGGAAAACTAGGAACCATTGAAGGTGGTGGCATTTGGCCAGCCATACAACCTACATAACATTGCTGCCACCAACTTATAGAATTTCTTGAGGCTCGTTGTTCTATATTCCTGATCCTTCCTGAATTTGAACTTTTCCGGGTCCTCCCACCATCCCTTTAAGGTATTGGGTATGGGGACTGCGTGAGTAGTAGCCCATTCAACATTGCAAGTCTGTTCCTGGGTGGGGAGTGCATAGTAAAACTCCACATCTTGCCATTTTATATTTGCAAATTCATTTCCTACATTATCTCGAATGACCCAAAACTTGGAGTCGACCTTTTGTAAGATCCATTCAATCACCTCTGCGCATGAAAAAATGGGTGGATGGGACCCTGCGTAATATAGTTTAGACCTCTTGACGTGAGCATACAAATGTCGGTCTGGGAGGTCTTCTGGAAAATCAGGCTTCGTGAACTCTTGGTATATCTAATACCAACTCATGCTATCTCCCTTCCAAAACACGCAAGCGGTGTCTCCATAGATAGGGGGAGGGGAAGGAGGCATCCGTTCTTCTAAAATTTCTACTTCATGACTCTTGCCTCTCTTTCGCACTGTTAGGGGCCCCATATCATTTGAGGCTGAAGAGATGGACACACACTCGAGCTCAACTTCGATGTTCACTGGCATATTCATGAAACAGTCCCACGATAAGATGGATAACATAATTATAGATACCTGGGATGCTGCTACTACTTCTTAAATATTATTCAAGGAAATGGGTAGAACTGTGACTTGGCAACCTTGCGACTAGGTCACTGGATCACTAAGTTGTGCCGGTTCAAACTTTCCAAGAAACGCGACTTCGCGACTTGCGACCAGGTCGCTGGGTCGCTAGGTCGCATCGGTGTGAATTATCAAGGAAGTGCGACTTGGCGACTTGGTGACTCAATGGTTGGGTCGCTGGGTCACTAGGTTGTGTGGTTGCGTGGTGGGATGGCACTAGGCGATGTGCATCTTGGCGACCTCGTGACTTGGGAACCAGGTCGCGAGGTCGTGAGGTCGCACTAGGGCCTTCTCAAAGGTTATGTGGCAATTAAGGCATTTGGTAAAGGGAAAAGGAGAAAAAACACACACACCAATGATAAAAGCACATCAGGGTCTTGAATTTTTCCCTAGGCATGTTAGGAGAGGCGTTTGAGACCATCATCAGGGAAGAGTGGCTTCAAAGAAAGAACAGAGGGTATATTTCATGAGGGAGAAATTTAAATTCTGGATAGGGCCGGCAGGAAGCTTGAAAGGGGGTAAGGCAGGGATAAATAAGCCAGGGGAAAGGGGAGGATTAGAAACAATTAATAAAAAAGGAAAAAACAGGAGGATTAGGCAACTTACCCGGTAAAAATTCACTCCAGATGGCTTGTCAAAGGCGTTTTCTTGTTCCATCGCGCAGGTCGAATGTGACCTATGTGACCCTTTTATTTATAAAGGGGTCTCACGTGCAGTCAATTAATGAGGGTCACAGGGTAGAAAATTAGGTCAAGTCAATGAGATGTGCGACCTTGTGACCTAGCGACCTGGGGGTCGCAAGTTCGCACGGTCGGATGGTCATGATTCTTAGGTTTTAGACTCTTATGTGACCTTGCAACTTCACGACCTAAAGGGGTCGCAAGGTCACAAGGTTGCAGACATTTGGTTTAATCAGCTCTGCGAATTTGCGACTTGGCATCCTAAAAGAGTGGACCTGGATTAGACTTTATCTTTTACCAAAGGTTAGGGGCTCAAAAATTTGAAAGGGGGAAACATTTTTAGAGGGTGTTGTAGTGGCTACAACATAAACATAAACATGTACATGAATAAAAATATGTTAAAATTTCATCCATTTATTAAAATTCAATACGTACATGAATAAAATAAAATAGATGACAATTTACAAATATAAATACCTAACCAAGAGTCATTATAAAACAATATTGCAAAAGAAATGAAAGTAAGTTTAAGTAATTAAAATTATTTCAAACTTGAAAGCCCATACACATATCATTAGAAGGTATGTATATTATATATTAAGGGGAAAAAAATAAAATGAAAATGGGTGGTGATTAAATTTAAGTTCAAACACCAACTCATATTTATGATATTTCACGAATGAAACTCAACATCTACAAAAACTTGTGAATGAAATAGGTTAATTCAAAACATTCATATACATAAGCAAATAAACATGTCATCACATTATGTTACGTACAAATATTGGTCGATAGCGACCAAATATATCAATGGTAACAAAAATGTGGGAAAATTAAGTTGATTTTATAAAATAAAAGTGGTTTACTCAACAAGCAGAGTCGATAATATTAAAAGTATTAAAAAAAACTAAGACAAAATGCCTGTAATCTTCCCATTTGAGATTTTTTGAACGCCTACTCTCGAAACAAAGACCGGATTTTATAAGTTTGTATTGTTTCTTCTACATCTCAAATCCCTGGGATATACTTTATCTGAAACAAAGTCTCGTTGAAATGATGATAACCGGTATTGCTAAAAATACAAATCGAATTCCATTTTTATCAATTCATTTCAACTACCTAAGGCTCTGTTTTGTTTAACGCTTTTATGCTTTTGGGAAGCAATCTCCATTGGTCTTCCTTAAGTTTTAATTGTCATAATCCATGAGGTTTTTCCTTATTTGGTAGGAAACTGAGCAATGGATATGGTCCTCATGAATACCGACTACTGCTCTGTGAATATGCCTATAACGGTGACATTTAATTTACAGATCCTCAATTCTAGAAGATCAAAGTTGTAAAATTTTTTAAAAAACATCATTATGTTGGTGTACATGCACTTATATTAGCTTTAGTTTAACTCTAGAGATTGCATGCAACATGCACTTTTCTTTAGCTAGTTAACTTGAGTGCTTTACATGTACATAGTTAGCATTAATTAGCTTTAGCTCTAACTCTAGATATTGCATGCGATGTGCACTTGTTTTTAGCTAGTTAACTCGACTGCTTACATGCAATGTGCACTTGTTTTTAGCTAGTTAACTTGAGTGCTTACATTCGATGTGCACTTGAATTAGTTAGTTAACTCTAGTGCTTGTTAGAAAATTATATATTATGGAGCAATGAAACACATAAAATATGTGGAAAATAAAAGCACACAAAACACATAAAACCAGAGAGACACAGATATATGTGGTTCACCTAGTTTGGGCTACATCCACCCTGAACAACCAGTCCTTCCTTTCTATTATCTAGCAAAATGAATAGACAAAAGCTACAACAGATCCACTGTAATATCATTTGTTCTCTCTCATAGTCTCCCTCTCTATTTCCCACTCAGAGAATACACATATAATACACAGTCGCAATACAATACCCTCATACAAAGAGAGAGGTTGCCTTCTGGGGCAAAAAACCATAAACTAAACATAAATTCTACCGTCAGATCATCCACCTAATGAACGGCCCAGATTGACTAGAAATTACTATACTTTTACAAGGCAATTTTACATTTGTTTTTAGCTTCGGGGGTGCTTCCCTCGAAACCCCCGCCGGGGGACCACTAGCCCCCAGACCCCCCAGCCAGGGGGTCAGCCCCCCCAGACCATGCAGGGGGGGACAAGTACCCCCCGTACCCCCCCCACTGCAAAGGTGTATAGTTTTATTGGGGTATACATCCAGCTAAAACAAGGATCTCTGAATCAGGATGAAAATCAGGCTCCACACCCGACAATCTCCCTCTTGGAGACTGATTGTAGCAACTCCACCGCTACTTCATTTGCTGGACAATGACTCCTCTTTGGACCTAGTTTTTTCTCATCTTCATCATCATCCTTGAAGACCAATTGAAACTGAGCACATTCTCAGTTTCTCCCTAGTTACAAATTTTGTTAGCATATCTGCAGGATTCTAGCTAGTGTGTATCTTTTCTAGCTTCAAATCTGTATGAAATGGTACTTGAGATGTATGTGTTTAGTCCTAGAATGAAATGTTGAGTTCTTTTCAAGATGAATGGCACTTTGGCTATCACTGCGTAATGTGCCCATATCATGCTACTTACCTAATTCATCCATAAACCTTTGTAACCAAATCCAGGGGAAACTTTAAGGATAGAAAATTATCTTGAAGTTTAAAAAATTGGCGAATCTCACTAGTCCCTAATATGTAAACTATAAAAATTTTATTGATTTATTTATAAAATTATTCTAATTTATAATGATTTTATATATACTCTATATAATTTTGGCGATTTTTGAAATAAAATAATTTTATATCGTAAAATTGGGGCGAATAATTTTTATAAGAAAATGGAAATTGGCGAATATTTTTTTTAGAAAAAACATGGAAAATTAGCCCACCTACGAATATTAGCCCCTAAAATTTTCCATGACCAAATCATTTCTTTACTAGCCTCTGTAGCAGCAACATACTCTGCTTCTGTTGTTGAAAGTGCAACAACACTTTGGATTTTTGAAACCCAACTAACAACTGTTCCACCTACAATAAATACATATCCTGTAGTGCTCCTCCTGTTATCTCTGTCACCTGCCATATCTGCATCAACATATCCCTGTAGAGCAATGTTTGAAACACCAAAGCATAATTCTTGATTTTTGGTACCTCTCAAATATCTAAGAATCCATTTTACTTCCATCCAATGTTCTTTTCCTGGATTATTCATGTACCTGCTTACAACTCCCACTACATGTGCAATATAAAGCCTTGTGCAGACCATTGCATACATTAAGCTTCCAAATGCTGATGCATATGGAAATTTAGACATATAATCCATGTCTTCTTGGGTCTTTGGGCACATCTCCTTACTAAGTTTGAAATATCTAGAAAAAGGTGTACTAATTGGTTTTGCATTGTGCATATTAAATATTTTCAACACCTTTTGTATGTACTCATTCAGAGACAGTGTTAATTTTTTATTTTTCCTATCTTTGGTTATTCTCATACCAAGGATCTGTTTTGCAGCTCCCAAATCCTTCATTGCAAATGAATTTGCCAATTTTTGTTTGAGCACATTTATTTCCTGTATGTTAGACCCTGCAACAAGCATGTCATCTGTTGTGTCTCAATTTAGTCTCCTAAACTGAGTTCATTTAATTGTCAACCAGGATTTGTAAACTGCTGAAGTGAAGTGTACCATATGTACCTAGGTGCTTGTTTCCTAATGCGTTGTGTGTAGTGTTTTGTGATGTTTTTGGTTTTTTTATGTTGATTTATGATGGTTTTTGGTCTTTTGGTGTTTTATGTTCACGATAGAAGAAAGCTTGCCTAGAAAACTAATGGAAAGAAAGTTGATGGTCAAAAGCAGAGTTAAACACAATGTATACAGAATGGTAAATGCAATTAGAAAACAATAAACGAGGGAATACGAACTATGAGCGAGATAGAAACAAAAGCTTGATAATGACTTCTTAGGCGAGGATGGCCTGCAAACTAAACTTGAGAAATGATCATTAAACTATGCAAATCTTCTAACTAAACAATTAAACACTAATGATAAATACTCTGTCCTAAACTCTTTTTTTATTCCATGACTAATTCTAGTTCTATTCTGCAATTTTAATTGAATGTCTCAAGAACCTATACTCAAAGAGTTATTAGTTTCTTTTCAAAGTAGTTCATTTTGAGGAAGAGCTACTGCTGTTTATAAAATGATGAGGAATTTGAAATATTTGAGACCTTATAGTGATGCTATCTTGTTCTATGGTTATGGATCTTTGTAGTTTTTGGAACAAAAAAGATATTTGTAAATAATGAAGGTGTCTTGTGAATTCTAACAACTAAAGTAACTTATTGTGCAAAGGATGTGATGCATGGGATTATGAGATGCAAGTGCAATAAGTTAATTTAAGCATGAACCTAAGATGCTTTTAAACTAGAGCAATATCAAACTATAAATCATCATCAAACTTTGAAATGAAATGGCCGATCATGAATTAAATGCAAATGAAACCAGTTGTTCCACAACTATCTTTAACATGCATTAATCTATGAAGTTACACAATCGTTTGTTCATCATTAGTGATATTTTGGAAAGTTCCTTCTTGTGGAAGGAGTAGAACAATTACGGCTGTCAGACTTATACAATTGAAAGAAAATGACTGAAAGCAAATGAAAGACTAAGTTATCACATCACGGTCATATCAACTTCTTAAGGATGTCTTGGAAAATTTCTTCTTGTGAAGAGTGATTAGAACAGTGCAAGCTGTGATAGTGAATAATAAAAACTACAGCTAATTCCTCTAGTCACTATAGCTATTCATCATTCATTGTTATGATCACATTTGGAAGAGATGTCTTCTTAATGAAAGAAGCTGGAATGAATATAACTACGAGTATCTAGTTAAAAACAAGTACAAATTCGCTCTATCCTACAATACCACCAGTCATTAATATTCATCATTTTGGTGTTGGAAGAGTGTCTTCTTGTGGAAGAAATATTTGAGCGAATATAACTACGATGTCTAGTTAAAAACAAATACAAATTCAACTCCTATCTATAATACCATAGTCATTAATCAATTTCATCATTTTGGTTGTTGGAAGAGTGTCTTCTTGTGGAAGAAGCTGAACGAATATAACTACGATATCTAGTTAAAAACAAATACAAATTCAACTCCTATCCTATAATACCATAGTCATTAATCATTCATCATTTTGGTTTGTTGGGTAATCTTTGTGGAAGAAGCTGGGCAGATAGACTACGATTAGATGAAACAAACAACTACCAACATTCAAATGCAAACGTAAAGGCATCTAGGAAAAACTTATCTAGATTACATAAAGAAATAGTGCGAGCGAGGGGCCCTCTGCCACTTGGCGGCATTCAACTTCAAATCAAATCACGCCTTGAGCAGCATGCACTCCCCATTAGCAATGTAAATAGTTCGAACATAACCTACTGTGTCTTCACAGGGCTGATAACACGGGAGTTTACCACCAATCTGTGACAAATCTAACTTTAAAATCTCCTAACTAAGCTCTCGGTCTACTCAGAGTTTATAAAGTAAATACAAGTAACAATAATTACAACAATTTAGGAATAATGTCTTTCCTTGTCTGAATCATCTTAGGAGTCTTTGAGGTGGCCTAAGAAGGAAAAAGACACACGGGTAGATCTAGTAGGAGTCTTCCTTCACAAATGTGTTCCCACGTGCATACTTAGTACCCAGGAATTCATTTCCTCTTCCATGATGAGCAACAAACCATGTAGGCACGGCGTGGATCATGCCCATATCGTTTTTCTCAAGAGGCCACACGGAACATACTCAAACATAAAGGTAGTATAGCAGAATCGCCGGTTAGCTACGGAATGTACGTGCAACGGCTAGTTCCAGGTCAAAAAATGCTTAACAATGGAAACAATCACAAAATTCAACAAGTCGATTAATATAAACCATTCTAGAAGTAATTTTAACTATTTTTTATTGATCAAATGGGTTTAAAATAGAAATGGACAAGGGAGAATGAAGTAAATGAGGTGAAGGAAAACACAAATTTGAGGCTCAACATACACTTTGTTGTCTCTTTGCATGTCCTCTGTCACAAATTATCCTGTAATTCGGAAAACTGCATAGACATCTAATCCCCTTCTTCTCCTTTTGTCGAAGACTAGAGGTCTTGGGTTTCACGATCACAAGTTTGAACTTTGAGGTTTGTGAGTGCCATGACTAGCTTTTTGTTCCTTGTCTTCAACTTCTCATTGGTTCTCTCCACTTTGTCTATATACGGGGATAAGGTAGAGTTCTGTCTGTTTTGAGTTTGGTTGATCTTCCAAAGAATTTCATTCTCAATTTTTGATGTGTCTATTCAACAATTCCAACTCATACCTATCCCTCCTTAATATATCCAATTTCGGGCAGTGGAGAGATGGGGTTCTTTCTGCCGCTTTTACGGCTATCCTCTCTAGGTTTCCACATAATCATAGATTTCTGTTGAGCAGGGGATCAATCTGGGGGTGCCTTCACCGTCTTCATCGTCCTCTTCGTGGATGTTTCTTCATCCTCAATATTGATTACCCCTGTTTGTTTGATTGATGTTTTCTTCAATTTTTCCCTTTAAATATTCTCCTAAAGCAGAGGATCCCTCTCCTTTCTCTGTGGTAGATTCTTTATTATCTTTTCTGTTCCTCTGATTTGAGTCAACTTCTCAAATGACTTCTTCACTTGCTTTCTTGAGCCGTTTGTCATTTTATCTTGCAAGTCCTCCATTTCCTACTTCTCTTTGTGGTACGTAATTTCGAGGGTGATGGTTCTTTTGCTTCTTCAAAGTGATTTCTTGTGAAATCATCCATGTATCATTTGTTTTAGATAGATGAGTCTTTCAAATCAAAATTTTGACCAACCCATGATGATGTAGGGGTAGTCTCTAAAAGCCCGAACTCTTCTCAGTTTCTGAAACCATTTTCTTGAGACTTTTGATGCGAAATATGGTAGATTCAAATCTTCTCCCGGAAAATGCATCATTAGTCTAATGTGGTAGACATAAAATGTCCCATATCTACCCTACATGTAACAAATTTTTGTAAAAGAAGTGATATGTTTCTCTTTCTTTTCAGTACGTCTTGCAGGAATTCCTTTCTACTTGAACACACTAACATACATATTTGGTGATTTTAAAAATTTGTTTCCGAAGTCTTCTGCAATTCCTATTTTTTAAACCATCTCTCCAGTTCTAGATAATCCTGTAGCCTCTTGCTATAAAAACTTGATGTGAGTAAACTTGACATCCCTATTTCAACCGGTTCCTTGGAATGATCGGCAAATGTTTGGTGACTTCCTTATAGAGCCATTAAACTTTCAAAATTGAAGCTATCCCTATTTTTATGTATCTCCTTGCATTACTTAAGTGGCATACAAATATTTAGTCTCCAGATGGGTCCTTTGATGAAACCCATGATTTTTTCAATATCAAGTCACCTCTTCTCTACCCACAAAACAATGACTTTTACTTTCGGATTAAAATGACTTCAAACTCTAAATGAAAATGACCAATTTTAGAATGACATACCTTTGATTTATAATAACCATGACTTCAAAACCTAAATTTGTGTGCCTGTTTGATAATGAAAAATGCCTTGAAACCTCGATTGATGTGCTTGTTGATCTTTGGAGTGATATGAAAGCAATTTCAAATTTCGACTAATATGTCTACGATGAACCAGTGGTAGATGGCTAAGTTTCTTTTATTGCAATACCCTCACGGCTCTTAGTAGCAAACGGTTTACAGTTTAATGCGCAATACCTACGTCTTTATTAGAAGAACTCGAACTCAATCCTTTGAAAAACACCTCTGTTTCTGTAACAACGAGACTTCAAACTCAACCTGTCTACGATAACAAATGGTTTTGAACTTCGATCACTACCACACCTCTTTGTCTTTGGTAGCAAAAGACTGATTTTAACACCTCTGTCTTTTTGGTAACAACAGGACACAAACTCTACACGGCCACAGTCCGTGTTGACGGTGGAAATGCTCCAAACTTAGTTCACGATTGATAACTGTCTTGTTCACGGGATCAAGTGGTTTTGAGTTCTCACAGGTCATACTTCCAAATTTACCTCTTATGATGCTCAATAAGTAATAGCCCTGCAATCTTGAGAATGGAATACGGCTACGGAATGAAGTTACATGGCAAATGGTCACGGCATAGAGTAGTGGAGTGAGGTGGAGGGCTTGTATTAATGATTGAGAACGGCGGAGAGTTTACGACGGCGGGGAAAATCATCATCATTTAAATAGCAGTTGGGGAAGTCGTGGGAAATTCAAATGCTTTAGCCGATTTCACACATAAATGCTATCGGATGTAGAAATTTGAAATGGAAGATTTTAATACAAGGTACATGGGGGGTTTGTTTTGGTGTTTGATCAATAAAAAATTAAAACAACTTTCGAATAATCCACAACTAAACTATGCTAAACTTTTATGAAATGCCATCGTAATAATTTAAATTTTTTACCTCTTGCCCTTTATTTGATGTTTTTGTAGCCTTTGTCTTCTCTGCTCATCTTTGGAGGAATCTTTCACAATTTTCTTGATGTTTTCATTCCTTGAATTCAACCCGGATCACTTTGTTATGAGGTCGATCTTTCTTTAGTTGATGCCTTCGAGGTTTATAGGCACGGAAGAGCGTCGAGGAATTTCATGAAGAAATTTGAGATGAAGCTGAAGTGTCAACGAGGCTGCCGAGAGATGTTCTGGCAAGACACTTTAATCAGCAGAAAATGGAATGTTTTGGAGTATGGATGAAATGTTATGTGGTATGCATGAAAATGGATGATGGATTATGATATGTATGAAGTGGATAAGTGGAATGGAATGGATTCGGTCCATTAAATGGAGATGAAGGGACATAAAGGTTATCTGCGATTCATGACATATTTTAATTCACTTATAGTAAGATATCAAATTACGTGTTTTAGCATGAAAATGAGATGAATGGAAGATGGAGTGAAATGAATGAGATGTGGAATGGAATGAAATATGAATGATGAATGAGATGGAGTATGGATGAATAAATAAATGGAGTGAGATGGGGAAAGCTGGAATCATAAGATGTATGGTATGCTTATGATTTTTATACTGTTGCTTATAAAAACAAAAATGGAAAAGTTAGAGAGTGTGAAGGAAACCTAGTTTTCACCTATCTTTTACAGCCTTAACATGCCAATCAATGATTGGTTTTCATGTTTATACCTTTATTTTATTTTTTATTTTATTTTTTTTATTTTTTTTATTTTTTTCAAAGAAATGCTTGAGAAAATTTAATCAAGTTGATGAAGAAGAGAGACTCTTCTTCATTAACCACATCGTGTCTTCTTTGGAACTGCTTGATAAACTGCTTCTCTTGAGTGGCTTGTTAGGTATAGCTTAGGTCTATGACCATTCACCAAAAGAAATGACTTCTTCTTCATCTATAGTTCTGATTTTCTTGCCCCATTATCAAAAGTGAACAATTTCATATGGCCCAAGCCAAAAGTAACGTAAATTTACCAAAATCCTTGAATTTTGAATCAAACAGAGCCAGTCCACCCTCTTTAAATTTCTTCTCCTTGATAATACTTATCATACCATCTAGCCCTTTGTTGTTGGACTAGACTTGTTTTACAAACGCATCTTGCACGATCTCATCCAATTCATTAATTTGCTCCAGGTCTATGCTTTTGTGCCATAGTTAGATCAAGTCCACATTTGTTTGCCATCTTGAATGTTCAATTTGGAACTCTAGGCTCTGCTTGCTTTCCATAAACAGCTCATAAGGAGTGGCACATTGTGAACCTCTTGCCAGTTCTATAGGCCCCTAAAGGCTTGGGAAGCCTATCACCAATCTCTTATGTAGATGAGCAGTCTTTGTTAGGATTCTTGACTGCATTAGTGGATTCCACTTGACCATTTGCTTGTGGATGATAAGGAGTAGATGTTGTATGATTTTGTGATTCTCCATCTGTTTGCTCCACTAGCCTTGATGGCAAATTGAGCTCCTTGATGCATAGCAATTTCCCTTGGGACACCAAAGCAGTGAAAATATCCTCAAAAAAAGTAATTCTAGGATGATTCATTAAGTAATGGTTTAGCTTCTACCCACTTAGTAACATAATCGGTACAACTAATATGTATTTCTTTTGTCTTGATGGGAGGACTAATAGGTCTACAAAATCCAAAGCCATTTTTCAAAAGGTTCAGTGTGTGTGCACGAGGTTGTAAGCATCACTGAAGGAGAAGGTTTCCCTACCTGCAGCAATGTCACACCTTTTTTATATTCCCTTGCATCTTTAGTTCTAAGATGTGTAATATCTAAGTTAGGGATCTTATAGAATTTGTCATCTTCCTCTTCCTGGTCATACAAGGTTCATCATGACATGCCTTGAGAATTTCGGGCATCTCATCTTCACGACACACCTTCTAATGATCAAATGTTGGACCTGTCTTGTACAACTCATTAGCGACCCATGAATATCTTGCTATCATTAATGATTTTTCTTTTATCCCTTGCATTCATAATTGAAGGAAATTTTCCTGAGAAACTAAATAATTAAGCAATATCGGCAAACCACATGAGTTGAGGTAGAGATTGCAAAAAGATATTCATCAGGAAATTAGATCTTCAACCCAGGTGTCATCTTTAATATTTTTGAATTCTAGACTGAAATCGACCAGAGTGTTTTGTTTTCCAGGAGCCTATCTAGAATAGTAATGTTGAATTCTTGCAATAATAACAACCATCTTATAACTCTTGCCATTAGTAATTGATTTATTCATTTCATTATCTAGTGCGAGAATGATCGATCTGAACAAGGATTTCTTGCTTTGTTATATAGTGTCACAGATTTTGGTGTGGCATGAACCATGACTAAAAACTCTTTTTCGATTCACGATATAGTTTAACTCTACTTGGGGGAGTCAAATTTTCTTGATATAGATGGCATGAGAATTAAATATTTAAATCCTATCTGCTCTAAGTGTATCGGAGGCTTATGCAATCGAGATATGAAAAGGTAACTTCAGTTAGGTCCCATAATATGGGTGCTTCAGAAATTTTGGTTTCGGTTCAATAGCGGCAATCGAAGTCATTTAAATTCACAATCTTTGTTGAGTAATTTAAAAAAGAGAGGAGATGCTATTTTGGTGAAGTTTTATAAATCTCCCAGATAATACCATATGCATCCTAGAAACTTCTAACATCTCTTTGACAACTTGGAATGGATAGGTTAGAAATAACTTCAACTTTCGCCTCATCAACTCTAATTCCATCCCTTTGAAATGTGGTGCCTAAAACTAATACCTTGATGAACATCATAAAACATTTTTCATGGTAAGTGAAAAGGTTTGCTTCTTGACATCTTTTAAGACTTTTCCAGTTTTCCAAAGCCTCTTCAAATGTATCCCATAAGCCTTAAAATCATCCATACCTCTGCAGGTCATATGAGATCGAGAAAAATTCCTATCACTCATTTGGAATGTTACGGGTGCATTTTCTAATCCAAATGGAAATACTCGGTAGGCATGAGTACCCCAAGGACAAGTAAATGTGGTTTTATCTTGTTCTTCAAGTGCTACACAGTTTGATTTCAGCACTGTTGCTCTAAATAAGAAAAATGCACACACGCTAATGTATCTAATACTTGATCTATAAAGGTAAGGAAAATGGTCTTTAAAGGCTAAGCTTTATTCAATTCTCGGTAGTCACTTTTACTCCATTTCCATTTTCTTAGGTACAGTACTAGGAAAATATGACTCTCCGAGAAATAGGATAGATGAAGTTAACATTTAACAATTTTGTAATTCTTCCTTGACAATTTCCTAAGATTTGGATTCATCGAGTCTTTGAAATTTATCGATTGGTTTGAAATTTGCCTCTATATAGATGTGATGAGTACAAGTCTTGGGACTTATCCCTTTCATGTCGGTGTATTCCCATGCATATGCGAAGAATATACGTATCAATACTGACTAACTCTTCTTGTTGAGATCTTTCTAGGTTTTGTTTATGTTCAAGGTTTTTACTGGAAAAATTTCACTTGTAGGACTGCCAAATTTGTCCATAGAGAATGAAGGCTGTCTGTCTAGTGACAAGAACTCAATATTGGATCTCTCTTGAAATGATTCTTGTTTGTGTTGGAGAAGATTCAAAGTTTTCTAGAGTATTGAGTGAGGAATTATCTTCACTAATTCTGAAATTGTGAAGAGAGTGGTTATAATATTCTTCATCCTCTATCCATTGAGTGTCATCTAGTTACCTTAATTGTCCTAGGCCCCGGAGGAGATATAAGAGTGAATTTCTTTGTTGAGCTACCATGAGAAATATACATATCACAGGGACCTACAACTAATAAAAGCATCAGCTGTAGCCAACCAAGGTCTTCCTAATATAACAGGATGGCCTCCTAGATTATTCTTGGGAGTTAGGATCATGAAATCCACAGGGTATTCCCAAGAATCTAGGGACACTGGAATGTCTTCTATTACCCCATCTGGTCTGATCACAGATCTATCCGCTAATTGTAATAGTGTGGGTGTAAAGAGAAGATTAGGAAGTTTCAGTTTGTCCATGATTTGTCTACTCATGATATTTATTGCTGCTCCTAAATCAATGAGTGTGTTTTGAATTTCAATTCCATTGATGTGAATTTTGACAACTGGATTTCCTGGGTCAAGATACTTTGGAATAGCAATCTTGCCAATCATAATGTCTGCTATTTGTCCTACCAGTTGAATTTTCTTGGTTTCTCTTATTCTTTTTTTTGTTGTTTTCATACTCAACTCCTTTATTGTTTTGGCTAAAATTGGGATTTCCTTGATGGCTTGCAATAATGGAATTTTAATGCAAACATTTCTCAATTCATCTAAGAAATCATAATTAGGCACCATGATTTGTTTTTCTACACCTTTATCAATTTGTAATCTTTCCGGGAAGGGAGGTGTAGAAGTAGATGTGGATGGTTGCTCTAATACAGGAGTTGGATTTATTGGATCTTTTTGTTTCAGTTTTTCAATGTTTTGGTCTTGAAAGGATGTGTCTTCCTCAAGACTTTTATTAACCCGTAGGGAGTCTTCCTCAGAATTATCTTGTTCTTGTATGATCACAGAAGGTTTCCTCTTTTCAAGTATCCTAACAGACCTAAGTTGAACATCACTAAGGTCTAGAGGAGTAATTAAATAAGTTGGAAACTGTTGACCTTCTATCATGTATGTATTCTGAGGGTTCTTATTATTGGGGTTTGGTATGGGCTAAGCCGGCAATTGATTGGATTTTTGAGGGAATGGTAATGGAAGTGGTTGATTTTGATGTGGTTGGTTCTGATGATGTTGTTGAGGATTTTTTTGAAAATTTTGTGGAAGATTTTGAGGAAAGTTTTGTTGAGGGTTTTGAGGATAAAAATGTGGATATGGTGGATAGGATGGTGAATATTGATAGTATGAAGAGTATCTTCCATAGGGACTTTGTGATCCTTGTGCCCAAGCTTGAGATTGATTTTGAAATTGGGGCCAAGGTTGCTGCCAAGAATTCCAAGGTGAAGGTTGATTATACATTTGATCATGGAATCCTTGTGTCTGAGGTCCCTGCCAAGGTCTTCTAGATACAAAGTTAAGAGATTCTGTGGAGTCTGTAGGAGTTTCTTCCTAAAAAATAGCCTTGAGACCAGGAAGAGAAGAAAAATTCTTGGTCTCATGTTTCTCAGAATGCCAAGAATTCCAAGGTGAAGGTTGATTATACATTTGATCATGGAATCCTTGTGTCTGAGGTCCCTGCCAAGGTCTTCTAGATACAAAATTAAGAGACTCTGTGGAATCTGTAGGAGTTTCTTCCTGAAAAACAGCCTTGAGACCGGGAAGAGAAGGAAAATTCTTGGTCTCATGTTTCTAGGAACAAATGACACAGGTTTCTATAACTTTTATATCCAGAGGACATTCTCTTAGGGCATGTTTCTTTCTACATTTGGGACAAAAGATTGCCAAAGCATCAGATTCAGCCTTCTGCTTTTTTTGTATCTTAAGGGTGTCTATTTGTTCACTAAGACTCCCTAAGATGTCAGATTTAAAATCATCAAGCATGTGTCCTATTTCTGATCTACTTACTGTCCCAGAAGCAGATTTACTTGCCCTTGCAAGAGCGGGATCTCTTGGACCTTTGACAGTTTTAGATTTCCCTCTTGAAAGGTTAATACATAACTTCGATATTTCAGGTAATGTGAGTTGTGATATATCCCCTTTTCCCATCATGTTAAGGATATCCAACCATTCATCCCTAATTGTTTTCAACAAAAGAGCTTTTAAGGTGTCTTGATCTAGATTTTCCATTTTTGCCCTTTTTATGTTGTATTTAAATCTTTCCAACAAATCTTCTAAGTTTTCATCTTCTTTTTGTAACATCTTGAACACTTCTTCCTTATGATTAACCGGCATACAATAATCCAAGTATCTCTCTAGAAATGCTTGTTTCATTTCTTCCCATGTTCTAATATAACTACTGATTAGACTCATAAACCACTTCAATGCTGCTCCCTTCAAAGTTGAAGGAAATAATTTCAATTTTTGAGCATCTTGTAGGTAGTCATAAGTCCTACACAGTACTTCAAATTCGAATAAGAAAGTTTCAGGATCTTCAGTTTTAAGTCCATAGAAGTTTGGAAGGACAGAGGGTGAAATGTTTTTCATGGTTGTATTGGTTTCTTCATCAAGTATAGGGAACCCAAAAGAGTTTCCTATTCTACCTCTTCCTCCATTCGCACCTCTACCTTCTTCTCTTCTACCTCCTTCTTCTCTACCTCTACCTCTCCCTCCAAATAGTGTGTTTTCTCCATTAAAAACTCCTCCTCCCCCTTCTTCTGCCATGGTTGAATTCCCTATGGAAGTGGAAAGATTTGTATCCCTACTAGGAGTCTTTAGATCTTCTTCTATAGTATGTTCAGTGGATGAAGTGGAAGGTTTCTCTAATGGAATAGTTGACCTTAGATCTTCTAGAAGTCCAGGATCAAGGGAGGATGGAAGATGGGTTTGAGTTGAAGGTGTACTAACTCTGGATCTAGATGAAACAAGTGGTGTTCTAGAAATCAAACTTCTGCCTCTGCTGCTTATAAATCTTCCCCTTGAATCTCTCTCCCTACGCATAAAATTGTTTTTGGATGCTAAGAAACAAAGGTTACCTAATTTTCACTTCCCCGGCAACGGCGCCAAAATGTTTGGTCTCAATCTAGTCTCCTAAACCGAGCTCATTTAATTGTCAACCAGGATTTGTAAACTGCTGAAGTGAAGTGTACTGTATGTACCTAGGTGCTTGTTTCCTAATGCGTTGTGTGTAGTGTTTTGTGATGTTTTTGGTCTTTTGTGATGATTTATGACGTTTTTGGTCTTTTGGTGGTTTTATGTTTGCAGGAAAAATGCCTAGAAAGCTAGTGGAAATGAGCTGATGATTAAAAACATAGTTAAACCTAATTGATGGATAAAAAATGGAAAATTCAATTGGAAACACTGAAGCTGAATCTAAACTATGACTAAATAAAAGCAAATCTTGATAATGACTTTCAAACAAATGATTCAAAACACAAACTAAACTTGAGAAATGATCACTAAGCATGCAAATCCTCTAACTAAACAGTGAAACAACTAACTTACAATGATGCAATATTTTGTCCTTGATTAGAGATTTGAAATATATTTAGAGGAAAAACATTGTTATCATCATAAGATTCTCTATTCTAGAACTAGTTCCTATCTCTATTCTGCAATTTAATTGAATGTCACAAAACCTTTACTCAAAAGTTATTGATTTCTTTCCAAAGTAGTATTTTTGAGGAAGAGCTCTGTTTATGAAATGATGAGGAAATTGCAGAGGTACTTCAGGCCTTAAAATGATGTTGTCTTCTGTTCATATGGTTATAGGTCAATTATGGATTTTAGAACAAGAAGAGGTTTGTGAATAATGAAGGTTGTTTTGTTAATCCTAACAACTGAAGTAATCTATTGTGCAATGGATGACAATTTGAATATGAAGTGCAAGTGCAATGGGTTAATC
This sequence comes from Pinus albicaulis, assembly GCA_034641835.2. Lineage (NCBI taxonomy): Eukaryota > Viridiplantae > Streptophyta > Pinopsida > Pinales > Pinaceae > Pinus > Pinus albicaulis. The sequence goes on from CM076574.1 coordinate 225,024,425, forward strand.
TAAGAATGAACTTAAGATGCCACTAATCTAAAACAATGCTAAACTATAAGTCATCATCAAACTTGAAACAAAGTAACTGAACATGAGTTAAGTGCAATTAAACTCCGGAGCATCCTAACTAAGCTACCATGCATTATTCTATGAAATTACACAATCTTTTTGTCCATCATTATTGATATTTTGGAAGAGTTCCTTCTTTTGGAAGAGTTAGAACAATTTTGACTGTGTAATTGGATGCAAATGCAAATATAAAGGACTGAAAGAAAATGAAAAACTAAGATATCATATCCATATCCTACTCGTCATTATGATGTCTTGGGCAAGCGTTTAAGAGCAAGAACAGAGATGATACTTAGTACAAACACACAACTAAATCATTCATTATCACTGTCATGTCTTGAACTTCTTAAGAATTTCTTGGAAGAGTTTCTTCTTGTGGAAGAGTGATTAGAACAAGTGTAACTGTGATAGTGAACAACAAAAACTACAACTAAATCCTACAGTACTATAGCTATTCATCATTCATCATTATAATCTTTTGGAAGAGTGTCTTCTTGTGGAAGAGTTAGAATGAATATAACTACAGTAGCTAATTAAAAACAACTATGAATTCAACTTCTAATCCTACAATACTATAGTCATTTTTCCATTCATCATTATAGTCTTTTGGAAGAGTGTCTTCTTGTGGAAGAGTTAGAATGAGTACGACTACAGTAGCTAATTAAAACAACTATTAATTCAAATTCAAAACGTAAAGGCAGCTAGAAAACTTATCTAATTTACGCAAAATAAATCCGTGCAAGAGGCAGGGGCCCTCTACCACCTGACGGAATTCAACTCCAAATTAAATCACGCTTTCAAAACAACACGGTCTGCTCCATTAAAGATGAAATAGTTTGAACATAACACTCTGCGTCTTCAGGAATGTAGCACAGAGTTTAAACAAAATCTAGCATCAAATCTAACATAAAATCTCCAACATAGCTCTCGGTCTCCCAAGTGTTTATAAAGAAAATGCACATAACAATACTTGCAACAATTCAGGAACACTGTCTTTCCTTATCGGAATCACGTTAGGACTCTTTGAAGTGGCTGCATGAAGAGGAAAAGACATCTGGACTGAGACAGTCCTAATAGAAGTCTTCCTTCCTAAATGTGTTCCCACGTTCAAAACCATACCCAGAATTCGTTTCTTCCTCCATGATGAGAAACGAACCATGTAGACATGACGTGGATCATGCCCATATGCGGTTTTTCTCAAGAGGCCACCTGGAACATACTCAAACGTGAAGGCAGCTGCAGAATCGCCGGTTAGCTACGGAATGTCTGCATTCTGCAGCTAGTTCCGGTCAAAATGCTTTGCAATGGCAAAAATCACAAAATTTAGCAAGTTAGTCATGTAAATCATTCTAGAAGTAATTTTAACTATATTCATTGATCAATTGGTTCTAGGATAGCAATGGACAAGGGAAAATGAGGTAAAATGAGGTGAAGGAAAGCACAATTTTGAGGCTCAACAGATAGTTCTGATTGAAGCCATCTTAACAACAGGAGAATATATTTCATCAAAATAAATACCTTTCTTCTATGCAAACCCCTTCACCACAGTCTACCTTTGTACCTCTATTTTCCTCCATCTTCTTCCTTCAGCCTGTAAACCCATTTATTCTACAATGTAGTTTTACCTGCAGGCAACCTGACTAAGTCCCAAGTCTGGTTATGCATAAAGGATTTCATCTCTTCTTCCATGGCTAGCTCCCACTTCTTCTTGCTTTCAACCTGCATTTTTTCTTCATAACATTCAGGTTCACCAGAATCAGTCAGTAATAAATAATATAATGAAGGAGAGTATCGTTCAGGGGGTCTACTTATCCTGGTATATCTTCTAACACCACTTTCAGGTGTTTGAGGTGCTTGTTGCTGTTGTGGTTGTTGATTATTATCATTTGCAGGCACCTTTACTTTTTCAGTTATCTCATCAAGAACCACGTATTCCTTGCTTTATTTTTCTTGTTTCTTTTCCTACAACTGATTCTTATACAAGACCGTTTCATTGAATATTACATCTCTGCTCCTAATTATTTTGTGATTTTCATAATCATATAAGCGATAACCAAAATCATTAGCACCATATCCAATAAAGGTACATTTCTTTGATTTTGCCTCAAGCTTTGTTCTATTTTCTTTATTAATATGGACAAAGGCCTCACAACCAAAAGGCTTTAAAAAGAGTAGTTTACCTTTTTACCTATCCATGCTTCCTCTGGAATACCACCATCCAAGGAACTTGAAGGCCCTCTGTTTATTAGATAAACAGCAGTATCTACAGCATCTGCCCAAAATTGTAAAGGCAATCCTGCATGCAATCTCATGCACCTTGCACGCTCCATGATTGTTCTGTTCATCCTTTCCGACACACCATTTTCTTGTGGTGTTCTTGGAACTGTCTTCTCTCTACGAATTCCATGCTCTGAACAGTACCTATCAAACTCTTTGCTGCAATATTCACCTCCATTGTCTGATCTGAGACACTTTAACTTCTTTCCTGTCTCAATCTCAACCAAAGATTTCCATTTCTTGAAAGTATCAAATACATCAGATTTATTTTGAATACAATAAATCCAAGTATTTCTAGTTGCATCATCAATAAACGTAACATAATAGCGAGAGCCACCGAGAGATGATGCCTGAGCAGGTCCCCATACATCTGTATGCACAAGCTCCAATTTTTCACTCTTCTTTTCTTTCCCAACTCTGAGAAATCTGACTCTCTTTTGTTTTCCATAAATGAAATTCTCACAGAAATCCAAATCAACATTCTTCAAACCTAGCAAAAAATTTCTTGAGTGAAGAATCTTCATCCCCTTCTCACTCATATGTCTGAGGCTATGATGCCATAGTGCTGCATCTGCTCCTTTGGAAGTTAAAGCATTAACAGAGTTAGAAATACCATTGCATAAATACAATGTACCAACCTTTTCTCCTTTTGCTATTACGAGGGCTCCTTTGGTGACCTTCGAAGCTTTATCTGTGAAATTTGTCACACAACCTTCACCGCCTAACTACCCTATTGAAATCAGATTTTTCTTTAGATCTGGAACATGCCTTACCTCCTTTAGTAGCCATTGGTTTCCATTCTGTTGTTTTACAAGAACCTTACCCATTCCAACAATTTTACAAGGTTTATCATCACCCAAACGAACTTGTCCAAAATCTCCTTGAACATAGTCATGAAAATATTTATTATCAGGTGTGGCATGGAATGAAGCCCCTGAATCTACAACCCAAGAATCAGTAACATTTTCGAAAGAAAGAATCAAAGCATCTTGTAACACATCACCTGTCACATTTGCTTCATGATTATTTTCTTGTTGTGCATCTCTTTCTTTTCCCTTTTGAGATCTACAGTCTTTCTTTAGGTGTCCTTTCTTTCTGCATTTCCAGCACACTATCCCCGATCTAGAGTTGGATCTGACTTTCCTTGATTTACTACGATATCCCGAGATCTTTCCTCTTTCCATTCTCCTTCCCCTAGAATCTGCACTCAAAGCATTACTCGATGTCTCACCGGAGCTTTTCTGTCGCATTTCCTCGCTAAGGATAGCACCGAAAACATCATCAAAATTTAAAGTACTAGATCCAGATACAGAGTTACTAATGGCCATAACTAAACCATTCCATCTTTCTGGAAATGAGTACAGAAATAACAGAGCTCTAACTTCATCATCAAAGTTTACCCCTATAGAACTTAACTGACTGGTAACTGTATTAAAATCATTTAAATGGTCTGCAACAGATCCACCTTCCGAAATCTTCATATTAAATAGTTGTTTCATAAGAAATACCTTGTTTGAGGCTAAGGTTTTTTCATACAGTTTCGCCAACGTCTACATCAAACCCTCTGTTGTTGTTTCCTTCGAAATATTGAAGGCGACTGATGATGCAAGGCACAACCGTACTGTTCCGAGTGCCTTTCTATCGAGAATGTTCCATTCTGCGTCTGTCATGGCCATCGGCTTCTTTGATTTTCCGCTCAATGGTAGGTACAGATCTTTCTGATACAGATAATCTTCCATCTGCATCTTCCACAGCGGGAATTTTTGGCCGTTAAATTTCTCAACCCTAAACTTAGCATCTTCTGCCATTGCTCCCACTCGAACCAGGAACCCTTCTTTCCTGCGAGTTTATCAACCAAATATACCTTCGGCTCTGATACCAGTTGTTAGAAAATTAAATATTACAGAGCAATGCAGCACATAAAATATGCGGAAAATACAAGCACACAAAACACATAAAACCAGAGAGACACAGATATACGTGGTTCACCCAGTTTGGGCTACGTCCACCCCGAACAGCCAATTCTTCCATTCTATTATCCAACAAAATGAAGAGACAAAACCTACAGCAAATCCGATGTAATATCCTATGTTCTCTCTCACAGTCTCCCTATCTATTTTCCTCTCATAGAATACACACATCCCATGCTCAGCCGCAATACAATACCCTCATAAAAGCGAGGGGTTGCCTTCTAGGGTAAAAAAAACCCTAAACTAAACATAACTTCTACCATCAGATCATCCGCCTAATGAACGGCCCAGATTGACTAGAAATTACTATACTTTTACAAGGCAATTTTACATCTATTTTTGGCTTCGGGGGCACTGTCCCCGAAACCCCCGCCAGGGGACCGCTGGCCCCCGGACCCCGCGGGGGGAAAAGTCCCCCCCGCACCCCCCGCGTGCAAGGGTGTACAATTTTCCTGGGGTATACATCCAGCTAGAACAAGGATCTCTGAATCAGGAATAAAATCAGGCTCCACACCCAACATTTTCCTACCATGGGATGGAAATGGACAACCCAAGACCCCACTCCAATCCATATTTACCACAGAGCCCTTTGGGAGTCATATTTTCATTTACACTTTTATAAAATTTGCAATGGAGTCATGTTACCTGTGCATCAGATTATCTTTAATGAGAAAGACCCTAGGCTTTCTAAAGAGGCTAGTACAGACATTTTTCCCGTTTCCATATGGTTTTCAGATAAGATTATACGATCTGAGATGATCTTCCATGTACATCTTCCCACGAGCGGGAATTTTGGCGTTAAATTTCTCAACCCCTAAACTTAGCATCTTCTACCATTGCTCCCTGAACCGGGAACCCTTCTTTCTGCGAGTTTATCGACCAAATATACCTTCGCTCCCGATGCAGTTGTTAGAAAATTAAATATTCTGGTGTCTACGGCACATAAAATATGCGTAAAATACAAGCACACAAAACACATAAAACCAGAGAGACACAGATATACGTGGTTCACCCAGTTTGGGCTACGTCCACCCCGAACAGCCAGTTCTTCCATTCTATTATCCAGCAAAATGAAGAGACAAAACCTACAGTAGATCTGTTGTAATATCCTGTGTTCTCTCTCACAGTCTCCCTATCTATTTTCCTCTCAGATAATACACACATCTCATGCTCAGCCGCAATACAATACCCTCATAAAAGCGAGGGGTTGCCTTCTAGGGTAAAAAAAACCCTAAACTAAACATAACTTCTACCATCAGATCATCCGCCTAATGAACGGCCCATATTGACTAGAAATTACTATACTTTTACAAGGCAATTTTACATCTATTTTTGGCTTCGGGGGCGCTGCCCCCGAAACCCCCGCCAGGGGACTGCTGGCCCCCGAACCCCCCAGCCGAGGGGGTAGGCCCCCCCGCACCCCCCGCATGCAAGGGTGTACAATTTTCCTGGGGTATACATCCAGCTAGAACAAGGATCTCTGAATCAGGAATAAAATCAGGCTCCACACCCAAAATTTTCCTACCATGGGATGGAAATGGAAAACCCAAGACCTCACTCCAATCCATATTTACCACAGATCCCTTTTTGAGTCATATTTTCATTTACACTTTTATAAAATTTGCAATGGATTCATGCTACCTATGCATCAGATTATATTTAATGAGAAATCCACTAAGATTTCCAAAGAGGATAGTACAGACATTTTTCCCTTTTCCATATGGTTTTCCGAATAAGATTATCTGATACAGATAATATTCCATCTGCATCTTCCACAGCGGGAATTTTTGGCCGTTAAATTTCTCAACCCTAAACTTAGCATCTTCTGCCATTGCTCCCACTCGAACCAAGAACCCTTCTTTCCTGCAAGTTTATCAACCAAATATACCTTCGGCTCTGATACCAGTTGTTAGAAAATTAAATATTACAGAGCAATGCAGCACATAAAATATGCGTAAAATACAAGCACACAAAACACATAAAACCAGAGAGACACAGATATACGTGGTTCACCCAGTTTGGGCTACGTCCACACGAACGGCGGTTCTTCCATTTATTATCCGGCCAAAATGAAGAGACAAAACCTGCGCCGAATCTGGCATAATATCCTTGTTCTCTCTCCTGATCTCCCTATCTATTTTCTATATCCGGAATAATACACATACAATACACAGCCGCAATACAATACCCTCATACAAAGCGAGGGGTTGCCTTCTAGGGAAAAAAACCCTAAACTAAACATAACTTCTACCGTCAGATCATCCGCCTAATGAACGGCCCAGATTGACTAGAAATTACTATACTTTTACAAGGCAATTTTACATCTATTTTTGGCTTCGGGGGCGCTGCCCCCGAAATCCCCACCAGGGGACCGCTGGCCCCCGGACCCCCCAGCCAAGGGTGTAGGCCCCCCCGAACCCCGCGGGGGGGACAAGTCCCCCCCGCACCCCCCGCGTGCAAGGGTGTACAATTTTCCTGGGGTATACATCCAGCTAGAACAAGGATCTCTGAATCAGGAAGAAAATCAGGCTCCACACCCAACATTTTCCTACCATGGGATGGAAATGGACAACCCAAGACCTCACTCCAATCCATATTTACCACAGATCCCTTTTTGAGTCATATTTTCATTTACACTTTTATAAAATTTGCAATGGATTCATGCTACCTATGCATCAGATTATATTTAATGAGAAATCCACTAGGATTTCCAAAGAGGATAGTACAGACATTTTTCCCTTTTCCATATGGTTTTTCGAATAAGATTATCTGATACAGATAATATTCCATCTGCATCTTCCACAGCGGGAATTTTTGGCCGTTAAATTTCTCAACCCTAAACTTAGCATCTTCTGCCATTGCTCCCACTCGAACGAGGAACCCTTCTTTCCTGCGAGTTTATCAACCAAATATACCATCGGCTCTGATACCAGTTGTTAGAAAATTAAATATTACAGAGCAATGCAGCACATAAAATATGCGGAAAATACAAGCACACAAAACACATAAAACCAGAGAGACACATATATACGTGGTTCACCCAGTTTGGGCTATGTCCACCCCGAACAGCCAGTTCTTCCATTCTATTATCCAGCAAAATGAAGAGACAAAACCTACAGCAGATCCGTTGTAATATCCTCTGTTCTCTCTCACAGTCTCCCTATCTATTTTCCTATCATAGAATACACACATCCCATGCTCAGCCACAATACAATACCCTCATAAAAGCGAGGGGTTGCCTTCTAGGGTAAAAAAGCCCTAAACTAAACATAACTTCTACCATCAGATCATCCGCCTAATGAACGGCCCAGATTGACTAGAAATTACTATACTTTTAAAAGGCAATTTTACATCTATTTTTGGCTTCGGGGGCGCTACCCCCGAAACCCCCGCCAAGGGACCGCTGGCCCCCGGACCCCCCAACCGAGGGGGTACGCCCCCCCGCACCCCCCGCGTGCAAGGGTGTACAATTTTCCTGGGGTATACATCCAGCTAGAACAATGATCTCTAAATCAGGAAGAAAATCAGGCTCCACACCCAACATTTTCCTACCATGGGATGGAAATGGACAACCCAAGACCTCACTCCAATCCATATTTACCACAGATCCCTTTTTGAGTCATATTTTCATTTACACTTTTATAAAATTTGCAATGGATTCATGCTACCTATGCATCAGATTATATTTAATGAGAAATCCACTAGGATTTCCAAAGAGGATAGTACATACATTTTTCCCTTTTCCATATGGTTTTCCGAATATAATTTCACCTATGTTATAGTTTTCAGGAGTTATGCTTCTCCCCACGTCTTGCCCTATTATGTTCTTGATAAGTTACTTGCTAGAGAAATTGCTTACCAACTTGTAGTAAGTGGTATTTCTAAGCAACTCAAATATGCCAAGAAGGAAATTTGTCCTAATTTCCCTTTGCGGTGCAGTACTTTTTCACTTTTTTATATTGGTCATACATTCAAGGAAGTTTCAAATATTACTTTATTAAATTTGCATTTAATTCCAAAGAGGCCATACAACCCCAATTATGTGATTAATAATTTCACCACATAACTTAAACTGAAGCCTTACTTAAAAGAGATAGATAGATTTTATGATCTATTTCAAGGTATTGAGAAGTTAACAGATGTACTAAAAAATGCATCTAGTCAACTTAATCAAAATGACTTTGAAGCTTTCCAACCATATAGAAATAAGAGGCTGGGAAGAATTCCTTTAGATTTATTGTTTATTGAAGATTTCAAACGACCGACTCCAAGCATTAGCCTGAATAATAAATCCAAAGACATGTCTGAATATGAATTCCAAGAGAAATATAATCATGAGTCAGAGCAATCACAACATAATTCTCATAATTCTGATCACTCTAATAATGAATCTGAAAATAGGAATGATAGCATAGAGAAAATAATTGATAAAGTAATCAAAGGGATTGAAATTCAAGAGGAAGGAGTAATTAATGGAGCTAGATCATCTTCTCAAGAAATTCAGCATATCCAAAATACACTTGATCAAGCAGAAAAATCTCAACCAAACGATTTGAAGAATGAATGGGAAAAATTTTCCAAGGCACTACAAACGCCACAAACAAACCCTAATAATGATCAATCTACCAGTTTTCAAATGCTAGATCATTCTCAAAAATTAGTGGAAACTGCAAATCCACTACAGCAAGTACCTAAAGTTCCTGATCAAGAGATCATTTTGGCCTACCCTACAGAGCATATTGTTTTACAGATTGAAGAAATATCTTCACTTGATGTCTTCTAAAATCCTATTCATAAGGTTGTAGTTAAGAGAAGGAAGAGGAGAAGAATGGGTAAAACAGTTTCTGATCTCATGAATGAATATGTTGACGTTCTATGGAAGGATCATATGGTTGATCCTACTGAACATTTAATCAAGTTATCACAGTTTGCAGGGGCATATGCTACCGCCACAATTGACAAGGCTACTGAAGTTCAATTGTTACTAAAGCAAAGAGAAGAAAAAATACAAGAGTTAGAGAGACTGTTAGAGAAAGAAAATTTTAACTCCAGCAGGCAAACGGAATTGAAAATATCTCAATTTCAAAAGGATTTTGAAAGATTAACTTTGCAGCATCAGGTGAAATTTAGAGAAAAGGAAACGCAACTTGAAGCACCAATGAAAAAATTAAAAATACCACCTTAGGTAGAAAAATTCATAAAAGAATCACTAGAAATGAATGAAAAGCTAAAGCAGCAACAAGAAGTATTTTTTCAACAAGCTTCAATCACCAGATCCTACTGTGATTCAAGTAAAATCTTGATCCAACAAGTGGCTAACAGGAGAATTGAGTGTGAGAAAATTGAAAAGAAGATTAATGAGTTCATTCAGTGTCAAGCATATGAATCAGGAAAGAAATTTGACCTGCCTCAGATAGATAAATTTCACAAAAAAAAAATTATTTAAATTTTGGGAAGTACAGCTGAGACAAGTAGACAAGGCAGCGGCAAAGGCATCAAGGTTAACAAATGAAATTACTGAATCTATTAATGAACAACTTTTGAAATATGAGCTTATCAAAGTGTCCATAAGTGAAGTGCTCTCAAAAATCAATACATTAGAAGCACAGTGAAAGCAAAGGACAGAGATGTAGGAGGAATTGATTAAAAAAGTAAATAAGTTTGATCAAGAAAATTACTGGAATTTTTTTATCAAACCTTATCATCAATGCCTAACCCTGCAGTCATTAACTAATTCAACAAAAAGGTCACAGCCAACACTTTCAAATTCAATATTCAAGGGCCAGATCAGATCATGAATTCCGTAGCCAACTCATCTTAAACCTATGCTAGATATTTGTCAACTTCGAGATCAAGTGCACAAGGAAAATCAACACTCATAGTTATATTGTTACTTTATTTTCCTAGTTTGTAGATGAAGTTTTATCTTTACAAGGATGGTTGCTTGAAACCTCCTCTATTTTTATGTGATAATCTATTTTTAAACACATTGTATTTTAGTATTTAAACCCTTCTCATGCATTTAGGGAAGGGTCTAGAAATTTGTCAAAAACATTTTGCAAAGAATGAATTTTTGTAAGTTTATAAATGCTTTGATGGATTAATGGAACGAAAATATGTTATCTTTTGAAATTTGAAGTTGTTTAACTAATGTTGCACTATTGTATTCTTTAAATTTCTTGAAAGTGAAGAGGAGCATAAAACTATTGTCAGTTTATATGAGTAGGACTTTGTATATATGGTACTTCTATTCGTTATATTAAGTTTTGCTTTCTAGATGGACAGTTATCTTTTTACTTGCATTATATATTTGAACCATTATCATAAATGAATGTTAGATGCACTTATTTACTGATATTTGTTTATGATTTTTTATCTTATATATAATCACACATATAAATGTGATATACATTTCACAATTCTTTTAATCAAACTATTTTGTTAAAATAATTATATTTATATAATTTCCATCGCTTTCAACTATTAAATAATCTTCATTACTAATAGTTGGAAGATATCTTTTTAGATTGCATAAAGGAAGAAACACTCGGGTATATAGTAGAATATATAGTTTTAGATAAATGCATATGATAGATTAAAATCATTTCCCATTGCATGTTATATAAACAAAAACACACCCCAAAATCATTCTTATTGGGAAACTAGTCCCTTTATCCCCATCGGAGCCACCACACTAAATGGAAAAGGACTTGCTCTAAGATTCAGAATGGGTCGTTTTACCCCATCTTGTGGCAACGAAATTCTGAGGCCTCAACATTTTGGTGCTAGAAGGAGGGCCAATTGTGAAAGGAAAGAAGATCTGATCAATCTAAAATTCAATCTAAGAGTCTCTCTCCCTCTAGATCCCCTTCAACTTCTAGAACATTAGCTAGATATCAATATTTAAGATATGAACTTGAACATCCTTCTCCTAAGTCTCCTAGTGAAACTCAACCCATACTATCTCCAGATTTTGATCAAAATTCCCCAGAATTTCAGTCTTTGATAGAAAATTTAGAGAGAGTATCCATTTTTGTTGAAAATTCTAAAACTTCTCAATCATCTGAGATTATTATTTCATATTCTTTACAACCTAGAAGAATATTAACTCGATTAGAAACTCAAAATACAGGAATCCTTCCTTTTGAATTTCCCATCGATACTTCTTGAAGGAAGATAAATAAGACTGAATCAGATTCAATCACCAGTGAAGTCTTATCTAATAATCCACCCCATTCACCTCCATTGCCTCCACTCACCTCCACAAATTTCATTCCAACAACCAGTGTTACTTTAACTAGTTCCAGTACTCAAACTATTATTCCTCCAACTAGTTCTAGGACTTGGCCTGCCTCTTCTTCGACTCAAACTCAATCCATCACCTCCACCCAAGGTCCAATGACAGGCCAAGTACCTCCACCAAATGTACAACCATGGAATAATACAGGGGTTTTATAAATGCTTGCTCTTCTTCATCCTCTCCCAAAATATCCTAAAAGATGGTTACCTAAATTTAATCCTGATGATGGTATTCCAGCTGAAGAACACATTCATAATTACATGTTAGCCATTAATTTAAAAGAGGTATTTGAAGAAGATTATGCTGTAATATTATTTCCATATACTATCACAGGATCTACAGGATCTTGGTATTTCTCATTACCTGCATGCTCTATAACTACCTATAATATGTTCGAAGAACAATTTTTAGCTAAGTTTGTAGATGACAGAACCACTGCGTCGCTTATTAATGATTTATCAAATCTAAAGGCTAAAACAAGGGAGAAAATAAAATATTTTAATTCAATATTTAATAAGTTACTCAATAAAATTCCTGCTACATCAGTTCCTAGTGCAGAAGTTCAAAATGAGTGGTATATTTCATCTTTCCCATCTAATATAACCATTTTTGTTGATAAAGAAAAATTGCCTACATTGGCGGAAAATATGAAGGAATCTTTATTTGTAGAGAAACACATAATCTCTCTTGAAAAGAGGAATTCCCAAGAAGATAAGAAATCAAAGAAAGTATCTTTAAAAGATGATTCAAAAAAGAAGCCATCCAAAGACGCTTTCAACGTGGAAGGTCTTCATAAATTTTTAAAGACTATGGCAAATATCAAGAAACAAGTTGCTAAAATTTCTAGTTCAAAAAATACTTTCAAACCCTTCAAGAAAAATCAGTCTTCTAATTCTCAACTACCGAATATCATATCTAATTTTGAGTTTGATCAAGATACAGATGAGGAGCAAAGAGAAGAATAATAAACTGAAGTAGAAGAAGAAGTTGAACTAAATGGAATATGGGATTTTATCCTACCAAATGAGGAACAATAAGAAGCTTTACCTATGAGTACGAGGAGCAAGAATGCCACTAAAGAAACGTAGTCAAATTAGAAATAGAAGAATTCAACACCTGCTAAAGATAAAACAGTAAGTAAAAATTCTACATCTAAGGCTACACAAACAAACCCTGCTACTTCATATGTTCCACCTACATCAAATACAATGGTAATCTCTGACACTATTGAGTATAATGTAGTTGAGGATATGAAAATACCAGGGCCAACATTTCAATTTATGAACTTACTAAATTAAAACAGTAGCAGAAAATATTACTCAAATATTTAAAAGCAGTTCCTGCTTCAACCTTACCTGCTCGAGTAGTAGTCCAAGATGCTAATCAAATGGGTAAACCTCCTTCTCCTTTAACTAAAATAGATGCTACAAATTTAATTATGATAGGTGATTGATCCATCTCTCATACTCCTCCATTTATTTTAACGTATGATATTCCACAATTGTTTAATAGACTCAGGGACATCCTCTAATATCATGCCAAAATCCCTTGGATGCGAGTGAAAACAAAAGTACGAATGACAATTTCCTCTCCCATGCCCATGAGGACAAAGATATGCAGCATAGGTCCTCACCCGATGTGGATCCTCAAACCAGTAACCATTTGCAAGAGATGAATGAGATAAGGCATGATGAAGACACGCTTGGAGAACATCACCCCCTCTAGGGTACCTCTCTAGAGAAATCATCCTAATTATTACCTAGATCAATATGTCAATTGGAAATAACTCTTCACTTGATCTCGCTCATGAAAACTGTTATGAAACGCAGTTGCATGCAAGGCTCAATCATGATCTTCCCCTTCTCATGTGTTACAGGCCTTTTAAAAGGAAGGACCTCAGCACAAAGAGATACATAGTCAAATCCTTCAGTCTTTTCTGCTGCTTATGTTCTTACCCTCCTGCGCTATCAGCCCGGTGTGTAGCCCTCTTCCTAGAGCTGCACTGCGCTGAAATATCTGGGCTACGATTTATCCAGCCTACGCATCTTATCCCATCTCCATTTGTCCCTCCAGTCTCAATAGTTTGTGCGCACTCATTACCCTGCGTCCCTTGATGTGCTCTCCCCCTCATTGTTCCCCCTGTCCACTTTCTTCTCCCCTACTTCGACCCTCTCCCCCTACTGAGAATCCCTCCATCTCTGTCACACCTCTGCTTTAGCAGGCCATGGCACCTAGGTTGCACCAAAGAACCATCCATGGAGGGTAGAGAGGGGCATTGTCCGGTCATTACCACTTTGGGACAGACAATCACATGGAGTTTGTTGAAGGCTCCTCCTCAGGCAGTTTTGCTAGATCTAGCCCCGAACCAGATCAGGAGGAGGAGGCCCCCCTAAAATCTTTGCAGAGGGGCAGATGTGGACCTTGTAAGTCCACCATTGTGCATCAGGCACACCTCCCACCTCACAAGACTGAACCTCTTGCATTTCAGGAGGATGAGGGTGATGATACAGATCTATGGATTATGGATTCTGAAGGTACTTGGATGCACATCCCTGACGCAGAATATCCAGTGGCTTCCATCCTCTACGCACTGGTCCCCAAACCTACACATCCACCCACTGATAAAGAGGAAACAGCTTCGCAGGCGTACGCTTTCCCCATAGTGGAGGAAGAGACAAATAGTAATGATGAAGTTGGAGATTAACGACTGCGATGTTGCTCAGTTCTTCCTTGTTTTTTGTCATGCTTGTTATCACCATGGAATTTCAAGTTATACTTATGCTTCCACATATTTTGTAATTTCTAGATACACCAGCACTTCTGCGCATTTTGTAATTTTCTGCTTCAAGTATTTTTTGGGTTGGCTTCCTCCATGGAGGCAGACCCGAAACCGCGCAACTAAGGTTGGGATTGGTTAAGCGCAGCTTACCAACCCAGCCTGTAGCATACGTACTGTTTTTATTTTGAATTAACATAGATTAACCTAATTTAACAAAAAAAAATTATCATGCCAAAATCAGTATGTGCTAAGTTGAACATAACTCCTCAGAATTCTATTGTTCATATAGTACAACTTGATAGAACTAAAGTAGAGGTTGTAAGAGAAATAAATTTTGTCTCTATAATATTGTCATCAAACCCTAAGGTTGCTCAGATAATAGATATATTAGTGGCTGATATTCCTAATTTTTGCGGTTTAGTGTTAAGCAGATACTGGTCTGAAAAGCTTCATGGATATTTTGCAATAGACTGGTCTCTTATGTGGCTACCACATAATGGAAATCCAAATCAAATTTGAGTAGACCGAGAGAAATTCATGAAGCATACAGTCACTGATATTGAAGTGATAAACAAGCCAATAGCATTCAATAATAATATTATTGGAAATTACTCAGAAGAATCATTTCTTGGAAATTTTAACGCTCAACCATCACCCTTTTTCGATAATGCAGTTATCTCTCAAATCGAGAATTTTTCCCAGACAGACACTTCTAAATGTAAAACTTTTGTAGATAAACTAGTATTTAATTCTTTATTTTGGATTCTTTATTTTGATGGTTCTAAATCAGATGATGGTGCAGGAGCTAGTTGTATTTTAATAAGACCAAAAGGATAAAAAACCATGTTAGCCTACAGACTTGAATTCGATTGCACAAAAAATATAGCAGAATACGAAGCATTAATCCAAGTTTTGTACAAAGCAATTGATATCGACATCAAATATCTGAAAGAATTTTCAAGCAAGTAAGAAATATCATCCATTTTAATTCTGGACATTTAAAGCATTACCAATCATTAGTCCAGGAATTGACTACTCATTTCTTAGCTTTTAATATTTCTTCTGTAGCCATAATACAAAATGCTAGTGCAGATATGTTAGCTAATTTAGCATCGAAATTAATTCCATCTCAAGAATTTAGTCTCGATAGATTTTCCATTGAATTTATTTTTAGACCATCTTTTCTTGACAATATTACCAATTGGAGAGTATTTAATAATGATTCTGGTATCATATATTTCCTTACATCTGAAGGATATTATGATAATAAAATCGTAGATGAAAATGAACATGACACTCAGATAAAGGAAGAGCAAGATTAAAATCCAATTCCTAAGTCACTTGTCAAATTAGAAGACCTTTATGATCTAAAAGATAGGTTTAAAAGAGTTACTAAATCTAAAACTCAAATTTCAACCTTAATATTTGAATTAGTAAATCTCGGAACTCATGATAAACCTCAAAATGTCCATTTAGGTCTTAGTCTATCTTCTGATGAAAGATATCATTTTTAAAGTTATTAATGACTTACAAAAGTGTTTTTTCTTAGGATTACATTGATCTTAAAACGTATGACACTTATGTTATTCAACACACTATTCCTATGATTTTAGATGACAAACCAATACAGTAAAAGTTGAGGAAAATTCACCTGAATCTTGAAAATAAAATCAAAACTGTTGGAACAGGGTCTCCTAACAAGCTGCGAAACTGGTCCAATTTTGATATTTTTTATTATATTTAGCATAGCGTAGTGGTTTTGGGTCGGGTCAAAGCCCCAAACGTATTGTAATGGGTCAAAGGGTAAACTAGAGGTCCGAAAACCATGGGTTGCGGACCATAGGAACATTGAGGCTATATTGTTATAAATAGAGATGCATTTTGAATTGTAAAGCATATGAATTGATGAGTTATTGATGCAATCTGTTGTTTAGCTATCTGTTTGGGTTTTGGGGAATGGACTCCTACCAGTTGTGTGCGCGGAGATCCTAGTCCAGCTATGTGCATACCCTGCTACTATGTGCGCAAGTTGGGAAGGGAATTGTAAGCAAATATTGATGAATGAATGAATGTGAAGGATTATTAGAGATCTGAATCTGTGAGTACTATTGTATGAATTGCTGATAATTGATGTGTAGGTATTTTTTGTCTTTTCGCTGCGAAGGTTTGTGTACTGAATGCTTGGATCTATATCTATTCCGCTCTGTTTATATAATGTTGTGTTGATGTCATAGAAAGCATATAATTGTAGATCTAGTGCACGTGGATGAAATCAAATACATAATTAACCCTGCGAAGAAACAAGGTAATCTGAATAGAACGCAGCTTTTCTTGCCTTACCCTTCCTTTCTCGGGGCGTGGAAACCTGGTTCCAGCACCCACCCATACGGCTTTAGGTGAGACTGTGACCTACGAAAGCAGGTCACTGCCGAAAGGGCCAGTAGTATAGGGGTTTTTTGGCAAACCTTGCACACCGAACCTGGGTCAGGACCCCTCAAGCCAACAAATGGTTCTTTTGCCGAGACCAGAAGGAGTTGAAAAAGGGGTTGGGTACTAACAAGCCAAGACTGAAGAAACCATGACGATGCGCCTAGAAATACACACCCTCAAGGGGGTAGGGGATGAGGATTTGGACCGATTTTGGTTCATGGCAAACTCTGTCTGGACTGCGCAAAATGTGGCAAGTGACAGGGTAAAGAGGGCGCAGATTTCTTTATCATTCGAAGACAGAGCCCTGGATTGGTATATACGATACATTGCCCAAAATGGAAACGCATCTATTCAAGATATCAAATATGCTCTAAGACAACAATTCGGAAAGACGAAATCTTACTCCCAGCTAGTAGCGGAAGTAAAAGACTTCAAGCAAGGGGCAGCTGAGTCTGTATGGGAAGCGGATCAACGCCTGAAAAAAGCTATTAGAGAAGGGGGATTTCGGTATGACGACAAATAGCTTACAGAATGGTTTATCGCCATGCTACTCCCTCACATGCGCGTACCCATGAGTCACCAAACTTTTAACTCACAAGATGAGGCCTTGGAAGCTACGCCTCTAGAGGATGCTACGTAGAAGTACGACATATCCAGGTATAGGTGGAGGCTATGTACCAGTAAATCCAGAATCTATAGTGAGAGAAAAGGAGAGGGGTTGGCGTGGAACAAGGCCATGCAGCAGGCTACTCAGGACCAGGAGCGTGTAGCCCAGAAAAATGGTTCTCAAAGGGGCCTCCGCTCTGGCATGAAGAAAGTTGCGCAACTAGGTTTCGTAATTTCAACCGAGGGTCTTGTCCAGGCACCCCTGTTTCCACATCAGAGCGACACTGGTACTGACATTACCGATCGGTCGGCCATGAGGAGCAGGATTGTCGAATCTATGGCGAAGAAGTGAACGGGAAAGGAGACCCTACCTCACCAACAACCCCCTCGGGTATGGATGACTCCCCCCATGAAAGAAGGGATGGGAGCCAAGGTAGAAGCATAGGCTGGGGTCGAGGCCAATTAATCTGCCATCACTGTGGGAGCACAGGGCATTTTTCGAAGGATTGCCTGCAATAGTCCTGCAGGTATTGTAGACAGTGGGGACATACACTAGAAGATTTCCCAGCCCTAAAAGCAAAGGTACATGGAAAGAATTTTTTGTCTGTGTAGAAGAGGCGAAGGGTCCAAACTGAACCACAAGGTCAGGAGGTAAAATTAAACGTAGTAACATGCAGTGGATTAACGACTGGAGGAGCTAAGGAAAGAGATGAATCTGACACACTAATCCGCAAGGCAGTTAGCAACCACGAAGGACTAGACTTGAGTAAACTAAGGGAAACGTTTATGGAGGCCCGAAAGGACTTCTTTGAGGATAAAAATTTGCCACCTACACACCGAGGAGATGTGGAACTGACCAAGGATATTAAACCTTTCTTACAAGCATGCATGAGGTTGCTGCACAACCCTCAAGCAGTACGAACTATGCAAATTTTACTGGAAGGCATGATATTGGAAAACAAGGGGACATGGGTCGTTGTACCACTAGACCCAGTAGAAGGCAAATGTTATACAGAGCCTATACTAAAGGGGGGGGGATATCTCTATAATTTGAAAGCTCGAGATAAGGACAGCTTGACCCAGGATGTTGTACTATGCTACGGGGAAGATATTGAGGATCCCAGTAAGGATTTAGAAGCTTGGCGGATACGGTTAGGGGAAACCTCCACATTGTGGTGTCTTCGTATCACAAAGGACCCCCTTTTTAAGGTCCTTGAGGGAAGGACTGAAGTAGGTCCAGGCCTGAGCATCTGTGGCATACCCATCTTGAGAAGAGGTCTGATTGACCCACGAGAAAAAAACGGGTTCCCTATGCCACCTACAGCTTCCGCGGATAGTGGTCCCATATGCTAGACCACCTCTGCAACGATGACGCAAATAAGGGTCATGCAGTCGATCCTGACATCAGCCCCCCTTAAAGCCTTAGTAGAACAAATGCTAAAAATCTCATGGCCTTATGCCAAGAGCTACTTAGGAAGAAAGCCTGTGTTGGGGGGAGACAGGCAGTTGTCACCGAGCAGTAACCTTAGCGTAATAGGTACGCTCAAATCACTGGGGACACGAAAACTAGCCATTGGAAGTGTATCCCCCAGTAAAAAGCAAAAGTTACCGTTGAAAGGGGTGGCTCCTGAGCCACTGGAAGGACAAGTTACGGGAGGATTTTACCATTCCTGGGGAAACCTACCCTGCATAAATTATCCCTCCCTATCATCCAATAGTCATTACTTAAAAGGGGGCAAGCCTCATGAAGACAAGCAGCCTACTTTAAGTGTCTCGTGGAAGCAAACCAGCAGCGAACTTTGTTACAATAACAGCATTCCTCTCATGACTAAGCGACCCTCTCCGTCAGGAAATAATCACCCAGAACTAGGATTCATTTTTCGAGAAAGGATGTCGACTACTACTGTCGAACCCTCCGCCCCAACTGAACCTGAGGTTGAGGAAGTTTTAGAAGATGAGCCTGATTTGGAAGAAGTCCTGCCCCCATGGACCATAAGGAAAGGCAAGGAGAAAGCTCAAATTTCAAGGGCTAACCCACAGGTGGCAAAGAGGCCCCGAAGTTCCCCAAGACATCCCAGGCCTCTGCCCTCAGAACAGGATGACCAGGAGGGGGCTCTCTCGGCTAACCCGATTAATTAGTTGCCCCAATTTTTTCAAACATGGAGACCATCTACGTATATACCGAAAAACTTGGATGGCCTAATTACCTACCTACAGACTCCACTTACCCCAGGCGAGGTCCCCATCCTCAGTGATCCCTGCGGACGCCTCCATGAGGTCAAGTTTAATGATCATAATCTGGCGGACCAGGACGCCTTCTTGAAATTAGTCTCTGCATTATATTTTGATACAATCCATGAGGATGATGGAATCACGGTGGTACCTCAACATTGGGTATATGGCTTGGCAGGATCCAGACTTCTGAACTTGCTCTGTATGCCCTACTTTGGCCGCTACAACATCACAGATCAGTTGGCATGCTAGTTACTTGCCCTCATTCACAATGGCTACTTATGGATTTGCGACAGGGTCCTTATTGATGTTGAGTTGATCCACAAAATTACGGGCCTCCCGATGCAGGGGCTGCACCCACTCGCGAAAGTCGGAATGAAGTATGAAGCTACTACCGCTCTGTATGTCCGAGAGACCTATGCGGTCCAGGGAAATCAGCGAGGGTTTGTGATCCAAACCATCAACGACCCTGCTATGCAGATGGGCACTCAACTGTTAGCCTGCAAACTCATACGGAGGTGCCAGGTTGTGACTGTCCCCGCCTATGTAATCCAGCTAGCCGGGCAGTGTGCGAACGGTGTGTTTTTTAATTGGGCTCAATACTTGTGAGAGGAATTCCTCGCTAATGTCCGCGAGTCTAAAGAGCATGGGACATCTTTCTTATATTCGTGGTTGTTATTCCTCATAGCACTAGTCACTTGGGACAAACCAGAGGAATCGATCATTCCTGAGCTTCCTGCTGGGATGTGTGAAGGCGCTCGGTATGCTCACTTATGGGACTCTAAGGATAAGCAGTGGATTGAAGATAAAAAGGTCTTTTGGTTCCTCTTCCAGAGCAGTATCACCACTGCCATCAACTTTCGCCCTCGATTATCCCCCACCATATATGACAAATACAAGCATATTGCTGCATTTCAAATCACTATGCACCAGGTCCGTATTCGTAGTCTTGCCAGTCAGACATGGACGGAATTCCCTTATATGGTACCAGATGAGGAAATTTATCTACTGATCAAAATATGGCCCCCCGAGTCGAAAAAAGGTCTCCCCAGCACTCCAGCATCCGTTACAGCCGAGTCCAAAGGTAACCCACCACAGTAGTCAGACACAATCTCGAACCCAGTAGCTACTACCACACCCCCTCCTCCCGATACTAAGAGGACGGGACCATCGGGATCAAGACCAAGGAAGAAACAGCAAGCTCACTGCAAGCACTATGACGCGACAGTCACATTAACGAGCGGAGACCTGGAGCAAATCGCAGATGTGGTCACTCTGGCTACAGAGGATAAGTGGGCACTTATCACGGCTCAGTGGAAGGCTAGGGTCGACTCTCTTCAAGAAGACCTCCACGCTCTCTAGGTCAAAATGCATCAACCTCCACCCCGGGAAGGCCAGGCACCACCCCTATCAGTCGATAGTAGCGTGGCACAAGCCAGGGAGGCCGGTCGACTCTAGAGTATCCCTCCCGGTGCCTTAGTCGGAACACAGCCCCCGAAGGGCACAAGAATTCATCTGGACTTCGCTCGGCTACCCTACGCAGCCCTAGATAGTCTTCTTCACACTGTCTCCCGGGATATTAGTGACCACGCTCAATCCACAACCCAAAAGCTTGCGGCCTCCCAGCACACCATTGTGCAGAAAACTGCTAAAGTGATCTGGGCCAAGTCACAACAGGCGAAACTTGAGACTGTGATCCACCATCTTTGCATGGAAGTGACAAAGGACATCATGGCTAAAGATACGTCTAAGAGCAAAGTGGAAAAATTGGTTGCTACTTTCAAAGCCTCCCACCTAGAGATTTCAGACTTACAGTCTAGGCTACAGCCCGGCACACCCCCAGAAGTCTGTGCCCAGCATACCGCCCTTATCACAGAAGCTACAACAACAATCACGAAGCAACTTGCTCAAGATACCATTCTAATGGATTCAGCCATACATCTTTGGATGCGGTTCTAGCGTGATCCAGTCCTCCAACAAATCAATTAGGACTTAAAACAGCACGAAAAGGCCATTGAAGAGATCAATGCTACGCTGTCTAATTTGGTGTCTGCCCAGCGCTTGGCACGATTGAAAACCAGCAATGACCTCTAAGATGAGATTGTGAAACTCTGGCAAAAAAAGCACGCCCTGACTGAACGTCTGAAGCCCTGGACTACCTTGGCCCTCCAGTTAACACATGACATTGATGACGCAACCAAGTGCCTTAATCAGTTTCTAGTAAGCATTACCACGGCTACTAACGATCCACCTTCCCAGAAGATGGTCAATCTTGCACAGGATGCTGCGTCCCAAAGTCAGGCGGTACTCCCTCCACTTTTTTTCACTCTAGATACTTTTCATACGCAGATCGAAGACGCACCGGTACAGTGACTCAAGACGAGTCACAAGATTGTGTTGGGGGACTGTTGGAGCAGGGTCTCCTAACAAGTTGCGAAACTGGTCCAATTTTGACATTTTTTATTATATTAGCATAGCACAAGGGTTTTGGGCTGGGTCAAAGCCCCGAACGTATTGTAATGGGTCAAAGGGTAAACTATGGGTCCAAAAACCATGGGTTGTGGACCATAGGAACATTGAGGCTAGATTGTTATAAATAAAGATGCATTTTGGATTGTAAATCATAGGAATTGATAAGCTATTGATGCAATCCGTTGTTTAGCTATCTGTTTAGGTTTTAGGGAATGGACTCCTACTGGTTGTGTGCGCGGAGATCCTAGTCCAGCTATGTGCAGACCCTGCTGCTATGTGCGCAGGTTGGGAAGGGAATTGTAAGGAAAGATTGATGAATGAATGAATGCGAAGGATTATTAGAGATCTGAATCTGTGAGTATTGTTGTATGAATTTCTGATAATTGCTATGTTAGGTATTTTCTGTCTTTTCGCTGCAAAGGTCTGTGTACTAAATGCTTGGATCTAGATCTATTCCGCTCTGTTTATATAATGTTGTGTTGATGTCATAGAAAGCATATAATTGTAGATCTAGTGCACGTGGATGCAATTAGATGCATAATTAACCCTGCGAAGAAACAAGGTAATCTGAATAGAACGCAGCTCTGCTTGCCTTACCCTTCCTTTCTCAGGGTGCGGAAACCTGGTTCCAGAACCCACCCATACTACTTCGGGTGAGATTGTGACCTGCAAAAGCAGGTCACTACCGAAAGGGCCAGTAGTATAGGGGTTTGTTGGAAAACCTTGCACACCGAACCTGGGTCAGGTCCCCTCAAGCCAACAAAAACAGAGTTGAATAAACTCCTCAAAGCAAAGATCATATTTCCAATTGGACATTCTAAATTAGAAATTACCAAGCATGTCAAAAAGACAATTTTCCATTACCAACCATGGAACAATTGTTGCAAAAAGTAGTTGGTTATGAACTTATGTCTTTTCTAGATGGATTTTCAGGATACAACCAAATCGTCGTGCATATAAATGAATGATTAAAGACCACATTCAATACTAAGTGGGGATCTTATGCCTATCAAAAGATTCCATTTTGGTTAATCAATGCAGGTGTCACTTTTCAAAGAGACATGGACAGAGCTTTTAGAGGGCTCATTAACAAATTAGCGGTTATTTATCTAGATGACATTAGAGTCTTTTCTAGACAAGAAACTAATCATGCAAATGACAGAAATCAAGTCTTTGAGCGATGTAAAAAATATGGAACTTCATTAAACCCAAAGAAGTCATATTTTGCTTTATATGAAGGAAAACTTTTAGGATTAATTGTGTCTGAGAGAGGTATCTATATTGATCCTGAAAGAATCGAAGAGATTAAAAGAATTCCTTTCCCTCATAACAAGAAAACTATGCAATCGTTTCTTGGACAGATAAATTTTGTAAAAAGATTTTTCCATGACTTTTCGCAAATAGTTTTACCTTTGCAAACCATGATTAAGAAAATTTTAGTCTTTAAGTGGGGACATAACGAAATGTAAGCATTTGATTTAATCAAACAATCCATTATCAATGCTCCATTTCTGACTACCCCAAATTTTCTTTATCTTTTTACTTTATATACCTTCTCATCAGATACATCTTATGTTGTTGTTCTTACACAACTTAATGACTAACAAATTGAAGCACAAATATGATTTTTTAGTTACAGTTTGCAAGGTGCAAAACTAATTATTCATTTGTCGAGAAACAAGCATTTTTTGTCTTTAAATCTATAAATAATTTTAGGCAATTTCTCCTCAAAACTCACACCAAAATAATAGTTCCATTCTCTGCAATGAGACAACTATTAATGCAAAGAGAATTAGGAGAGAATAGGGCTAACTGGGTTACTTCTTTACAAGAATAGGATGTAGAAATTAGACCTTCTAAAATTTTTAGAGGTCAAGGTTTTTGTAGAATTCTAATAGGAGCATACCATTTATCATCAGAGGTAGATTCAAGTAATAATGTGCAAATATCAGAGGTAAGCCTCAACGAGGTGTAGTCTCAATATGTTGATCTCAAGTTATAAAACAAAACGTGCTTTGAGATTAAAAGCCAAGAAATATGAAATAATAAATGACATATTATTTAGAAAAAAACTTTGATTCTATGTTATTAAGATGCTTAGAGAAAACTGAAGCAAAGAAAGTTTTGCAAGCACTCCATGACAGACCAACTGGAGGACATTTTGGAGGAAATACAATAGCACATAAAATCCTCCATGATGGTTACTATTGGCCAAAACTTTTCAAAGATGCTCATGAATATGCAAGAAAATGAAAAAAAAATTAAAGTGCATCCAGAAGACGAAAGAAACCAGCTTTCCCATTACAGCCAATTAAAATCGAACAACCATTTGAACAATGGGGATTAGATATAATCAGTGAGATTGTTCCTAACTCTTCCAAACAGCATAAATATATTCTCACGGCTACATATTATTTTACTAAATGGGTGGAGGAAATTCCACTAAAGGTAGCCAACTCTGAGAATATTATTGAGTTCATTGATCAATTTATCATAACTAGGTTTGTTTTACCTACTGCTTTAATGTTTGATAATGCATCTTATTTCTCAGGAGCTATTATGATAGAATTTGCAATCAAAAGAGGTTTTAAACTTAAGTATTCTGCTAATTATTATCTGCAAGGAAATGGTTTAGCAGAATCCAAAAATAAAAACCTTATTAGAATCATCAAAAGAACTATTAATCAAAACCAACGAAATTGGCACAATTCACTAACATGTGATCTTTGGGAAGACCGAATAAATAATAAGGCCTCCATTGGAATTTCTCCATTCAATCTTGTTTAGGGAAAAGAAGCTCTTATTTCTACCAATGTAGTTATTTCTTCTCTTACCTTAGTTCAATTTATTGATGAATCCCCTTCTTCTTCCTTGCAAGTAAGAAAATTTAAAATCCTTAAGCTTGAAGAAGAAAGAAAAAAATATAAAGTTACTCATGCACATCATTAGCAGATAGTAAAAGATTCATTTGATTCAACTTTTGTCACTCCAAAAAAATTTCAAATTGGGGATCTATTGAAAATGGACAAAGCACGTGAGAAAAAAGGTAAACACACCAAATTTCAGAGACTGTGGCTAGGTCCATTTCAAATCATTGAAAAAATAGGCCCATCAACATTTTTATTGCAAGATCTATCAGGTAAAAGAGATCATTTTCCTGGTAATGGGCATATTTTAAAGAAATACTTTTTATAGGAGATAACCCCTTCTATTCCCTATATATTATTGTCTTTTCTTTTCCTTAGGAAAATAAAAGTTGCATAGTATTAATTTTTGGCTTTTCAAGTAAACATCTCAGAAAAAAAAATTTGATTTATCGCTTATAGAAATAAGAATTATTAAGGAAACAATCGAAAGATTCGAATATCAAATAGATTATATTTTACTAAAATATGCAATTTCAATGAAGATGTTTATTCTTTGATGAACTCTCATCTTTATAAAGCATGGTTACTATGTTATCAGTCAAGAAAAGAATCTTTAACATAGTAAAGACTCTTTTACAGATAAGAAATCTTAAAAGTCTTAAATTATCATCCAAAATCCTCAAAAATACCAATGATTCACCCTATGAGGGAAAACTTATCAATTTTTAGAAAGTAATTCAAAAAATTATATGAAAATCTTAGAAGATAAGAAGTCTCATCAAGATCTTGTTTACCATGTTCATAGGGAAATAGTTGAACTGACATTACCAATACTGCCTATCAAAACAGGGTAATGACTTGAGATTATATCAAAAGAACAAGGGATCTCATCAAGAGCTAGCTTGATTAGTTTAATTACAACCAGTGAATGGCATTGTCAGTATTTGGTTACCAAGCCAAGACAATGGCTTTTAAGTAAATAAAAATACAATAGAAAATATCTACAGAAAAGAAAACAAGTTCCAAAAGAGATCAAGTATATAAAATTGAACTTATTTTGAAATTTATAAGAATTACTGGATGGGACAATGAATCATTGTTGGGTAAAAGGTAATCCAGCCAAAAGATTAAATTTCCTATTGGATTAAAGGCTCTACCTGTGATAAACAATTATATATTTATAAAGCTAATCTTAAAGAGCCACCTGCTTCATATTTTTGAACTTAGTAAAGACTAATATAGATAATCATACTTTTATTTTTAAAAGAATAATTCTTATGAATTATGATTAAGTGAGATTTTATTGCTTAGTGAGATGTTATTTATTGAAAATCATTCCTGCAACTATTTTTATTTCAAAAAAGTTCTTAGAAATTTCAAAAAAGCTAATCAGAGATAGCTCATTCTCCCAAGTGAATTGTCAATTGTTGTACTATACAACACCCCCCATTTACTTTCATTAAATGGGAACCCTTTAAAATAAATAGAAAATTTATAAGCTTGATTTTATCTTAGCCTAAGTCTAAATCTTTAAGAAAATAAAGTTTTCTTTCCCTTTTCTCTTTGATTCCTTAGCGCTCATCGCAAATCGCATAACTTGCAAGTGAATAAGATAAAACATAATAAAGTGTTGTGAACTGCGATACGTGCTATAACATTTTTTCGAGTCATATAGAATTCTCATTTCAAATGCTTTAAACACCCCTTTAAAAATAAATCGCATCGCGCCTTCTAAAATAATTAATTTATAGAAATTCGGTAAAGATTGTGATGGACCGGACCTGATGAATCAATAAAAGAAAAAATCATAAAACTCTGAAGATTTGACAAATCACATCAGAATGATTCCTTAACGCACTTCACATTTTGCAGTGAATAACCAAATGTAAGTTTTATCACCGTATGAAAATTGTGATTTGCGATTAAAAATACACAGATCGCATTTCGTGAAATTCATCGGTGACGAAAAATATAACTAATAGTAACGGTTTAGAGTTGCAATATGTGATAATCTATATGTATTACTCAAGTGTGCAAACATATCTAATCAATCGGATATAAGATCTAACGTCTTAAATTGATAGAATAGACATATTACATAAAGGTGTGTAAGATATTTTATAGGAAGAATTATGGGTGATTAACGGCATTTAATGGGAGTAAGGTTCAAAAGATTGATATCTACTTCGAGTGTTTTTTGAATGATTGAACGTCGGATTTGTGATTATATATTTTTATATCTATCCTTCTCTCCATTTATCCTAGATCTGAGTTTACTCTGTTCACTTGAATATAGAAACTGTCTAACAGAGTGAGAGTAATTGGAATGACAAATAAAGGCAAGGAAATGTCCCAAACATCAGTTTTTGAAAACTCAAACATGTCTCCATTATTCTCAGATACGACCTGCAACAAGGATTGCAGCAGTTCCTCATGGGAGGCAATGTACCAACTCTTCGAGGATGAACAGCCAAGGGTAATAACCAAAATAGCTACAGCAGATGTGTAAGTTTCCTCAGACCAATCCTACTTCAACGTTGCATGCTCATTTCTTCAGAAAGTAGAAATGAGGCCTAAGATTCTTCCCTACACAAATATGGTAAAGTGGGTAATTGACCACCTTAACATAGCAGATAGGAAATTTAAGAATTCTGAGTTGGAGAATATTGGTTCATTCACTGCAGAATATTTGAGGACAATGTACCACTTACCCATCCCACGGTAGAACTATGACAAAGATTTTGTCCAAATCTTCACAAACAAACATACAGACCTGATAAAAGTTATAACGGGATGGAAGGATGACCAAGGCAAGTTGAAACGGGACAAACTCGGTATGTACTCGATAGCACAATTACCCTCCCCTTATTTCTATGTTGCTGGAATGTTATGTAGATTGTTTGCAAAGCCAGATACTACTAGGTTTTCCATAGACTGGGTCCCATTAATTTACGCAATCGTTAATTCTTCAATTATGAATTGGGAAAACATCTTGTTTGATAATTTGGGCAGAAATATCATGGATTATAGAAGTAAAAGAAGTGTTTCCTCTAGGTAAATACCCCCCTTTTACATGAGTTCTTATGTTATCGATGCAATTTTCTTTTGTTCAAGTTTTCCTACCATGGGTTGGAAATGGACAACCCAAGACCCCACTCCAATCCATATTTACCACAGAGCCTTTGGGAATCAGATTCTCATTTATACTTTTATAAAATTTGCAATGGATTCATGCTACCTATGCATCAAATTATCTCTAATGAGAAAGCACCTAGGATTTCCAAAGAGGGTAGTACAGACATTTTTCCCATTGCCAGATGGTTTGCCGAAGAGAATTTTACCTATCTCAGAGTTTTCGGGAGTTATGCTTCTCCCCACGTCTTGCCCTATTATTTTCCTGATAAGTTACTTGCTAGAGAAATTTCTTACCAACTTGTAGTAAGTGCTATTTGTAAGCAACTCCAAGATGCCAAGAATTCCATTTGGCCTAATTTCCCTTTGCAATGCGGTACTTTTACACTTTTTAATATTGGTCATACATTCAAGGAAGTTTCAAATATTACTTTATTAAATTTGGATGTAATTCCAAAGAGGCCATACGACCCCAATGATGTGATTAATAATTTCACCACAGAACTTAAACTGAAGCCTTTCTTAAAAGGGATATATAGATTTGATTATTTCTTTCAAGGCATTGAGAAGTTTACGTATGTACTAAAAAATGCATCCAATTAGCTTAATCAAAATGAATTTGAAGCTTTCCAAACATATAGAAAGAAGATGCTGGAAAGAATTCCTTTAGATTTATTTTTTATTGAAGATGTCAACAGGCCAACTCCAAGCATTAGCCTGGATAATGAAGCCAAATACATGTCTGGAGATGAATCCCAAGAGAAATCTAATCATGATTCATGGAAATCACAACATAATTCTCATAATTCGGATCACTCTAATAATGAATCCGAAAAAAGGAATGATAGCCCAGATAAAATAATTGATAAAGTAATCAAAGGGATTGAAATGCAAGAGACAGGAGTAATTAATGGAGTTGGATCACCTTATCAAGAAATTTAGCATATCCAAAATACACTTGATCAGGAAGAAAAATCTCAGGTAAAATATTTGAAGAATGAATGGGAAAAAAATTCCAAGGCACTGCAAATGACGCAAACAAATCCTAATACTAATCAATCTACTAGTTTTCAAATGCTAGAGTATTCTCAGAAATTAGTGGAAACTGCAATTCCGCTACAGAAATTACCTGAATTTCATGATCAAGAGATCATTTTGGCCTACCCTACAGAGCATATTTTTTTATAGATTGAATAAATACCTTCACTTGATGTCTTCTACAATCCTAGTCATAAGGTTGTAGTTAAGAGAAGGAAGAGAAGAAGAATGGATAAAACAGTTTCTGATCTCATGAATGAATCTATTGACGTTCTATGGAAGGATCCTCTGGCTGATCCTACTGAACATTTAACCAAGTTATCACAGTTTGCAAGGGCATATGCTACTACCATTATTGACAAGGCTACTGAATTTCAATTGTTACTGAAGCAAAGAGAAGACAAAATACAAGATTTAGAGAGACTGTTAGAGCAGGAAAATTTTAACTCCAACAGGTAGATGGAATTGAAAATGTCTCAATTTCAAAATAATTTTGAACGATTAACTTTGTAGCATCAGGTGAAATTTACATAAAATGAAATGCAACTTGAAGCAACAATGAAAAAATTAAAAATCAAGCCTCAAGTAGAACAATTCATAAAAGAATCATTGGAAATGAATGCAAATCTAAAGCAACAACAAAAAGTATTTTTTCAACAAGCTTCAATCACCATCTCTTTATGTGATTCAAGTAAAATCCTGATCCAGCAAGTGGATAACAAGAGACTTGAGTGTGAGAAAATTGAAAATAATATTAATGAGTTCATTTAGTGGCAAGCATCTGACTCAAGAAAGAAAGCTAGCCTGCCTCAGATAGATAAAAATCACAAAGAAATTTTATTTAAAGATTGGGAAGTACAGCTGAGACAAGAAGACAAGGTAGCGACGAAGGCATCAAGGTTAACAAATGAAATTACTGAATCTGTTAATGAAAAGCTTTTGAAATTTGAGCTTATCAAAGAGTCCACAACTGAAGTGCTCTCAAAAATCAATCCATTAGAAGCACAGTGGAAACAAAGGACAGAGATGCAGGAGGAAATGATTAAAAAATTAAATAAGTTTAATCAAGAAAATTACTGGAATTTTCTGATCAAACCTTCTCATCAGTGCCTAACCCTGCAGTCATTAACTAATTCAACAAAAAGGTCACAGCCAGCACTTTCAAATGCAATATTCAAGGGCCAATTCATATCAGGAATTTCGCAGCCAGCTCAGCTTAAACCTATGCTAGATATTTTTCAACTTCGAGATCAAATGCAAAAGGAGGATTAGTACTCATTGTTATATTGTTACTTTATTTTCCTAGACTGTAGTTGAAGTTTTCTCTTTACAAGGATGGTTGTTTGAAACCTCCACTATTTTTATGTAATAACCTATTTTTAAACATATTGTAGTTTAGTATTTAAACCCTTCTCATGCATTTAAAGAAGGGTCCAAAAATTTGTCAATAAAATTTGCAAAGAATGCATTTCTGCAAGTTTGTAAATTCTTTGATGGATTAATGGAACAAAAATCGGTTATCTTTTGACATTTGAAGTTGTTTAGTTGATGTTGCACTATTGTACTCTTTAAATTTATTGAAAGTGAAGAGGAGCAGAAAACTACTGTTAGTTTATATGATTAGGACTTCATATATATGGTACTTCTATTCGTTATATTAAGTTTTTCTTTCTAAACTGGATGTTATCTTTTTACTTGCATTATATATTTAAACAGTTATCATAAATGAATTTTAAATGCACTTTTGTACTGATATTTGTTTATGATCTCTTACCTTATATATAATCACACATATAAATGCGATATGCATTTCACAATTCTTTTAATCAAACTATTTTGTTAAAAGTATTATCTTTATATATAATTTTCATATATTTTAACTTTTAAATAATCTTCATTATTAATAGTTGGAAGATATCTTTTTAAATCGCATAAAAGAAGAAACACCAAGGTATATAGTAGAATAGATAGTTTTAGTTAAATTCATATGATAGATAGAAATCATTTCCCATTGCATGTTATATAAACAAAGCACATGCCAAAATCATCCTTATTGGGAAATTGGTCCGTTTATCCCTAATCGGAGCCACCACACCAAACAAAAAAGGACTTTCTCTAAGGTCCAAACAGGGTGGTTTTCCCCCATGTTGTGGCAACGGAATTCCGAGGCCTCAATAGAACCTAAGGAAATAGAAGAGGGGAGAACCATAAAAGCGAGGATCCCTTTAAAAGGTTGGTACCAATGCTAACAAAAGTTTTGGGGGAACCACTCACTAAAGGAACATTGCTAGAAGTTGGTGGTTGAAAATATGGGGTGTAGAAGGACAATTGGTTTAGAGTCACAAATTTTAATGAATGAGGCAAAGAGGTAAGTCATAAAGTCAGTGAGACAATTTCTTTCATGGTGTAATTCAAACTACGTCCTATCAAAAGGTTGTAATTAAGCAGGCAATCAACAACTTTAGTATCAACCATAACTGTTTTCCCTCTAGGAGTGATGGGAAAAGAAGTGAGGTATTGTTTAGAGATGAAAGTATGGCCATCAAAAATTTGAGGGAATTTGATGGCAGAGGAAGTGTGGGTGAACGGAGGGTGAGCCAATAGGTATTATCCATTACACAGGTGGGTGCACCTTCATCGATGACAATACAGTTATTGGCTTTACATCTCGCTTGGACCTGCACTTGAAATGTAAGTTGGTTAGAGAGGTGAGTTGTACATTTTCCCATCTCGAAGAATCCTAAATTGGAATCTTGAGGGCCGAGCCAGCCTGTAGTTGTGAGAAAATATTTCCATTGCATGGAAAAACATTATAATACTTCAAGAGAAGATATTGAACAAGGTTCCTGTGCGAGAGCTTCTATAATACTATAGGCTTTTGCAGCACAGGTAGCAAGGTTTTGCATATTTTGGTGAAGTGTAACTTTGGGAGGGTGAATAACAAGGTCGACAACAGGTCTCTCAATGATCCAAAAACAACACATTTGACTATTTGAAAATTTTCACCAAATGTTAACTAAGGTTGCTTTTAAGTGAATGAACAAGAGAAATTGAATTTTAAGTGACTTAGACATAAATCTTGAAATCTTAAATTAAGCATGAACAATAGAGAATAAGAATAAAACACAAAAAACTTTACGACGGAGTTAGTCCCTCCTGGACTACATCTCTGGGTTCGCTTCGAATGGGCGTCCGTTGTATTGAAAATGATCATAAAGTCTCTTTACATCAACTTAACCATTTTGTATTGTGCCCATAGGCATAAATGGCTACTTTCAGAAGATAGGTCTCAACCTTAACTCTCCAACGCAACTTAGGAATCTCAAAAAGGCCCAATATTGGCCAAGTTATGCCTCAAAAGGAATATACAGGCACAAATAATACAAATTATATAGACAAACTTTTCAACTCCCCTTCCTCTGGCGCATTATCAATACTTTTATAATACCCATAGGATGACTTGGAATCAAACCCGTGGACCTCCTGGGATTTGATTTGAAAAATTTAGCATTTCATTACTTTTATCACGCAACTATATAAAAAATATGGGTTTGAAACTATATCATATAGTTTTTGTAACCATAGTTTGGCAGATATTTGAATATCTGTGGCATATCAAATATGGCATATGGTTATACAATAGTTTTAACATAGTATATGTACCAACTCCACACCAAACATATTGCAAAGAATCTTCCGCATGGCATATATAACCTATGGTTCATAACCTTCAATTGGTGATGATCCCCATGTCATATAGTTGTAACAACCCAAGATTCGACAGTGTTAACTTTGGAGTTTGGGTTTAAAATGACAGTTGCTCCATGCCAAGTTTAGCACCTATGTTAACTAGTTGCCAAATAGTCTGAGTTGTTGGGGCACCGTCGGGTATGGCGGACTTCGCCACCCCTTGCCCCACCTTTGTAACATAACAATTATTCAAATATAATAATGTGCCCATGGATTAACAACATAAAGTTGTGGTGTATTGGTAAAACTTTGTAATGTTGTTTCGGAGGTCGTGGGATTGACCCACACCTTGGAGGCTTGAGCTTTATGTTGAGTTTTACTTTGATCTTGCACTGCTTCATGAATCTTTTGGATTCTTTGAATGAATTTTATTTTTTTTCCGGCATCTCCATGTAGATCCTCCTTAGCTTCTTCACCGAACAGGAAGTCCAATGGTGATTTTTTCAAGTACCCATAACATGTTTCAAAAGGAGATCTGCTAGTAAAAGAGTGAAAGGCCCGGTTGTAAGCATGCTAGACATAATGTAAGGATTTTTCCCACAACTTAGGATGTTTTATACAATAACATTTGAGAAGATGTACCATTGTTCTATTCACCACCTCTGTTTTCCCATCGGTTTGTGGATGAAAATTTGTGCTCTTTTTCAACTTATTGTCCATAAATCCCCACAAAGTGGACCAAAACTGTAATGTCCCCTAATAATTATAAAATAATAACTTATATAATATAATTAAATAAATAATAAGTCAAGAGAATAATAAATAAAATAGTAAACAATAACTGGAATTCTAAATAAAATATTAAATAATAAACTGGAGTCTTAAACAGTAAATAAATAAGTGAATTTAAGAGTTTATTTAAAAAAGTAAAAAGGAATAAAGTAAGAAAGAACTAAACTAAGAAACTATAAAAATAGTCTACTAACTGGCACTTTTTGATGTTGTGGTTTTATCCAATCTTTGTTTCGGTTGTTTTCCTTATAGGAAGCCGGGAGGTTGGAAAATGATAGGAACTCTTTCATCCCTTGAGGATAGTTTTGACTGGGTTGTTTTGGGGAACATTTGGAAATTCCTACAAATAGTTGATTTTGGTTTCTCTGCCTGATAAGAGAGAAACGGAAATGCTTTGCATATGCTATGTAACCCTCTTTTTTAATAGAAGGTTCATTTTTTTCTGCGGAAAAAGAAACTATAAAAATAATTAAAGTTAACAAAAAAGTAAGTTAAACTAAGAAAAACATTAAAAATAAGTAAATCTAACAACTATAAAGTTAAACTAAGTGAAACACTAAATTAAGTAAAACTTAAATAAATAAAAGTTGCATGTTGATACAGTGAATGTGTGCATGTGGTTCCCATTCTATTGTTTGGTCTATTTAATAGACATTGAGGAAGACTCATGGATCATTCTTTCATCCATTCTCTGGAGAGAAAGGTATTGTGAGGCAAAATATACCCTGGCAGTAGTACGTTGATTGAGGGCTCGAGGGTGGCCAGTTGTGGAAAGATTATGTGCAGCTGAGCCTACAGTTGGGTGGAGAGTTGTCCCCAAAACTGTGTTACGGTTAGCAGGATTCAAATAGCGTTCAACCTTGGAATCTCAAATAAGGAATATCGTCATTACAGGTAAGTCGTCTTTACTCTTTTTCTGAAAATTCTATGATAATTAGTTAAATTGTTTTTGGGTTGATTATTAATTTTTTATTTGATATAATTAATTGTATGTTAAATTCGGGGTTGTTACATATGGTATCAAAAGGAGTTTCAATTCTAGGTGACCTCTAGGTACAAGTTAAAAATATGTTTATACTTAGACATGTGTATCAATAATTTTGCTTCTAATAACAAAAAAAAATTAGTTAAATGAATTAAATATAAAAATATATATAGAGTTTACTATCATACATCCAAAGTAATATATAAAAATATATATAATTTTATATACAAATTTATAAAATAAAATAATTATCACATAAGTTATTAAATGGATAACCTTTTATTTAAATTATTAAATATTTAAATATAGACTATACCCTTCTTCTTTTTTACATGTATACCCACTCTCCAATATATTAACACACATACAATATAAAGTATGAATAACACGTATTGCAAAATAAGTGAATATTTTAGCACTTAAAATCTCCATTGCTAAATTATAGAGGTTTGTAATTTTTTTTATCATGGATATTTTAGGATATAAATTAGAAATTTTCAACACTTAGAATCAATTAGATAACGTAATGTAAATGCATAATTTTCAACCGAATTATTAAATATTGTTTTGTTTAAATTTATCGAAACAAAAACATGTAATGTAAATATCGTTATTAACACATATTAGAATTTTCAACTAATTTGTTAAATATTGTTTTGTTTAAATTCTTCCAAACAATGACCTAACGATGACACTTTCATGGTATGAACAGTGACTTAGAAAAATATTGTGTGGTTGCATGAAATATATATATATATATATATATATATATATATATATATATACATATTTCATGAATTGTCACATAACATTTAGTGCTGAGAACATGTTAACTGGTTATGAGTTATTTTTAATGTAAACATTCAAGAGCAGGCCAAACGCCCATTCCGTCCCTGTAATTTTTAAAGACTACCGTTGATGCATCAAATCGAAGATCGATATGTAAAAAAATAAAAACCTTGTATGTATTCCTCTGCCCAAGCACTGAGAACGTCTGAATACTCGAAAAACCAAATATTTTCCGGTTCGGAATGTACGTTCTCTGTTCCGTTTACTGTTGGTCGTAAAGAACGCCATGGAGTCGTCAAAGAATCAAACCAAAACTAAGAAAAAGCTTCCGTAATTAAAAATAATAATAATAATAATAATAATTGGCAAAGAATGGTGCCATTCCTGCGAAAATCAATTGAATTAGCCAAGTTGGGCGTGCGGAGAGGTTTCACTGCAGATATTAAACCCGTGCCCTCCGCCATAACCGTTTATTCTCTTTGAATTTCACTGTGACAAAACCGAGGATTTGCTTCTCTTTAACTAAACAAACAACATGTTAAGAATTTTGTGTACAGATTTTATTCATGATGTTAGACATATGGTGAACTTAGAAATATGTAAAATCCTATGGTAAGAACATATGTATTAATTTTTGAATGTATGTACGATCATGTTTTTTTGTTTTTTTTTTTTGGTTGGTTAATTAGGCTATTTCTATTATATTATATATGTCAAAACATTACAATTCTCGTCTTTCAGAGTTGGTAGTTAATTTCAAAGGGAAGTATCAAAAGCATAGCAGCAAAGTAGGGGTTGGCTCGGGTGGGGAAACCAGCCCAAGAGCAGAGAAGATTATGAGCTTCCCAAAGCGGGAAACTAGCTTGACGAGTTATAAGATTGATACAAAACCATAACAGAAAATAGTTCCAAAACATAGGAAAACTAGAAAACACCAAAAGATAGCTAGAAAAAGAAATGAGCACCCAGCAATTAGACTAATGGTGAGCTGGCATTCTTTTCTGGAGGGTTGGGTGGCTCTTCCACAATCCTGCAAGCATAGAGAGACTCGTCCTTCTCCTTCTTGGACTCGTGGACAATTGATGGACAGAGAAACAGCACTTGGGGCATTTGGCAAATTGGAGGAGGTTGCATGAGTGCTGGCGTCGGCGTCCTTTCCGTCTTCGTCCAAGCTTGAACATGTACTACTGTTGGAGCCATGACCGCTGCTAGAAGCGCTCTGCACAGGCAGGGCCTTCATTTTGCGAGGAGAGAAGACTGGAGCACACTGAATGGTGGATTTACAGGGTCGTTTTTTGGGTCGAAGATCAAAGGATTCAGGCGAAGGGCTAGGGAGATGGAGGGACAGATGGGCAGTGAGGTTGACAGGGTCGAGCAGGTCTGGCTCCTCCCAACCCACAGAGATATTCACCTCCCTGCCTGAGGCGGTTGAGGAAGGAGGCCTGGAGGGGAGACCTCGCCCACCAGCTCTGCGGCTCCTCATATGATGACGTCTCGGCATGGCAGGTGAATGAAAGGAAATTCGTGAATGGGAAGGGTCGACCTTAGGAGAAAGCGAGGAGCCAGACTTCGGGGTGAAGCAATCACAGAGAAACGGAGCAAAGCCGAGGGGCGGAGGTGTGACAGAGATGCCAGAAGCAACCACACAGATATGGAGGGAAAGACGAATGGAGAAGGGAGGAGCAAGGATGGTGGATTTAAGAGCCATGGGAGCAGTCCTAGGTAGAACAAGCAAAATTAATGAGCATCAATTGAAGGATGTCGAAAAAAAGCTGGCAAGGGTGGCAAATAAATGAGCCATGCTCCAACATTTATCGTAGGGTGGGCTACCATGTGCAGGCGCGTGGGGAGGATAGGTGCTCTGCCACATGGCACCCAATTGGCAAGCCTTCTCGACGTCTAACACCCACATCCGATAGCTTTTAATATGTTAAGTAGTTATGAGTTTTTAAATATATGTATCAATATTCATGTAATTGAGCTATAACTTAACTTTTAGTATGTTAACTAGTTATGATTTATTTATTTTTAAGTATTTTAGTACATGTAAGAGGAAATTTAAGAAATATATATATAAAGAATATATTATTTAATGAAATTGAAAAGTGAATTAAATTATTCGTTTTATTTTGAAATTTACATATTATTGTAATTATATAAAACATTAAATAAATAAATAAATAAAAGAAGGTTGAGTTATCATTAATTGAATTAGTTTAAACCACTTTGCAAATTTATTAAAATCTCATTGCTTATATTTGGTATTACTATTTTAGGTTAGCATTATCATTTTGTATTTTTTATTTTTTTTTTTGTATAATTAAAATTAAATATTTAATTTTACTTTAGGGTATGTTTGAAAACTGTATTAAAAATTTAAAAAAAAGGATCTTAAAATTGATTCATCTTTATGAAATTAGGTTTTATATTAACAAAACATTTATTTATATTGAGACAAGTAGGTTAAGTGCATATTGATAACGTTTTTCAATCAAGAGGAAGAATTTGGTGATGACTTGAAAGATAAGTTGTATGAGTGACTAAAATTTGGATTCATGGTGAACATTGATGGTTTATTGATTGACCTTGCTCTAAGGATGTAGCTACTTAAAGAAGAGAGGAATGGTAATGAAATATGGACTTGGGATATTAAGAAAATACCATTATATATGAAGTGATGTAGAAATTAATGCGTTCAACTAGTTGTGGTAATATGAAGAAGTAAAGAAGACATTAGTTATTCAAACAAGATGTGAGAGATGTTATAAGTGATCAATTTGGGAGAATAGTAGTACAATTCACTGAAGGTACGCGTCAGAAGAAGTTGAATATGGAATAAATATAATTTAAGATAGTATGCAACTAAATGGAATGACAATAAAATATTATTAGAATGGTATGGTGGAATACTAAGTATAAAGAGACATGAATTTTAAGAAAGGAAGGGTAGTTTCCAAGTTTGATTTCCAACAATAAAAATAGTTATTTGATGTATGGAAGAAGGAAAGAGGAGGAACTTGCACATTTTCTAGTGAGGATAAATTAAACTCATATTCTAAATATAATCTTGAAAAATAATAATGGGGAAGAAGCAGAGGCAACCTATAAATTGTCTAGAAAGGGGGTGATATCACCATTTGATGTACTTTATAAAATATGTTGGTGTCCATAAATCAAGAAGACACTTGAATTATGTTATGGGTGCTCTATGAAATTCATGGGAAGAATAATGAGAAATTTGCAAAAAAAAAAAAAAATGATAATGAATATTAACCCCCACAACAATGAGCAACTTAGACTAATGAGGTGAATAAAAATAGTTGTTGATAGATACGTAAGATCGTTGAGTGAAAGTGTCACAACGAGGGAAAGAAATAAATAAGAAGGGATGGCGTATTTTTAGAACATAATGGAAGATTTTGGATGGCATAAAAGGTATTCTTTGAGGGAAAATGGTTGTGACATCATATAATTATTTCCATATAAGAACATGATGAGAATCACTATAATTTTATTTAAGAATGATGCATAGAAGGATGGAAACATTGGGAATAAACTAATGAAGTTGAATAATAAAGGTGGTCATTTTCAAGAGCCCTGAAAGGTATGACAACATTGGATTAAAGAAGTGAATCTACAGTAAATTTTATCAATTGGAGGAAGATAAATTATGTGAGTAGAGGAGTAGTAACAACATTTCCAAGTGTAACAATTTTATGCATTTAAGATAGGAGGAAAAGAAACCATGATAATATTTAACAATGTTACTGATGAAACAGGAACTATTACCTCAAAATGGGAACTTTAGCCCAAAAAGACTCCAAAAACATGAAAAACGCCCCAAAAACAGAAAGTGTGTATTCCAGAATGCATTTGTTTTTTTTTTAACGTCAAATTTCACCTTTTATAAAATTATGCTAAAAACGAAATTGTTTCTTGAAAAAATGATTGAAAAAACACCCTCAAAACAAAACGAGTTGATGCTGGAATAACAAAAAAAAAACATTGTGTCACACTTTTGACACATTGTAACAACGGAATTAAAGACAACATATTAGGACATTGAAATATCGTAAAATTCTAAATTTTTTGATAGATGATGTTAAATATAAACAAAATCATGTCTGAAGGGCTTATCATTTCGAACAATTTTAATCCATGTTGTTAAACATAAAATATCTTGACTCTAAACAACCCTAAAATTGTAATTATTTTCAACCATAACATTAAAGATAAAATTTCACAGCGCATAAAAACCTTAATGACAAGTTGTAAATCTCAAGTTTTTAAATCTTAAGTTTTCAAGATACTTGAACCATAAAATTATGGAGAAATTATATGACTTAAACAATTTTTAAAAATGAACAAGTAAATGAAAAAATTATTATTCATATATTTGTTTGTTTATATATAAAAACATATTTTTTAAATTTTTTTTATTGTTTTTCTATATTTTAAATTATAATTGTTTTAGTTTTAAGAAAATAAAAATTAAAAATTAAAATCTTCTTATATATGTTTTTTTATTTTAAAACATATTTTAAATTTTTTTTATTGTTTTTTTATATTTTAAATAATAATCGTTTTAATTTTAAAAATAAATAAATAAATAAATATTTTTTTTATATTTGTTTGTTTATTTTTAAAACATATTTTTTAATTTGTTTTTATTGTTTTTTTATATTTTAAAATTTTAATTGAATAGATTTTTTTAAACAATACATTTTTTTTTATTATAATAGTTTTTGTTAAAAAAATATATATATATTTAAATAGTTTGTGTTTGAAAAAAATAAAAAATAAAATTAATTTTCTGCCCACCGGGGGCCGGAGGCAGGCTGGGCAGCCCTCGACGGCGTTGTCTGGTCGGCCTCTAGCCCCCGGCTGGGCGGAGGGCGATTCCGAGAATCGCCCCCCGTTGGGCGGAGGGTGATTCTCGGAATCACCCTCCTCCCAGTTGGGGTTGATTCTCGGAATCGCCCTCTGCCCAGCCGGAGGTGATTCTCAGAATCTCCTTCCGTCAAACTGGGGGTGATTCTCAGAATCCCCCTCCGCCCAACTGGGGGTGATTCTCAGAATCGCCCTCCGCCCAGCCGAGGGCCTGAGGCAGGCCAGTAGGCGTCGTCGAGGGCTACCCAGCCTACCTCCGGCCCCCAGCTAGGCGGAGGCAGGCTGGGCAGCCCTCTATGGTGCCACTTGGTGGCTGGGTGGAGGGAGATTCGCGGAATCACCCTCCGCCCGACCAGTGGCTGGAGGTAGGCCGGGCGGCATCGTCGAGGGTTGTCAGGCCTACCTCTGACCCGCGGTTGGGTGGAGGGCGATTCTGAATTGCCCTCCACCCAACCGCAGGTCGAAGGCAGGTCGAGCAACCCTCGACGGTGCCGCTCGGCCTGCCTCCGGCCCCCGGCTGAGCGGAGGGCGACTCTGAGAATCATCCCCCGCTGAGCGGAGGGCGATTCCGAGAATCACGCCCCGTTGGGCGAAGGGTGATTCCGAGAATCACCCCTGACTAGACAGAGGGAAATGTCGAGAATCACCCTCCGCCCAGTCGGGGGTGATTCTTGAAATCGCTCTTTGCCTAATAGGGGGTTGGAGGCAAGTTGGGCAGCCCTCGACGGTGTTGTTCGGCCTGCCTATGGCCCCCGGCTGGGCAGAGGGCGATTCTGAGAATCACCCCCAGTTGGGCAGAGGGTGATTCTCAGGATCGCTCTCCGCTCAATCGGGGGTCGGAGGCAAGCTAGGCAACCCTCGACCACACTGTCCGGCCTGCCTCTAGCCCCCGGCTGGGCGGAGGGTGATTCTGAGAATCACCCTCAGCTGGGCAGAGGGTGATTCTTGGAATCGCCCTCCACCCAACCAGGGGTGATTCTCGGAATTTCCCTCTGCCCAGCCAGGGGTGATTCTTGGAATCGCCCTCTGCCCAGCTGGGGGTGATTCTCGGAATCGCCCTCCGCCCAACTAGGGTTGATTCTCGGAATCACCCTCCGCCCAGCCAGGGCTGATTCTTGGAATCACCCTCTTCCCAGTCGGGGGCCGAAGATAGGACGGGCGGTGCCATCGAGGGATTCCCAGCCTGGGTAGCCCTTGACAGTGCTGCCTGGCCGGCCTCCGACCCCCGGCCGGGCGGAGGGTAGGCTAGCCGGATGGCACCATCGAGGGCTGCCCAGCCTTCCTCTGCCCAACCAGGGGCTGGAGGCAGGTTGGGCAGCCCTCGACGGTGCCGCTCGGCCTGTCCCCGGCCCCCAGCTGGGCGGAGGGTGATTCCGAGAATCACCCCTGGCTGGGCAGAGGGTGATTCCAAGAATCTCTCCTAGCTGAGCAGAGGGTGATTCCAAGAATCACCCCCGGCTGGGCGAAGGGTGATTCTGAGAATCGCCCCCAGCTGGGCGAAGGCTGGCCGGGTGGCGTCGTCGAGGGTTGCCCAACCTGCCTCTAGCCCCCGGCTGGGCGGAGGGCGATTCTCGGAATTTCCCTCTGCTTAGCCTGCCTCTAGCCCCCGACTGGGCGGAGGGCGATTCTCGGAATTTCTCTCTGCCCAACCAGGGGCCGAAGGCAGGCCGGGCTATGCCATAAAATGAAGGAGATTGTGTTTTGGATCTATTTTCAGGTTTAGGTAAGTTTTCTTATACAAATTTAAATTTAAATATTTTATTTTTTACTTTTTATGTCTTTATTCTAATTTTCTTACTTATTTCTTTTGTACTTGATGATTAGGTACAACACTAGCATGTTGCCTACCAAAAGGAAGAAATTGCATTTCCATTGAGAAAGACCTAGTGCAATGCAAATGTGATCAACAAAGAATTAACACTCTTGAATTCCTTCCAGATGTGAAGCAAGAAGTTGGTTTGAGGAAAGGAGATTTTAATGAATCACGTGTGGCAAAAAAAGCAAAGGAACCTCAACCACCATTATATGGAATGATTGGAAAGGGACACTTTGGAAGATTTGCAAACATGAAAGATCCATTAGAAGATGACAATGACCAAAATGAAGTAGAAAATGTTGCGGAAGAAGCCATCAATTATGTTCTAGATGATGTTGAACATGTATTAGTTAATATTGTTGAGTATCTTTAAGTTGTGCTTGCAAACAAAGCTCATTTTTTAGATCTATTAATCAGTTTTACTTGTAATGTTTATACTTTGATATTTTATGAGAAGAATCCTTATTTTTTGCAAAAAACATGTGATTACTATTACTTTTTGACATAAAATTCAATAAAAATGCTATTTTCTTAAGTTTTTTTGTTAAGATTTTCCCAAAAATTAGTTTGTTTAACATGTTTTTTTTAACAAAAAGTCTCTAAAAGTGTATTTTTTGCATTCTATTTGTATTGAAAATTTGTATTTTTTTGTCATATCATTCAAAATATTGGTCTTTTAGCGACAATTATTTGATGTGCATTGAAAAATTAATTAGCAATACATAAACTTGTAGAAAATATAAACTTTATAATATTGACCCTTTTTTCATTTTTTATCTATGTGAAAAAGTGAAGATATCATTACAAATTTTTATTTTAAAAAATTTATTTTTTTCTTTTTAAAACACAAGTACATAAATGCACTTAAAAATAAACATCTCACAGAAGAAGAAGACATTAGAAAATGTATAGTGTCAAAATCAATCCTCTAAAAAAACGTTGTTGATGATACGCCACCACTATTAAAAATCGACATGAAAAGCATCACAGAAAAAAATAAAATTAAAATTAAAATTAAAAAATTAAAAATAAATCAATAAAGTGCCAAAAACATGCTCAAAAAAAAAAATTGATTCTGCATCACCACTTTTCAAAAT
This sequence comes from Pinus albicaulis, assembly GCA_034641835.2. NCBI lineage: Eukaryota > Viridiplantae > Streptophyta > Pinopsida > Pinales > Pinaceae > Pinus > Pinus albicaulis. Next base: position 225,067,647 of record CM076574.1, read on the forward strand.
CGGGTGTTTTCCTTGCTATGTCAAAAAGTAGGTACTAGTGCAGTTACCTATTTCATAGGTAATAGTGTCATTTCCATCTTTGAAGATAGTAGACATGGAATATTAGGAAATTGAGACTATTGGAGAAAACAAAATTATCTATGAATATTCAATATGAGGAAGTGAAGGAGTGATTCAATCGAGAATAAAATTATCTTAAAAATATGATGAGTGGATTGATCAACATGATTCGTAGGGGTCAAAATCATGACCTAGAAATTTAGAAATGGCAAAGTAGGAAGTTTTGAGCACTTGTGATAAACTAGGAAAGTATTTCAAGGATAATGATTGTTTCACACTTGGAAAAAGAAAGGCACTATGTAAACTAATGAAAAAAAAATAAGAGTAAATACTATTGGAAATTATATAGTGAGACTTGAGAATTATTGCACATAAATTGGCAGAAGAAGTGAGAATCAACTAATAAAGGGTGTACTTGAACAACTTACTAGTGTGTGTTGTTAGTATTGAAAGAAGTTAGTGCCAAACACATTGAGCACACCAAGTCATTAATGGATGATAATGGTGGTAGTCGCTACAAGAATTTCAAATTCTAAACTTAACATTTAACAAGTGATAATTAAAGTAGAATAATCCCTTGTCCAACTTGAATATTGAGTGAATGTATGATAAAAGAGATCAAGTGGGAACTTGATAAGATAAGAAAATCTTTTTAAAGATGAAAAATGAAAATTATGTGAGTGATGGATAAATCACCAAGGGACAACAATCCCTCATGCGGGTCGATTAAGCATAACATAAGACTTAAATAAGGATGACCTCGTGTATGGGTGCCATTGGATAAGCAAAATATGTATAGTGATCATGGAATTTTAATTTGATATTGATGATTTATATGATTATACAACCAATAATATATTAACAATGAATTTCACTAAATCTTCCTTTGGGAAGGAAGAATTTATGATGAGAGCTTAAGGCCCAATATGATATATGATGATAGATTAAGGCCCAAGATGATGAGGCTCATTTAATATTTAATTATGTACTTAGATGAGTATACCTACGATGTAAATGGTCAAATTCCTAATAGAAAGAAAAAGAAATGATCGTTGAAAAGTAATTGATATCTTGATGAAAATATGAAACTAACAGTTCTGATGAGATAACATAGATCCTAGATGGATGTTGAATAACCTTACTTCATAGTAGATATTCAATGTTTATACAAGAAAATGAAATTGATTTTCGATGAATCATGATAAGAATGCTTATAATTGTTCTATATTTGATTAGTATTGAGATGATATGAGGATAATGATGAACATATGGTTTTCTATGATAATGATGTTATATGCTCATGATGAATATGATATGCATAGGGATTATGATGTTATGATTTGAGGTTATATTTACATGTGGTTAGTTTATTATGAGATTTCTTGATTCATATATGTTTATGTTATAACTAATGATGGTATTTCATGACGTGAAGCATATGGAATCGATACAGATTTTGTGACGTGCTTGAGGATGCAATTCTTTACTATTTAGAATGTGGTATTAACAATGATGTTATATTACCATGATGAAATGCAAGGGTTAGGATGTGGATTATTTTCTATGATGTTATGATTGTAACTAATGCATTGGATGCATGTTGATATGTGGTGATTCGCAGGAAATCCACAAATGGGCCGAGAGGGCCAGTTTATTTTATGATCTTTTGGGAGCCCATACCTATGAGGGAGAATATGTAACACCATATGGGTTGGGGAAAAACTCAATCAACACTACATATTTCAGTGGTTCTTTTGTCTTGTATAGCTCTTGATGGATAGCCCTTGAAGGGATGTGGGACCATCTTGAGGAGGCCAAGGGCTTGATATTGTAGGCCAAGTGCCTGGTATTGGATTAGGACGCTGAAGTCTGGAAGTGGGTGTAAGACTTTGATGCCTGGGGTTGTGCACCTTAGTGAGTGTGGAGGGTGTGGTTCAACCTTACGAGATTCTTGGAGTATTACTGCATGGCGTACTGAATCGGGTGCTTGCCTTGAGGTAGACGAGGTCTGAGTCAGGCGCGAGCCTTGGGGCCAGCCTTGACTACGGTATAGACCGGGGAGGCTTATGCCAGGTTTTGAAAGTGGGAAAAAGTACAAAGATTCCTTGAGATTTCCCAAGTGTTGTGGGAAATTTTTATGTCTACAGGTTCTACTAGTTCAACAGAGGGTGTTGGTCACACATGAAGTAATAAATAATTAAATAAATAATAATATAATTAAATACTTAACTTCGAGACGAAGTTCCTTGAAGAGGGGGAGTATGTAATGTCCCCTAATAATTATAAAATAATAAATAATATATTGTAATTAAATAAATAAGTAAATAAATAATAATTCAATAGAACAATAAAAATAATAAATAAAATAGAAAACAATAACTGGAATTCTAAATAAAATAGTAATTAATAAACTGGAGTCCTAAACAGTAAATAAATATGTGAAGTTAAGATTTAATTAAGAAAGAGTTAATTAACAAAAATAAAAAGGAATAAATTAAGAAAGAGTTAAACTAAGAAACTATAAAAATAAGTAAAGTTAACAAAAAAGTAAGTTAAACTAAGAGAAACACTAAAAATAAGTAAATATAACAACTATAAAGTTAAACTAAGAGAAATACTAAATTAAGTAAAACTTAAATAAATAAAAGTTGCATGTTGACACAGTGAATGTGTGCATGTGGTTCCCATTCCATTGTTTGGTCTATTTAATAGACATTGAGGAAGACTCATGGATCATTCTTTCATCCATTCTCTGGAGAGAAAGGTGTTGTGAGGCAAAGGATACCCTGGCAGTAGTACGTTGATTGAGGGCTCGGGGGTGGCCAGCTGTGGAAATATTATGTGTAGCTGAGCCTACGGTTGGGTGGAGAGTTGTCCCCAAAAATTTGTTGCAGTTAGCAAGATTCAAATAGCATTCAACTTTGGATTCGCAAGTAAGGAATATCGCCATTACAGGTAAGTCGTCTTTGCTCTTTTCTAAAAATTCTATGATGATTAGTTAAAAAAAAAATTGGGTTGATTATTAATTGTTTATTTGATATAATTAATTGCATGTTAAATTGATATTACAAAAACCCCCCCATAAAATTAGAATCCCTATCTGAAATTATAGAAGTAGGCAACCTAAAATGAACTCGTACATTTTGAAAGAACAACTGTGCAGAATGTTCGCATTTACTTTATTTTTACATGGAACAAGGATACACATTTTTCTAAATATATCAACCACAACATACAAATAATCATGCCCTTTTCTAGACATTGGAAGCCCTCCTACCAAATTCATAGATATACTCTCCCATGGCTGAGAAGGAACTGGAAGTGGCATATACAAACCTAAATTTTTGTTGTTTGGTTTGCTTGTTGAACACGTGACACAAAATTTGATGTACTTAGTAATTATTTCATTCATCTGAGGCCAATAGCAATACCTTTGTAACTATGCCACTATCTTACCTACACCAAAATGCCCTGAAACATGAGAAGAATTTGCTTCCTTGATAACATGCACTATTTCTCCCTGTACAATAATCTGTCATGAACATGATAATTCACTTCTTCCACCTGAGCACCATGAGTTAGTGATTCATAAACATCCTTAAAATCAGTATTTGTAGCATATTGTTATATATAACTTTCATGTGCTAAAAAAGTTGTTTTCCAGAATAACTGAAGTATTCAAAGAAGACCTTGATAACATATCAACTACTTTATTGGTGGTAACTTTCTTATATTTTATTACAAAATGAAATTGCTGCAAAAAACCCATTCATCTATAATGTCTATATTGTTGCAACTTAGTTTGTGATTTAAAGTATTGAAGTGGTTGATGATCTATATGAATCACTATTTCTTTTCCCATTAAATAATGTTTCCATTTTCTTAACACTCTCCACTAATGCATACAATTCTTTGTCATATGTTGGATAGTTAGCAACTTCTTTAGAAAATGTTTCTGAATGGAAACAGATAGGCTTTCCTTTTTGCAATAATACTTAACCCATTGCATACCCACCACTAGCATCAATTTCTATTTCAAATGGCTTTTGAAGGTCTGGTAAAGACAAGATTGGAGCTGTAAAAAAAATTCTACTTTAAAGTGTAAAATGTTTTTTGTTTTTTTCCTCCCCATTGAAAGGAGAATTTAGAACTTGCTAGAGCATGAATTGGTGATGCAATAAACGAGAAATGAGAAATAAACTTTCTCCAGTACTTCTAACTTCATTCACATTTTTTGGCATTGGCCACTTAACAATCACATCAATTTTAGTTGGATCTATTTTTATATGACCACCTCCAAATATGTAACCAAGATATACTAAGGTTTTTTCAAATTCACATTTAGAGGGTTTGAGATATACTTTCTCTTTATGCAACATATCAAAAACTTGTTTAACATGTTTTACGCGTTCTTCTAAATGTGAACTGAAAATAAGAATATCATCCAGATAGACTATCACAAAATTATCAATAAAAAGAAGAAAAATGCCATTCATCACTCTCATAAAAAAATTTGGAGCATTGCATAACCCAAACAGAATAACCAACAATTCAAAAATCCCATGTCTAGTCTTAAATGCAGTTTTCCATATATCATTCTCTGCCATACGAATATGATGATAACCACTTCTTAAATACAGTTTTGTAAAGTAAACAGTGTTCTTTAACTGATCAAGAAAATCCTCAATTCTAGAACTTATGAACACACATTTTCCAAGTTCCATCTTTATTTGGGACTAATATGATCGGTGATCCACATGGAGAATAACTAGATCGAATAAATCCTTTATCAACCAATTCCTGAACTTGTTTCTTAATCTCTTCATTTTCTATGACCGACATACAATACATGTTAATGTTCGAGAGAGGGGCATCAGACTGTAATTGAATCTCATTTTATATTTCTCGTTTTGGAGGCAAATTTTTTTGTTCTTTAAACAATTATTTATAGGAATCTACTATTTCAACAAATTTATCCTTAAACTGAAAATCACACCCTTGAAAAGAATCATACTTATCTTTAGATTGTTCTTTAACAATCATGAGAACATCTATTTTACTTGAACTTATTAACCTTTTCATCCAACTGACATTGATTAAATCCAAGTTTTTCTTGATTTTGTGTGTCCTGGCAACATATTCAATTCCATCTTACAGAGATGATACTTATTCTCCTTCCTATGAAATATGGCATCTCAACCATAAATATATGGACTACCCAACCCAACTCCACATATATCCAAAGTAATCACATCTAATTCAACTTCATTAACAAAATTAGTTGTAACTGCAAACCTTAATCGACATTGTTTTGTGACATGCATTTGAGTATTTCATTTCAACCATCCTAAAGGGTATGGTTTTGGATGAATTTTAGTTTCCAATCCCAATTTCCTTACTAGTTCCTTAGATATTAAGTTTTCGTGTGATCCACTATCGAATAATGTGTCTATATTAGTGTTCTTCGATATTATCCTTATGTGAAACAATTCAATTCTCTTCTTTTCCTCAATCACGTTATTAGATTTAGAAGGCAATGCAGAACAAGTATAACTAGAACTAGCTTCAGAAGGTATACATGTTAGACCCATATAGGTAATATTTTTCTCATCATCGAAGTCAAATCCCAAATCTTGTTGGATTGTAGCATTAGCTTTCATTTCACCCTTCTTCTTAGGGAACTCCTTTGGTTTAAGTTCAGGATGAAGTTTCCAACATTTGGAGTCATCATATCCAACCCTCTGACAATGAGTACAAGTAGGCCTTTCTCCTTCCCTTGACTCTCCTTTTGTCAACTTTTGAGAGACTTTCCTCTTTCTAATCTCAGGATTTATCTTCTCAAGTTTCCCTTCTCCATGTCGCAACCTAGATCTAGTAAACATTGATATTGGAAAATATCCTACTTATACATTATCAACCTCGCTCTGATACCAAAATATGATAATTTCAAACCCATATGTGTAATATAGTTGTGCCATAAAAATACTAAAATACTAAAATTTTCTAATAAAATATCGAGAGGACCGCGGGTTTGACCCCAAGACCTCCTGTGGATGTTATAAAATTATTGCCAATGCGTCATAGCAAGGTTGATATGAAAACAACAGAATTTATTATTTGCACAATTTCACTAAATGTTAACTAAGGTTTATTTTAAGTGAATGAACGAGAGAAATTGATTTTTAAGTGACTTAAACATAAAACTTGAAATCTTAAATTAAGCATGAATAGCATAGAATAAGAATCAAACATAGAAAAATTTATGATGGAGTTCGCCCCTCCTGGACTACATCTCCGAGTCTGCTTCAAATAGGTGTCTGTTGTATTAAAAATTTTCATAAAGTCTCTTTACATCAAATTCATCATTATGTACTATTCACACAGGAATAAATGGCTATTGTCAAAAGATAGGCATCGGCCTCATCTCTCCTATGCAACCTACAGATCTCAAAAAGGCCCAATATTGGCGAAGTTATGCCTCAAAGGGAATTTACATGCACAAATAATACAAATTCTACAAACACACTTTTCAACTCCCCCTACTATAGTGCATTGGAAATACTTTTATAATACCCACAAGAGGGCTTGGGGTCAAACCCGCGGGAATCTCAGGATTTGATTGGCAAACTTTAGCATTTCGTTATTTTTATGCCGCAACTATATTACAAATATGGGTTTGAAACTATATATGTTGATTTGTCTAAAGATGTTGTAAATAATATTTCATTTTTCAAATTATTTCCAAAAAAGAAAAGTAAAATAGAAAAATAGAAAAAATAGAAAAATAAAAGAAAAATATAAAGAAAAAATGTGATAAAAAATATACATTTGTGAAAGAAAAATAATAAAATAAAAATATGAATAAATGAATAAAAACCCCCAAAATAGGTGAGCTAGTTTAAATGCCACTTCAATAAATAAAAAATGATGTTTTAGAAAATTAAAAAATTAAAGGCTTGCAAATCTAAGTGCGGCATTAGAGAAAAAATTAGAAAGATTAATTAGACGAATCACACCATTTAAGAGTTATTAGCCATGTAATAGAGTGAGTTTTTTTTTTTTTTATTAAGTGTGAATAATTAGCTTAATCGCACCTTAATAGCGATTAAATTGGATGTAATCAAGTGCGTGAAATGACATTTTGTCATCATGCGATAAAATATGAGCTAGATCCAATGGTCATGATCTGGCCTACCCAGATCAATGGCAAACACACAATATACACCCCCCAAGCCCATTTGATGGTTATCCGACAAGGGGGTCCGGAGCGACAGTCTCCCAAATACCGCCTTTTGCTACGTGGCGCCCTCTCATCCACTTTGCACCCCATTTTCCTAAAACCCTTTACTACCACTATCCCCTTCCAAGCTTCCCCCTAATTACATTACGCTTACCACTTACCACCCGACATACACCCTGCCCCGCCGCTCCACTCCTCCATTGCCACATTTCAAACTTGTTACCCTATACCCAAGTGCCAAGTGTCCCTCTCTTTTTCCCATTATAAATTTACTGTTTGACAATAAAATTTTCCCTCCCCACTCCATATTTACGTTACGGTTATCAATTTCCCCATTTATTCCCCCCCACTCCATATTAATTTTAATTCAACAACAAATTTACTCATAGTAAATTATAAAACCCTGTATTTCAGATTGTTGAAAAATTGTTCACTAAAATTCTACTTTGTCAAAACATTGTAACTATCTCAAAGAGTGCAGTAGTTGCCACACAACCAGGATCCTCTCCAAATCCTCATCCAGTTGTTTAAACGAAAATTCACCAGGTAATTACTGTCAGACCATTACTTTGAATTATGTCTTCAAGCAAGAAACCCACACCTGAAGAAAACCCCATGACACCCCCACAGGGGCTTCACTGTGGTAGCAATACTATAGCACGTGGTTTCATATTGGGGGATATATAATGAGGAAAAAATGACATAATATATTGGGGGATATATAGGGGGTAAAGGTTTTTTATATTGGAAGGTATAAAAAATGGAGCTCAAAGTTATTGAAAAAATATAAAGGGATATTAAAAATGTTAATGAAAAAATGGATACCTACAATATATAGTGAAAGTAGGGGATTTTTAAATTGGGAAAGTGTATTGGTTTTATATTGGTAGGGGGTTAAATAATGCAATTTTTAGAGGAATTTTCCAATATGTACTCAAATTAAGGGTATTTTTTAATATGCTATGATCGCACGTGATATGTTAGAGTTTAATCAAGTGAAGCCCCTGTGGACACCCCCAACTGTTAATTTAGACCAGCAACCTCTAGTCAACCAATTAGACCAAGTCATAGAGACCAATTGTGAGTTTGATCTCTACGAACTCCACAATTGGGTCAAACAAAAATATCTCGACCTCAGTTATGAATTGGGATTGTGGGAATCATTCCTGCCCTAATTCATCTTTCTTCAAAACCTATTATTTCCCTAAGTTTGTAACGTGGTGTCAATTCAGATACATTTCCTGTCAGAGGAAAATTGTGGCCCACAATGGCGAAGTTCTCTTTTCCATTCATGAAGCTTCAAACTCAAAAATTATCCAAGTCGAAATCTATAATCCCATACAACCCTTTCACCCAAATTATCTCATGGAGATATACAACAAACTTGATTTCCCCCAAAGGACCAAAATATTTCATAATTTCTTACAAGAAAATGCTCAATTACCCAAAACAAACCCTCCTTATCCCTCCTCTATGTTCCCTGAGATGACCAAGAAAATAATATCCATGGTTTCATGTTTATTAGGTTACCACTCTGACCAATGGGTTTATCAAACCATTTTATCCTTTCTTTATATATACCAGTGGGTAGAACAAAGGTATGCTCCTTATACCCACACTCCCAGGCTAGAGATAGAACAGTATATTAATCAAGAAAAGTAGCATAAGAATACTTTATAGGAGGTTGAAGAACAGGTACTATCAACTTCACATACTCCAGTACCTCGAGAAAAAAACTAAAAGAGACTCAGGGAAGAAATTTCCCCTTTAGTATTAGATTTCAACAAAGGAGTTCAAAGTGTACAATAAGAGACAGAAGACCAAATACATGGGAGAGACACAACAAGAAGTTCAAAACAACAAGAGCCTATTTTTCTAACAGGCTTATGCACACCATCAGTTTCATGGAGAGAGGAGATCATTCCAGCAACTCCTATGACCCCAATGACAATAGATACACCAATTTTATCACTAATAAGAGAGCTGGAGAAGAACAGGAAAGAGAAAAGTATTTTTTCTAAAAACAAAGAAATCAAAAATAAAAATGAGATTCTCAAGGCTACTACTTATACACAGTTTTGGAAGCAGACAGCCACATCCTAGCATAGGTTTCTTTCATCCTTTGACATAGGGAAGGGGAGAATGAAACTTACTTTCCTGAAGCCCAAAGTTTCTCCGCTCTGATTTTCAAATGACTACAAACAATCCAATTTCTATTTTTGATACAGAGATGATCCATACCATTGATCAAATATATCAGCACAAAAAAATAGGAGAAAAGTTGTATTCAACCTTAACTAGCAAGGCAATGACAACTTCAAAATTGCAAGATTCAGTCACTAATATCCAATCTCAATTAAAGCTTGAGAAGATATCTTCTTTGAAAAAAGACACAAAGATTAAATCATTGGAGGATTTAGTTATAAAATTAGGATATGATCCTAAAGATGAAAAATATTTTTAGGAAATTATAAAGAGTAATAATGCATACATAACAACATTGAGGAAGCAGCTCAAGCTTCCATCCACTGAAGGCCCGCGGGAAAAAGAAATCGGACACTCAGAGGAAGACAAATAAAACATGTTCGAAATCATCATTGAAAAAATGTCTAGATTAAACAAATGGAGGTTGAGTTGGAGAAATTGTTAAAAGAAAAGGAATGGTCATCTCAGCTAGCAATTGTTCAACTCATAGCAGTCCCCATTGTAGGCACAATTCCAGTAACATGTACAGAAAATGCAGAGGCATAAACTTCAGCAATGGTTTCAACAATAGAGGGGAAATCCACCACTACAGAAACAGACCTAACCAAAGCTATGGATTATTTTTCCATAAAAGTTCAAGAAATTGACAAATTAACTAAAAAAACTCAATATTTTGCAGGGGCATGAAATAAAAATGGATAACACTTATCTCACAAAATTATAGAAAACATATTGGCTCACACAAAGGATTGACTATTTGGAAAACCAATCCATTATGGCAGGCACTATTTCACAAGCTAAGGAGAGCATTGGGTGGAGATAAATGAATCTATCACTAAGATATGGCCATCGATCGAAATAACATTTGAACAAGGTGAATTAGTGCAGAAATCAAAGGGATTAATAGTTTATTTGAAGAAAGACCTTGGCACTAAACCAAGTGATGCCATTTCTTTGTTAAAAATATTACATTCAAAAACCAGAGAAGAGTTGGAAGAATTGGATATAGAAGACAGAATAGATACCATCTTGGAAGTAAGAAAGGTTCTCACTAAGAAAAACTTGATGCTACAATTAGAAAATAAATGCAACAGTCTGGAAACTACTACACAGAGGTTTCACACAAAATTTAATTTATTGCATCAGAAAGGTCTCCCTGGACTGGAAGGAATGAGAGGTAAGTTAATTAAGGTCGAGGATTATCAGAAAAGAATGTACACTATTGCTACAGATAAATCAAATTTTTCCAATATCAAAGGTACAATCATAGGGAATGCATTCATGGAAGGCCTCAGCTATGACTTACTGATTAAACATGAGATCATTCATTTGCTTCTTTTTAAACCTACCTTCAAAAAGTATACTGAGGTAGATGAGACTTATCGAAGGTTAATCAAGTCACCACTTCCAGATGAAAAGAGATGGAAAAATTATATGAGTTACTAAAGTAAATCAATCATCAAGATTAAAGGAGGAAAGAAACAACAAGGCAACTATTTTTCAGATCCAGTCATCAACAACAGCCCTCAAAAACAGTGCCAGCTAGTTTCAGCAGTTTCAGTGTCCTATATTTTTGTACTATTTATGTAAACAATTTTAGATATTATGAGTAAATATTGATATTTTAAATCGATATATTTTGTAAAATATTGTATAAATACTTCATAATTCGAAGTAATTTTGTTGGGACTTGTATGAAGAAAGTATACCTCTGATGTAAAGTTATTCACTGAGCTAAAAGTGATCGTTTTCATTAATACATAAATTTGTTCCAGGATTCATGTATCAGGCTTAATTGGTGATATTTATTCTACTTGTAAACTTGTGATTGCTCTGTTTCCATATGTTTTTCTTATGTATATTGTTTAAGGAAAATTAGGTGTTGATTGTTTTTAATTACGCTCATCTCTAGCCTGTAAACAATATTTATTTTTTTAAACTGAGATTAAGCATAGAATTCATTCTCAAATGCTCTATGTTTAATCAAATCTAAAAAAATCCTCTAATCCACCTCACTAAAGTTCCAAGCTCCAATAGCATGCCTACCTTGTCGTGATACACTTCATCTGTTATTTATGCACTTGATCTACTTAAGGTTTTTCACTCCATTTCCCAATGGAATTTCTTGTAGTTTCAACCAAATCCTTCAAAAAAAAAATTGGAACTTAAGAACTATCCTAATACCTTGATCAAAAAATCTAAATCATAAAGAGAGATCTCTCCCTGTTACACGTCATTTTGTCACCATGACATTTGACTGTCATTATAGATCTATCGTCATCCATATCATGTTCCCTTAAAGGTCAAAAATATTGTGCATGTTCCTGAACCAAGTCTTGGAAACTGGAGAAAATATCTTAAAAACATTTAAAATATTACCTGCGTGCTTTTTGTGACCATTTCCTACGCATGAGCTAATAATTTTTCTATTAGCCGCGGTGACCATCGCTCTGTTCGCCAATAAAACTTGCGCACCCCCATAAAAAGGAAGTGAATATAAAAATTAACTTCTAGAAGCCTAGTTGGTCGAATATTCCCCCAATTGGAAACCTCTAGAATCGTGCCAGTTCGAGCTTTATCCCTCTACTCATGGAGATTATCCCTTGGCCAAAGGAACCCAAATCCCTTGATGGGAGGAACTCATCCCTCTCTTAGTAGATCTCAAAATACCTCAATCTCTCTATAAATTGAGTTCAAGTTTCAGGTTGAAGGGTAAATACTGACTTGTATAGATTCTAGGTTGGAGAGAGTTCATAGAGTTCATAGATTATGAACTAGTGAGTTGTTGTTTTCACATTGAAGATTACACCTTTGTGAACATACTTCATGCTAGTCATTCTAGAGAGGAAAGCTTATTAGACTGAAGGAAATGAATGTGCAGACACACGGGAGAAATCTGTACAACATCTAGGCTCAGGTTGTAAGATTTCTCTTTTTATATTCTAATAATACCTATGAATCTCTTTTTCTCATTGTCTTGATTGTGAATTCATGGAAATGATATCAATACTTAGACTCCTTTATCACTAAGATAAACTAGTATTTATGATTATTATATATTGCATGTGCTATGATCTTTTGCATTGTTTTTTAATATAGGCTCTTTTGAGCATTGAAGAATTGCTTTGGAGTGAAAGGCAAAAGGCTACATCGAACGTTACAGTTGAAAGGTAGGAGCATAGCCTCTTTATTTTAAGGTTGTAATAATCTAAAATACAAATAGTTTAGAGAAAGAGGCATTCAATGGATATTTGTTTCTAGTTACTTATTGGAGTACTAGGGATATTGCTCTTGTCCACAAGAGGGATTAATCCACACAAAAAATTGGTGACCATACTGGGGAAGACAAGTTTAGTACTCTTTGGTTCTGTTTGGTTTGACATTCTAGCTTTCTTGTTTTGACTTCTGTAAGTGTGGTTAGGTATATAACCTTTTATATTCTCTCAGATAGAAAACCTTAAATTTATTTTTTCCAAATTTTCTCTACCCTGCTCGGTTTTCTGCGGAAAACAAAGCGCCAACCTGCGCAAGTTGTCAGTACAGTTCAGTGTGCATGTGCATGAGTTTGCACCGAGAAGTTTCACACCCCTGGGAAATTTTGAAAAAAATAAAATTTTCTATTCTAGAGTGAGATAACCAAATTTTTAAGGTTTAACCTGATCTATAATAGTTGTTAGAGTCTGTGTAATATTCTGAAATTAGCACACAGTGAATTGGAATATTAAATTTTGATTTTTGCTTCTAGTTAGAATAATAAGAGGGCATGGAGACCCATAAATCTCCTTAGTAGGAATAAAGACACTCCTAATGTGAAATGAGGTCATCTAAAAGTTCGATTGAAGACCCTTAGGTGTGAAAAGGGGATGGAGCATGTAGAATGGGTCAACTTTGACCAAATAAAATAGCGCTGGTATGGAAGGAGTGGCATTCATTGAGGGACAGCGTAGTTTTGGAGAGAGACTCCATGCATGGAAGTAGTGGCTTTAATGAGTGGGGCCCAAGGTGAGGAATCTCACCAAGAATATAAGGAATGGGACGGCATCCATTGTGGGGATGATTGGATTATTATTTTGTTTATGGTATGTTAAGACTTGAGGCTCTCTTCAGTTTTTTAGCTAAGATTGCTCTGTTGTTTAGCACAAGGGTGTTCCCGAGCGAGATGTTAGAATTTAATAAATTTACCGAGAGGAACAAAAAACCATAAAATAGCTAGCAACAAATCATAAACATAAACAAAGATGTTTATCTGGGAAAAACCCCAAATCTGGGGCAAAACCCAACCAATGAAATTTCATTAAGCATTGGCTAAAATCCTGGCCAATCCAGCCAAGTGAGCCTTCACCACTCACCTCCAGGCCTACATTAAAATGAAGTATTCTCAGCCTTTTATAGGCTCCATTACATGCAATACCATGGACTGAAAACCATGGGTGCACAATACCATGTGCCCCAAAACCACTACTATTTACCCTAGTCAACATTGACTCTATCCCGAGTCAAGTTTACCTAAAAATTCCCCCCTTAAACTTGACTTGGGGTTTCTTGACTAAATCCAGCCAAAATTGCTAAGTGAGACAACCCTGCTCACTCTAGCTCTTCCGCCCTCAATATTTTTTTATTTTTATTTTTAACCCGGGTAATTGTTAACTTGACATCCCCCCTATCACCTAGATCTAACCCAAACTTTACCAGTGATTACCCAGGGGTACGCATGCCATACCAAGTCTTACAACAGTATGTCCATTTACATGTAATAAATTAACTCCATTATAATAATAATATTTTTTTTGTTTCATTGTTACTGTCTTTGTACATATGAAATCAAGGTCCGTATAAAAAGAACCCATCTACTAGATTACATGGGTCACCAGCCTCTATAATCGCTAGTCCTCTAGGATTTCTCTTCAGATACATTGTTCATCAATTATTTAATCCACGTGCACATATCCTCTCTCATGAGTTCTCTTCAGATACATGGTTCATCAATTAATTAATCCACGTGCACATATCCTCTCTCATGAGTTCTCTTCAGATACATGGTTCATCAATTAATTAATCCATGTGCACATATCCTCTCTCATTTTGACATAATTTACTCTCCTAGCGCAGCGAAATTCAATGGCTCTGATATCATTGTTAGAATTTACCGGAGAAATAATAAATCTACCAAGAGGAAAAAAAAACCATAAAATAGCTAGCAACAAATCATAAACATAAACAAATATGTTTATCCGGGAAAACCCCCAAATCTGGGGCAAAACCCAACCAATGAAATTTCATTAAGCATTGGCCAAAATCCTAGCCAATCCAGCCAAGTGAGCCTTCACCGCTCACCTCCAGGCCTACATTAAAATGAAGTATTCTCAGCCTTTTATAGGTTCCATTACATGCAATACCATGGGTTGAAAACCATGGGTGCACAATACCATGTGCCCAAAAACCACTACTATTTACGCTAGTCAACATTGACTCTATCCTGAGTCAATTTTACCTAACACGAGAATCCCACCTTCATCCTCGGGGGACTTCGAGTGCCTACTCAGGAGAATTATTTGCACTACATTTCCACATTTCGGCATCATGCCAAGCTCTATTTTTCTTCTACAACACAGTTTCTGTTGAGAGATGTGCTGAGTTACAGGGTGCAGATGTGGAGGGTTGAGAAACCCAACTTCTGAGCTTGTTTTCTAGTGGAGGGAGCAGCCCTTCATCCAGGAGACTTGTAAGGAAGATTCTTGAGCTTCATTTCATCATTTAACATCAGGCTAAGGTACTTCTTTCAGTCACAGTGTAGTTTCCTGAAGGGATTGTGTTATTTCAATGAGAAGATGTAGTAGAGGGTTTGGAGCCCTAGTTGGGGGAGATATATTTTCAGTGAGGGGATCAACCTCTCATTTGAAGAATATATAAGAGGATATTTCATACATTCCTAGATCAGATCAGCCACCTCCTATCATCTATATAGTTGTAGAGGTTATTCAGCCCTAGGGCTATATTTGTATTTTCTGCATTTTGTGTATTTCAAAAAACCCTTCGCGAGTTATCTTGGAAATGTGTTTTGGAGCTTAGATCTCCACTCCCGACACTTTATGAACCATACATTAGAATATCTATATTACCTTACATTTACAGTAGCAGTGTACCTTCTAAAACTGCACTATACTTGTTCTCCGACATTATGCTATGTAGCAGCATTTCATATTTGGCATGTGTATTCATGGGAGGCTTGTTTGCCTTGATCATTTGAGTTGTGCCCATTTTTATTGTACTTATTTGTTGTTGGTATAATGAATATAATGGCTCCCTATTTGTCTTCGTTGTTAATGTAATTATTTTCACTATTATTTCCTTTATGTGTTCAATATTGTTTCTTTCCCCATTTGGGAATATTACAGTGGTATCAGAGCATAATCTTGGCTCAGCCTATGGATCTCAGCCACTATGCTATTAAGAGAATAAGAAGAAGGAGAAATAGATAAGAATGATGGAAGGAATGATTTTTATCTCATCTCTTTTCAAATCTACGAGGGACATCACCAAGGAGGTCAAGCAAAGAATAATGGAGAAAAGAAATGAAACCACAATAGGGTTTGAAGATGAGGAAGGTCCATGCACTTCCTATCAGCAGAAGAAAGAACCGGTATTGCATAAAGTTCCAAAGAAATATACTATGCCATTTTCTTTTGAAGAAGAAGATAAAAGGCATGGAGATGGAGGAAAATTATATCATGAGATTCTAAGTGAGTATCTTGCATAATACAAATCTCAATCAAGAGCTTTCAAGGAGAATCTAACTCTCCCACAGTTTATTCAAATCAAAGAAGGGAGGAGACCTTGCAGCTATAGAAGGAGGAAGAACAATATATTTCTATTGTCTACATTTGATGGGTCATCCACATGCACAACAAGGGCTTGGGGAAAGGATTTGGATGCATTCTTCCTGCTACATCCTATAGTAGAAAGATAAGTTGTTGAGATTGCAGCACTGCACCTTGAGGGTGAAGCAAACAATTGGTGGTTCAAACATTTGACTCATGCAAGAGTGACTGCATATGCAGATTTTACTCAAAGGTTGATCAAGAAGTTTGAAAAGAAGAAATCAGAGGAGGAGAAACTTGGCACCACCACTTTTTGCAGGAGCACTTGCATCAAGAGGAAGAACACTTGTACCTTTGCAAAGTGGTCTTGATATCTTGACATTTAGAGTCTCATGCACTATTCTAGAGATGAATGAGGAGGAGGAGACTTGTACTAGCGTTGGTGCAGCCATAGAGGAGCATCCATCATCATTAGTTGTTGGGGAATTCATCACACCAGTAGGAGCAACCCTTATAGCAGTACAAGATTTTCCCAAGAAAAACCAAGGTATGAAAATGTTTCCACTTTCTATTATTTCAACACATCTTATGGAAGGTTGTGGGGATATGCCATTGCATAACCTAGAGTCAATATACACTGCTAATTTGGAGCAGAAAACTATCACTGCGGAGAGGACCCTTGACAGGATCAAGGAGGAGATGTACATTCATCCTAGTATGTCATTGTTGAGCTGCACACAACTCTTAGGGTTGGAGTGTAGATTTTTGGAGGATAGGATGAGTATTGTCCTAAACAATCCAATGCAAAACTATATGTTCAGAATTGAGCATGATCATGACACAGCAAATGCACCATCATGGAGATCAACAGCGTTGTCATGGAGCAGCAGTGATGAGTTGGGGGCCTAACTATTATTGGGACATTCGGATGACCATTACACTTGGGTATAAGTGGATAGGAAGATGGTTGATGTATGACATCTCCCATTATTATAATAGATCCTTCTTGATGAGAACTTCACAACTCAATGAGAATTTCTTTCCTACAACATATTTGGATCCTTATGGGTTCAAATTGGTCATTGATGAGGGGTATCTTTGTAGGGATCTCCAAGAGGTTGCATTTCAACATCCCATGAAATGCAAAGATAGTTATCTGATTTGGGAGGATGGTATTATCCATTGGAGGAATACCCATTTAGAGCATGATAGTAGACACTCACCATTGGTTGGATGGGTGATGTTGATGAGCAAGAGGTTGGTGAGCCACTTGCAGATCTATGACACAGGGCAGCAGGAGGCAAGGTTGCGTTGGCTACTCTTGAAATATTTTGGTTAGCATGTGACATATCCTACTTAAAGGGGTATGTTGGTGGTTGGGACTTGGCATGGCACTTGCATCATATGGCAGCAAGGATTTTGGCTGCATTGGGATGATCTGGCATTCTTCATATCAATCATCATGTTTTCACTCCCTGGTTGTATGATGGAGGTGTGAGGAAGCAACAAGAGCTATTGTGTCTTTGGTTACTCTTGGGAAAGTACGGGTTGATTTTCCCCCATACTTTGCATGGTTTTACAAGAGTGGATGGTGGCACAATCATGGTGCAAAGGGGCTACTCCTTAGTTTTGGAAAATCGGGAGGTACTTCCACATGGGAAGGAATCTCCCGCATATAGCAGCATTATGGTGGATGTCTTTGGTATGTGGAATGTCAAGAATGGATTCATGAGGTGACAAGAGCCTTGTCACAAAGGCCTACAGTGTTGTCACTTGGGAGTGTGTATCTATTGATGGAGTGTTCCAAGGGGAGTATGCATCCCTTCACTTTTCAGACCACTATGAGAGGATTCTCATGGGAAGGCTCATCCATGGACCTCACTTTCAGCCTACTCACAATGCATGGTAGGAATGGTAAGTTTTGTACTTATTTTTCATCTAACAAAATATTTTCATTCTCTTGTCATATATGTACAGTGCATTGCTCCATAAGAGGGCAAGTTTCTATTTTGGCTTCATGGTCTTTCTAAGACCAATATCAGTGATGGAGGAAGCCATTTCTTGGATGGATTTGGGAAAATGTTGTGTTTTTCTTATGCTCAGCTGATATATAATGCCATTTACTACTTCCTAGTAGATGAGAAAACATGCACAGTTAGCCATTTGTTGGGAGACAACTTGCCACATGATGTTCTGAAACAACAATTAGTAAAATTGTGTTGTATCCACTGGAGAAACCATTGGTACCATCCAAAATTACACATGACATATAGTATATTTATTATTTGGATACCATATGGTGATGATGTGCTATTCACTTGGTATGGGATGGGTTGGGCAAGCAAGATTCATGAAACTAGAGAAGGGATCCTTGGAGATCCAGTTGTCCTTTTGTCCCTTGAGGGCAACACTATTGCAGCCCAATATCAGCAACAGCTCTACACTTTCCATAATTGGAGGGAGAGATGGTGTGGGGTAGACCATTTGGTCTACCATGATCATTTATGCAGCCCACCTACTTTTCAGGAGCAAAAGGTGGAGGAAATTTTCCATGAGTTACCACATTGTTGGAGAGTGACTCACTTTGTGTGAATGATAGCTTGGGGTTTGGAGCTTCACATGGGGATGGAGATTCCCAATATTTTTCAGACTCCATGCATCAAGAAGGCCTCTAGACAAAATATAGTTTCCTCCATCGATATCCCACCTTTTTATGATGAGAACCATTTGGATTTATCACCAAAGGCTTACTTATGCACTTGGGAGGAGAAACTTGGGGACATATTGATGAGAGGGCATCTTGTTCATTGGAGGGACTTATCATATGAGGATGCTACAGGAAGAGGAGAGGAGGCTCTTCAATTCTATACTTTCATTTTCTTGGGGACAAACAACATTTGGGAGGGGAGGATTGTAATATTCCTAAATTAACACACAGCTAATTGGAATATTAAATTTTTATTTTTGCTTCTAGTTAGAAGAATAAGAAGGTATGGAGACCCATAAATCTCCTTAGTAGGAATAAAGACACTCCTAATGTGAAAGGAGGTCATCTAAAAGTTGGATTGAAGACCCTTAGGTGTGAAAATCGGATGGAGCATGTAGACTGAGTCAAATTTGACCAAATCAAACAGCAATGTTATGGGAGTAGCATTCATTGAGGGACAGCGCAGTTTTGGAGGGAGACTCCATGCATGGAAGTAGTGGATTTAATGAGTGGGGC
Organism: Pinus albicaulis; assembly: GCA_034641835.2. Taxonomy (NCBI): domain Eukaryota; kingdom Viridiplantae; phylum Streptophyta; class Pinopsida; order Pinales; family Pinaceae; genus Pinus; species Pinus albicaulis. The sequence goes on from CM076574.1 coordinate 225,087,193, forward strand.
CCAAGGTGAGGAATCTCACCAAGAATATAAGGAAGGGGATGGTAGCCATTATGGGGATTATTGGATTATTATTTTTTTTATGGTCTGTTAAGACTTGAGGCTCTATTCAGCTGTTTAGCTAAGATTGCAGTGTTGTTTAGCACAAGGGTGTTCCCGAGAGGGATTCCCACCTTCATCCTCGGGGGACTTTGCGGCCTACTCAAGAGAAGTATTTGCACTACATTTCCACATTCTGGCATCAGGCCAAGCTCTATCTTTCTTCTATAGCGTAGTTTCTATTGAGAGATGTGCTGAGTTGCAGGATGTAGCAATGGAGGGTTGAGAAACCCAACTTCTAAGCTTGTTTTCCAATGGAGGGAGTATCCCTTCATCCCTAAGGCTTGTAAGGGAGATTATTGAGCTTCATTTCATCATTTAGCATCAGGCTAAGGCATTTCTATCTTTTACAGCATAGTTTCTTGAAGGGATTGTGTTATTACAGTGTGCAGATGTAGTAGAGGGTTTAGAGCCCTAGTTGGGGGAGATATATTTTCAGTGAGGGGATCAGCCTCTCATTTGAAGAATCTATAGGAGGATTTTTAATACATTTCTAGATCAAATCAGCCACCTCCTATCATTTATCCATTTGCAGAGGTTATTCATCCTTAGGGCCATATTTGTATTTTCTGCATTTTGTGTATTTCAGGAAACCCTTCCCGGGTTATCTTGGAAATGTGTTTGGGAGCTTAGATCTCCACCCCCGGCACTTTATGAGCCATACATTAGCATATCTATATTATTTTACATTTCCAGTAGCATTTCACCTTCTAAAATTGTGTTGTACTTGTTCTCTGGCATTCTACTATGTAGCAACATTTCATATTTGGCATGTGTATTCATGGGAGGCTTATTTGCCTTGATCATTTGAGTTGTGCCCATTTTTATTGTAGTTATTTGTTATTGGTATAATGAATATAATGGCTCCATATTGGTCTCTGTTTTTATGTAATGATTTTCACTGTTATTTCCTTTATTGTGTTCAATATCGCTACTTTCCCCATTTGGGAATAATACAGTATGTGTATGAACTCCTCCTCAACACCTTAGAGTCTTGTTTGTTAAATCATCCTTTTTGCATAATTAAGTTAGGGTTTTCCCTAGTTTACTATTGTTCCTTTTTTAAAATAGATTCATTTTCCAAATATCACTAGTTTTATGTTATCGTCTCCTTGAGCCACCGGGATTAATTCCAGCCTTACATATTTAAATATTTGTTTCTTATTCGATTGCAAAACGGAAAATATTTTAGATTATCGAAGTCTGATTTATCTCAAGCCATTATTTTATGATTTCATTTCTACTAGGTCAAGTGCAAAAAAATTTAGTTTTCTTACAACTAAGAGAAACCATTAAAAAGAGATTCGCAGATATCTTAGTTAGGATTGATAATTAGAAATTTGATTTGCTTTGAAGTTTTTATACTTTTTAGGGTGTTTAGAAGTTGCTTTCTTTTGATATTTGTGTGTTCATCAAAATTGTAGTTTTTGGCTTTGTAATCAACGAAATTATCTTCACAAAAGAGACATTGGTCATGCTTGGAAATTGCCTTCTTAATGAAATTATTTTCTTAACGAAAAGGAATTTTATTTGAAGTGTTAGGAAGCTTGTACTTTTTAAGTTCAAAAGTCCTTCAACTTTCTCTGAAATAGAATTCATCAAAATAAAAGAGTTTCATTTTTTATATTGATGCATTTAGAGTATTTCGATTCAGGACACAATATCATCAAGTTTCATCTCCATACCCCTTCGAGTAAATAACAGTTAAATCAATACAGTGCTTGATAAAATCAATCTAGATATTTTTTACATTTTCTAGGGCTCATTCCACCAATTTAGCTTATGCTAGTGCTTTTGAATAGGTTGTAATTAACGTTCCAAAGTAGTTAATACATAAAAGTAACATCTTGTGGTAGGGAAATACAATTATTGCATTTGTACTCTGAGGAGATCTTCTTAAAAGATTCAAACATGACATCATGTCAGAACTAGTGAGGTAATCGTAACTACTTCATTGGTGAAGATAGAAGACGTGCACGTAATACAAACGGTAAACCTCAAATTAACCATTGTCGAGGAGCCTGAGATCACTTGTTAGCAAACCTCGGATTTACTATGTCAAGGATATTTCAAGGGGATTGAGCTTGATACTCTGCCCTTGCGTGTATATCGGATCGTAGACTATTCCCCCATGTGAAATTGTCTCAGTTGGTGACCTTAGTGGCCATAATCTTTAGGATTTTTCCCAAGATGATAGTGGACAGAAGGTCCCACTGTACCTAGAGAAGATGATGACTAGACTCACTTTGACTTTCCGGAAGGTACTCTTCACTTCAATATGGCATAGTGAAGTTACTTGCACCGGACTGTTTCATTAAGCAGGTTGTCAAGGTAACTGTTCCAACTGCCATTTTTCCACATTAATTTCTGCAATGTTGGATTTCATCACCAAATATGATTTTATTATGGAAACATATTGTTTGTATGTGGTTTGTCTCTTATATTTTGTAGGCACGTGTTCATTTGATTGATTTTTAGCAACCTTAGGTGTATTTTTTTGAAATTTTTTGATGTCGTGTGTTAAAAAGATTAATCGTGGTTGAATTACCGATACATTCATGTACAATGCAGGGGAAACCCCCTTAGTATACACCCAGTCAACTGGAAAAATAAAAACTGAAAGAGTTCAAAAATCGGGAACCAGGTCTACTGAACAAGGAAAAACATCCATTGTAATACATCTTAATTTCGACATTAATCAACCTCAGATAGTTGAAAAATATCAAGAACAAATATAAATTTCTGAATTAATTACGATTGAATCTGTTACTGGTGAATTCAAATGCACAATTCAATAAACCCAAAACATTTGAGCCTGAATCTGAATCTAATTCGTTTGAGTCACCTTCGGATATCATAGCCCCGACTCCTGATCATCCTCGTTCACCTTGAGTGAAACTTCTTATTACTAAGAATCTTCCTCTTGGCCTAATTAGCATTGAAGAGATATCTGACATGGAAGAAGAGATAAAAATTCCTTCTCCTCAAGAATCTTTAGATCTAAGGTGTAGTGAACCAATTTACCCTTTCATTCCTTTTAGATCGAATCCTTGGTATCATCAAATTTGAATTTTTGCACAACTCTGGTTTAAATTTGATGATACCAAGGTACGTCGCTTACCTTTTTACTCTATACCCAGAGGTAGTTACATGGCTTCACAAAAAATTTCTGGGTACTAGTCACTCTTTGGCACTTTCTCAGGAGCATTTCCATCTTCTGAAACTTTTACCAAGTAAAATCGTATGTATGAATCTACCACTGAACCTTTGAAAATGGAACATGTCTATATGTTTGTCGGTAATATTCCTCAAGCTAGCTCTCAAGGTGACTATATGGCGCCCGGGGGCAGCAGCCTTTTCAAGGGCAGCAGCCTCTCCAAGGGTGGAAATATTTTCAATGGTAGCAACCTTTCCAATTGTAGAAACCTCTCCAAGAGCAGCAACCTTTCCAAGGGCGGCAGCCTTATCAAAAGCATCCATCCTTTCAAGGAGGACAACCTTTTGCTATAACTTATCCCTTGGTTGTAGGGCCAAATATTCCTGGTAATTATCAAAATTATGTTCCAATGCCTCAAATTAGTTATGGTCAACCTTATGCATCACAACCTTTGATGGGAACTCCTTACCCAGGAACTAATACCATGTGGAATCCTTTGTTGAATCAATAGTCTTTGTAGCCTACATTGCAAGTACCTTATAATCAAATTTCTCATCCAGCTGGAAAATTTGGTTTTACCCAATTCCAACAACCTATTCAAGGTGCACTTCAAATTACCCCATAGGTATCTGTGCGAATAGTCAAAAATATGGTCCGAGTACTCCAAGTACTCCTATCCAATCTGTTGCACAAATTTTTGTTCAACAACTGATTACACCTATCCCTAGAGTTTCTCATACCCCTATTGTTACAACCATTCAAACGGAAACACCAACTATTACGCAGGATTCCTCATATTAATGCTCATAAAATTGGACCTATAGTTCATTATATTCCTCAAACCTCTGTAGGAAAACCTAGTGCAACTACGGTTCAAACAAGTCTACCTTTTATGGGTAAAACTTTTCAAGGTTAGTATGTTTAAAGTCAACCATTTCAAGGGAAATTTCAATATGGAAAAATGGGACAAAATCCAGTTTACCAGAGCCAACCATACCCTGGTTATACATATCAAATACCAGCTCAGCCTCAGTTTGGTATGGATAACCCCAGATACCCTGGAGGTATTCTAATCCCAATTTCTTATGTTATTCCAAGTTTTCCTGGATATCCTCCTCAAGGTACTGGTATTGTTCCTCAAGGTTATCAATTTTCACAGCAAGACCCAAATCAGAAATTAACATTCATTGCAACTTTATATTTACCAGACTTGTCTCAGCTAACAAATGATCCAATCTACTATCTTCTATTTTGGTTGGAAATGCCTACTAAGTTTCCCAGTGATATTCCAAATTTTGAAGGAAAATCAGGAGAATACCCCTCAAATCATGTGATGACTTATCATATGTGGTGTGCATCTAATTCCTTAATCGATGATTTCATTCATTTGAGACTTTTTCAAAGAACTTTGATCGACTTAGATGCAAAGTGGTACATTGAGTTACCACTTGGCTCTTTCAACAATTTCAACGCTTTAGCAACAACATTCCTAACTCATTTTCAGTTGTCATACATTTATGATAATGGCATATAAATTTTGACTTTGTTAAAAAAGAGTACGTCTACATACATTTCAGATCACATACATGAATGGCGACGTAGATGACGTTTATTCAAAGTTTTCATTCCGGATCAAATTCTGGTTGAATGGTTCATCAAATTATTGCTTCCTAAGATTACTGAAGATGTAGATAAAGGAGGTGTTGTAACAAAAGAGCAGGTCATAGCTCAAGCATAGTACATGGACCTCATTTACACATATTCCAGTACTTTGTATGAAAAAATTCATGATTTACCACGCCCAATTCATCTCACTGCAACTCCTTCCAGTTCTCATTTCGTAGACGATGTAATTTTTATAGTTAATATGACAAAGAGTAAGAAGAAATCATCTAAATCTACTTCTCCAATCATAACTCTACGAGATTCACCTAAAGGAGATCCTTCCTTAGAAAATTCTACCAAGATTCACATCATAGAATCATCTACAACCAAATTTAAATCATCTGGAAATAAGAAGAAGGGGAAGGGTAAAAATAAACAAAACTCTTCTCCCAAAGAGAAAGCTGAAAAACCGAATCATTAGACGAAAAATGGAAACCTCGTTATTCTTGGCTTATTTGTGATGAGGATCACTACACTAAAGAGTGTCCACATCAGGCTGAGGTATCCAAATTTTTCAAAGGTTCACCCACACCTGCCGTCTTTAAAGATCCTTTTCCATCACAAGATAGAAAAATGATCGGATCTTCTTCCAATTCATCAGCGGATATCCTGATGATGTCCCAGGTCATGGTTGCGACACGATCTTAAGACTATGGATCTAAGAGTCCTCTAACTGGTAAATAAACTAAATCATCCATTCAACCACCAGTATCAACTCCTTTGGCTTCCAAACCATTGAAAATCAAGAAACCTAATCCTGATTTAGTGATTAAACTGCTTTCCAAAGGTGCACTTCAAAAATCGGCTTTCAACCCACATGCGAGAGCCACTCATAATTACAATATTGTTGAAGATTTGGTCATATCCCCTTTATTAATGTCTACCCTCAAAGTGGTGCAATATTGTCCATCTCAAAGGAAATTTTTATTATCGTTTATAGGAGCGATTGATCCTCAAGACTTGAATCTCATTGTCTTTGATCTTGAGAACATTGTACTTATACTCCCACATCAAATCACTTTTCAAATTTCGGTATTATTCAAATCTAGGTGAGTTTTTCGCACAGTAATTGAGGAGGGAGCATCTATGTGCATTATTTTTGTAGCTTGTTGGAAAACTGTTGGTTCTTAGACAATCAACTAGTCACTGACCATTCTTAAAGCCTGTTTCGTGGAAGAGGTTTTCACCCATTCAGAATACTCCAGGATCTGCCTATAGAGGTAGAAGGAAAAATCGTAACACTCGAGGTGGAAGTTGTTGATGCCCCTATTGATTACAACCTTCTTCTGGGTCGAAGTTGGTCTTATTATATGACCATTTTCATTTCATTAGTCTTTTGAATGATCATGTTTCCACATAAAGGAAAGATTGTTGAAATTGATCAATTATCTTACTTCGATTCAGATCCTACTTCTACAAATAGTATCCATCATGTCAAAAAAATGATTATCCCTTATGAAGATGGTGGGGTAGGACTAGTTAAGGATTCCGTTCTCATGGGAAATTTCTCTATACCTTCTCCTAATGTACCGTGAACTACTTCCAATATCAATATGATTACATCAAGCACAATGTTATTTTATGACACATGGAATGTGCCTTTAGAATCAAAATTGGACTCTTGTAGTGGCGAGATGCCCTTAATTCCTTTTGAATCAGCATATGTAGCAGTACAATCGTGTTCTAAAAATCCATCTACTTATACATATCTAATGTGGTTAGTGACGAGTATTATTCTTTATCAAGCTCAACGTTGACATCATTTCCAGATCCTTTTCAACAAGTGTTTTGAACTAATGAAAATATCCGAGAAATATTATCATCGGATTAATTACCATTGGAAAATCTCCATCATCGACCCTCTTTTTTACTTAACCTTGAAAAACTTGAGAATTTTTTTCATCTATATTTTCAATTAATTATGTCAAGGAACCTCAAAATCCTATGTCCATTCTTCATTTGGATTCTTAGAAAAATTTGGGAAATATTTCCACCACAATTCCTGTTGACGTATCAATTAAATCGAGGATAACTGGGAACATTCATAGAGGTGCTTCTTGCACGATTAAAGAGATCAAAATATACAAAGCCCTATTTCAGGAATTCTGAGACATTTTTTCCTGGTCTTATGAATAAATGTCAGGTATTGATCCTAAGATTGTTATTCACGAAATTAAGACATACCTGGATACTAATCCTATTAGATAGAGATTATGTCCAATACATATGTGGAAAGCTACTGCAATTAAAGTTGAAGTTGAGAAATTACTGTGTGGGGGATCTATTTATCTTATTATTTTAATAGATTGGGTATCTGGCATAGTTCCCATAACTAAGAAACAAGGGGCTATCATAGTATGTGTCGATTTTTGAATTCATGCTTTTGTGATCATAGTAATTTTTCCAAAAGCTTTAGTTTGTAATCACATTGGACATAAAATTGTCGAATCATTTCGAACCAACCAGTGTGGTTCATCTTCAGGATGAGATGAGAAATCAGATCGAGTCATTAAGCTTATATAGATGTATAGAAGGCCAAATAGTTGTTGGAACGACAGCTAGATAGTCGATTATCGGGAGATTAACAAGATATGTCCTAAAGACAATTATCCTACCCCTTATATCGATCAAATTATTTATGATTGTGTTGGAAGTGAAATATTCTCGTTTATGGATGGATTTTCTGGCTATAATCAAATCTACATACTCCTTGTTGATTAGCCTAAAACGGAATTTATATGTCCATGGGGCACGTTTTCATACTATTAACTACCATTTGGACTAAAAAATGTTGTTGCAAATTTTCAACCAGCTATGTCTTATGAATTTCACGATATCAAACATATTGTACAACCCTACTTGGATGACTTACCTGCTCATTATTTACGCAAACAAGATCATCCTACACATTTATGCGCCATCTTTATGAGATGTAGACATTACAACATTCATTTGAATCCACACAAATGTATATTTTATGTACAATCAAGACATTTACTTGGGTTCATTGTTTCAAAAGAAGGCATTCGTTTTGACCCATCGAAGGTTGAGGCTATTATTAATCTACCTCCTCCTTCCACTCTTCGCCAACTCCAAAGTTTGCAGGGGAAAGAAAAAAATTTACATCGATTTATCCCAAACTATGTGGAGTTAACTAAAGGTTTCACCCGGTTATTAGAATAGGATGTTCCATTCATCTGGGACGATCTTGCCAATAAATATTTTCATGTGCTTAAACAAGCGTTGACCCATGCACCGTTTTTTCATCCACTTAATTTTCACTGAGATTACTTTTTGTATTTATTTGATTCCACAATTGGTTTGGTTTTAGTTCAAGAGGATGATTCTAACAATGAACATTTGATTTATTACCTAAGTCGAAATCTCAACCCAACGGAAATCAAGTATTCACATGTGGAGAAATTGGCCTTGGCAGTTTTTCAAGATGTCCGTCGATTCTATCATTACATATTCTTATGCAAAACCATAGTGATATCTAATTGCAACCCGATGATGTATATTTTGATGAAAAATTTATCGGGGGAAAATACACTAAATGGATCGTTATTCTGCAAGAGTTTTATTTGGAGTTCAAGAAATCCAAGTCTAAGAAATCACTAGTGTTCGTTGAACTTGATCTGAAAATGAAAGTATTTGTACTATTGTTCAAAGTATTCATTTCCATTCAATTAAGTGTGCAAAGTGTTTGTAATGTCTTGCATGTAAAACAAAGTGTTTTTGGTAGTTGTTTATGAGTTTAAGTGTGAGGGAATGTTAATTAAAATCACTATTTAACATCTTGAATCTAAAATACACAGTAGAATAATGTCACCATAAACACATAGCAACATGATGAGGTATTTCACCCCTCCTGGGCTACATCTGTTGGGTCCAAGGCTCCCAATGGGCATGTCCTTGCTATATTATAATGCTCAAATTGGTTATACATTGAGAAAAAGACCTAAACAAGAAAAAATAGCTGTGAAAATGAATTGAGAAGGCAGAAATAAGCTAAGAATGACTTTTATTTCACCTAAAACGGTGAAGTGTATCCCAATGCAGCTCCATTTCCCTCATGGCCCTTATGGCTCTCCAAGCTTCTCTGAAGCAAAAAATGGCTGAAAAACACCTCTGTTGGCTCTGCAACCTATTCCAATGGCTCCAAAATGATCAGATTAGTCAAAATTGACAAAAATTTCGTCCAAATTGGTCCAATATTGAAGAAGTTATGATTAAAACAATATTTTGCCCAATGTCAAGTAAAAATCCCACTAAAATTGGGCTAACTCCAATTAGGAGCTGTTAGAAAATTAAATATTACAGAGCAATGCAACACATAAAATATGTGGAAAAATACAAGCACACAAAACACATAAAACCAGAGAGACACAGATATACGTGGATCACCCAGTTTGGGCTACGTCCACCCCAAACAGCCAGTCCTTCCTTTCTATTATCCAGCAAAAATGAAGAGACAAAACCTACAGCAGATCCGCTGTAATATCCTCTGTTCTCTCTCACAGTGTCCCTCTCTATTTCTCGCTCTGAGAATACACATACAATACACAGCCGCAATACAATACCCCAATATATACAATGGGGTTGCCTTCTAGGGCAAAAAACCCTAATCTAAACATAACTTCTACCGTCAGATCATTTGCCTAATGAACGGCCCAGATTGACTAGAAATTATTATACTTTTACAAGGAAATTTTACATCTGTTCTTAGCTTCGGGAACGCTACCCCCGAAACCCCCCGCCAGGGGGGGCTCCGAAAAGCGAAGACCCCCCAGGCAGTGTAAAAATTACAGGTGGCATTGTCGCCCCATTAAGGTATAGGGGTCCAACGCTGTGATACAAAATAAACAAGATAATCAGGCTCCACACCAAACAATCTCCCACTTGGAGATTGATTGTAGCAACTCCACCGCTGCTTCATTTGCTGGACAATGACTCCTCTTTGGACCTGGTTGTTTCTCATCTTCATCGTCATCCTTGAAGACCAATTGAAACCGAGCATGTTCTCAGTTCCTCAATGGTTACAACTTTTGTTAGCATATCTGCAGGATTCTGGCTAGTGTGTATCTTTTCCAGCTTCAACTCTCCATCTTCCAATACTGACCGTATGAAATGGTACTTGAGATGTATGTGTTTAGTCCTAGAATGAAATCTTGAGTTCTTTGCAAGATGAATAGCACTTTGGCTATCACTGTATAGTGTGCCCATATCATGCTTCTTACCCAATTCATCCATAAACCTTTGTAACCAAATCATTTCTTTACTAGCCTCTGTAGCGGGAACATACTCGGCTTTTGTTGTTGAAAGCGCAACAACACTTTGGATTTTTGAAACCCAACTGACAGTTGTTCCACCTACAGTAAATACATATCCTGTAGTGCTCCTCCTGTTATCTCTGTCACCTGCCATATCTGCATCAACATATACCTGTAGAGCAATGTTTGAACCACCAAAGCATAATGCTTGATTTGTGGTACCTCTCAAATATCTGAGAATCCATTTTATTGCCATCCAATGTTCTTTTCATGGATTATTCATGTACCTGCTTACAACTCCCACTGCATGTGCAATATCAGGCCTTGTGCATACCATTGCATACATTAAGCTTCCAACTGCTGATGCATATGGAAATTTAGACATATAATCCATGTCTTCTTGGGTCTTTGGGCACATCTCCTTACTAAGTTTGAAATGGCTAGCAAAAGGTGTACTAACTGGGTTTGCATTCTGCATATTAAATCTTTTCAACACCTTTTCTATGTACTCATTCTGAGACAGTGTTAATTTGTGATTTTTCCTGTCTCTAGTTATCCTCATACCAAGGATTTGTTTTGCAGCTCCTAAATCCTTCATTGCAAATGAATTTGCCAATTTTCTTTTGAGCACATTTATTTCCTGCATGTTAGACCCTGCAATAAGCATGTCATCTACATACAATAACAATATAATATAGCTGCCATCATTTTGCCTTTTTAGATAAACACAATGATCAGAGTGACATCTAGTATAACTTTGTTCAGACATAAACTTGTCAAATTTTAGATACCACTGCCTTGGAGCCTGTTTTAAGCCATACAAGCTCTTCTTTAACCTGCACACCAATTTTTCTTTCCCTTTTACCTCATATCCTTCAGGTTGCTGCATGTATATCTCTTCCTCCAAATCTCCATGGAGAAATGTTGTCTTTACATCTAACCGTTCAAGATGTAAATCTTCTGCTGCTACAAGACTTAAGATAGTTCTGATTGAATTCATCTTAACAACAGGAGAAAATATTTCATCAAAATCAATACCTTTCTTTTGTGCAAACCCCTTCACCACAAGTCTAGCTTTGTACCTATGTTTTCCTCCATCTTCTTCCTTCAGCCTATAAACCCATTTATTCTGCAATGTAGTTTTACCTGCAGGCAACCTGACTAAGTCCCAAGTCTGGTTATGCATTAAGGAGTCCATCTCTTCTTCCATGGCTAGCTCCCACTTCTTCCTAGTTTCAACCTGCATTGCTTCTTCATAACATTCAGGTTCACCAGAATCAGTCAACAATAAATAATATAATGAAGGAGAGTATCGTTCAGGGGGTCTACTTATCCTGGTAGATCTTCTAACAACACTTTCAGGTGTTTGAGGTGCCTGTTGCTGTTGTGGTAGTTGCTGTTGCTGTGGTTGTTGATTATTATTATTTTCAGGCACCTTTACTTTTTCAGTTATCTCATCAAGAACCGTGTATTCTTTGCTTTCTTTTTCCTGTTTCTTTTCCTGCAACTGATTCTTATACAAGACCTTTTCATTGAATATTACATCTCTGCTCCTAATGATTTTGTGATTTTCATAATCATATAAGCGATAACTAAAATCATTAGCACCATATCCAATAAAGGTACATTTCTTTGATTTTGCCTCAAGCTTTGTTCTATTTTCTTTATTAATATGGACAAAGGCCTCACAACCAAAAGGCTTTAAAAAAGAGTAGTTTACATTTTTACCTGTCCATGCTTCCTCTGGAATACCACCATCCAAGGAACTTGAAGGCCCTCTGTTTATTAGATAAACAGCAGTATCTACAGCATCTACCCAAAATTGTAAAGGCAATCCCGCATGCAATCTCATGCACCTTGCACGCTCCATGATTGTTCTGTTCATCCTTTCTGACACACCATTTTCTTGTGGTGTTCTTGGAACTGTCTTTTCTCTACGAATTCCATGCTCTGAATAGTACCTATCAAACTCTTTGCTACAATATTCACCTCCATTGTCTGATCTGAGACACTTCAACTTCTTTCCTGTCTCAATCTCAACCAAAGCTTTCCATTTCTTGAAAGTATCAAATACATCAGATTTATTCTGAATACAATAAATCCGTGTTTTTCTAGGTGCCTCATCAATAAAAGTAACATAATAACGAGAGCCACTGAGAGATGATACCTGAGCAGGTCCCCATACATCTGTATGCACAAGCTCCAATTTTTCACTCTTCTTTTCTTTCCCAACTCTGAGAAATTTGACTCTCTTCTGTTTTCCATAAATGCAATTCTCATAGAAATCCAAATCAACATTCTTCAATCCTGGCAACAAATTTCTTGAGTGAATAATATTCATTCCCTTCTCACTCATGTGTCCGAGCCTATGATGCCATAATGTTGCATCTGCTCCTTTTGAATTTAAAGAATTAACAGAGTTAGAAATACCATTGCATAAATACAATGTACCAACCTTTTCACCTTTTGCTATTACCAGCGCTCCTTTGGTGACCTTCCAAGTTTTATCTATGAAAGTTGTCACACAACCTTCACTGCCTAACTGCCCTGTTGAAATCAGATTTTTCTTCAGATATGGAACATGCCTTACCTCCTTTAGTAGTCATTGGTTTCCATTCTATTGTTTTACAATAAATTTACCCATTCCAACAATTTTACAGGGTTTATCATCACCCAAACGAACTTGTCAAAAATCTCCTTGAACATAGTCATGAAAATATTTCTTATCGGGTGTGGCATGGAATGAAGCCCCTAAATCTACAACCCAAGAATCAGTAATATTTTCAAAAGAAAGAATCAAAGCATCTTGTAACACATCACCTGTCACATTTGCTTCATGATTGTTTTCTTGTTGTGTGTCTCCTTTTCCCTTCCGAGATATACAGTCTTTCTTTAGGTGTCCTTTCTTTCCACAATTCCAGCACACTATCCCCGATCTGGACTTGGATCTGTCTTTCCTTGATTTACACTAATATCCTGAGCTCTTTCCTCTTTCCATTCTTCTTCCCCTAGACTCTGCACTCAAAGCATTACTTGATGTCTCACCGGAGCTTTTCCATCGCATTTCCTCGCTAAGGATAGCACCAACAACATCATCAAACTTTAAAGTACTAGATCCAAAGACAGAGTTGCTAATGGCCATTACTAAACCATTCCAACTCTCTAGCAATGAGCACAAGAATAACAGAACTCTAACTTCATCATCAAAGTTTACCCCACAGAACTTAACTGACTGGTAACTATATTAAATTCATTTAAATGGTCTGTAACAGATCCACCTTCCGACATCTTCATATTAAATAGTTGTTTCATAAGAAATACCTTGTTTGAGGCTAAGGGTTTTTCACATAGTTTCGCCAACGTCTGCATCAAACCCTCTGTTGTTGTTTCCTTCGAAATATTGAAGGCGACTGACGCCGCAAGACACAACCGTACTGTTCCGAGTGCCTTTCTATCGAGAATGTTCCTTTCCGCATCTGTCATGGCCATCGGATTCTTTGTTTTTCTGCTCAATGGTAGGTACAGATCTTTCTGATACAGATAATCTTTCATCTGCATCTTCCACAGCGGGAATTTTTGGCCATTAAATTTCTCAACCCTAAACTTAGCATCTTCTGCCATTGCTCCCACTCGAACCAGGAACCCTTCTTTCCTGCGAGTTTATCAACCAAATATACCTTCGGCTCTGATACCAGTTGTTAGAAAATTAAATATTACAGAGCAATGCAGCACATAAAATATGCGGAAAATACAAGAACACAAAACACATAAAACCGGAGAGACACAGATATATGTGGTTCACCCAGTTTGGGCTACGTCCACCCCGAACACACAATTCTTCCATTCTATTATCCAGCAAAATGAAGAGACAAAACCTACAGTAGATCCGCTGTAATATCCTTTGTTCTCTCTCACAGTCTCCCTCTCTGTTTCTCACTCAGAGAATACACATACAATACACAGCCGCAATACAATACCCTCATATATACAAGGGGGTTGCCTTCTAGGGACAAAACCCTAATCTAAACATAACTTCTACCATCAGATCATTTGCCTAATGAACGGCCCAGATTGACTAGAAATTACTATACTTTTACAAGGAAATTTTACATCTGTTTTTAGCTTCGGGGGAGCTGCCCCTGAAAACCCCCGCTAGGGGGGGGCTCCGAAAAGCGCTGCTTCCCCCCCTAGACCCCCCACGGCAATGATTAATTATGGGTGGCGTTGCCACCCCTTTGAAGGTATAGGGGTCCAATGTTGTGATACAAAGTAAACAAGATAATCAGGCTCCACACCCAACAGCAGCGCCAAATATGGAGAAAACTCCAAAAATATTAGAATGGCGCCAAATATGGTCGGGTGGTTAGTGGTGACATTTAATATTAAGTTGTTTGGTAGTCACATGCTCCGTCATCTCCGCCACATTTGTTGAACTCTTAGTTAAACTGAGAGGGGGGGGTGAATCAGTTTAACACATTCATAATCTTTTAAACTTTTATTAAACCTTATTTACACCTTCATTTCATGTCCAACTTAATATGTGAGTAATCTTAGAATGTGAGCAGCAAGTATTAATATAATATAACAACAGACTTAATATGAGAGCAGCAGGTATTAAGCAGATGATATAAATCAGATCAACACATAAAAATCATGCACAGAGACACCAGATATAAGTGGAAACCCATAAAGGGATAAAACCACATCTTATTATTGTTGTGATGCAAAGGCAAGCTCCAACTCCCTCTCACCACTATTTTTCTACAGGCATCAACCTACAGGAGGCTCCTACCTCAATTTTGCAAGCTACAACTTGCAAGGAAGCACCAACTCCCCTCAATTTTCTGCAGGCACCAACCTACAGGAGGCTCCAACCTCAATCAGCTACAACTGACAGCTATCAAGCTGCAACTTGATAGGGAAGCTCTAACTTCTTCAATTTATCAAACTGAATGTTTGCTGATTTACCTCAGATATCAGCTCTGTTCTGTAGCTTCCCTTTCTGCTCTTCTTTTCTTAATATTCTTTGCCTTTCACTTCTATACTCTGCCTTCTCTATATTTTCTCTCCCTAACCCTCTTTCTGCATATCCAGTTGACATTATTTATAGAGTTCCTCACATGACTATTTGTATTTCACAAAGAATTTGGAGCGAACAGTCATGACTCTTTGGCTTCTGTCTTCTCATTCCTTTTATGTGCTCATTCAATAAATATAACTGTAGGTGCTTATTTAATATTACAGTGGGATATTTTATCTCTTCTGGAGACTTGCCAATGCATCACAAACAGAAAAAATCAATTAAAACATTTAGATTCAAATTACAATGAGAACTCCAGCTCAACTCATTTAGTATTTTGGCTCGCTGCGCATTTGTCTTTTCTTTGACTGTGTCTTTCTTTTCTGTGACTGTGTTTTGTCTCTTTTCATCTCTGTTTTCTCTTCTGTCCTCTACTTTGGTGTAACTGTTGCATACGTGTAACTGTGCCTTTTATATCAGTGAATTTTATATAAATATGTAACAGCTGACGTTAAATTGGGCAAATTCCAGCCCTTTACACACAGAAAGTGTCTTGTTGATGTGGCGAGTTCAGCAAGAGGAACATACATACACCACAACAGTCATTGTATGTTAACAATCACCCTCCACCTTAAGCTGAGGCCCGTGCATCCACAGACCACGCGACATATTTCAATACAATTGCAACCATTACATAAAAACAACTCTAGGAATTTATAACACCTTTTTAATAGCACAGTATTCACAATCCTTATCATGAACTATCAACAATAAAACCCTTTCTTATGTAAATTTTGGTGATTTAATAATAGACCCATTTAACATAAGAAACAACCCTTTGGGCCCACTTGTCGATCTTTGTCTATCTGCCGATGCGATGAGCTGCCTCCGATGCGATGTATCACTCTTTGATTACTTCTGATTGCGATTAATCGCAATCGCAAATCGCATTGTCAAGCTCCGCTGCCACACTTTCACTCTGATGCGATTGACCAGTGCCGATGTGATTAGACCATAACTCAAACATATAAAGTCATAACTTATAGACCCATCGAGTCTAGAATTTCAATCGCAATCGCAACATGTATTTACCTGTTCCGATACTCGCTTTAACTCCGATTTTGATTGGTCACTGTTCATTCAAATGTGCTGATGCGATTGGAACTGGAACTCAAACCTATATTAAACATGATTTATAGACCCATCGGGTCTGAAATTCAATCGAAATCGCAAGTTTTTTTTTAATATATGTTCCAACGGTCTGTTTCTTTCCGATGTGATTGGAACTGGAACTCAAGCTATATATGAGTTGTGATTTATATACCCATCGGGTCCGAAATTCCAATCACAATCGTAACTCTTATATTCTTCGATGCAATCATCACTGTTCACCGCATTTTACTGATGCGATTGGAACTAGACTTCAAACACTTGTTAAACATGATTTATAGACCCATTGGGTCCGGACTTCCAATCGCAATCACAAACCTTTTGTTGCATGTTCCGATGCCCTACTTAAATCGAATGTGATTGGGAAGGGTCCCACCTTATGGTACTTTGTACTTTGTTCCTTTTTATAAAACACTCCTTACATATATATTTATAGCATTATTATTTATATGATACTGTGCACATATATGTAAATACGCGCATATGTATGACGTAGGTAATGATTCCCGAATAAATTTATAAGTATATTTTCTTCTTAGGTTATACGATTCCGGGGTGTGTTTATATATATATATATATTCGGTCGGGTAGCGTTCTCGGAATTGTGTTTATGTTACATGTAACGCCCAGCTAGGGTAATGGACTATCAGTGGGGTTTGTGTGTATTTATATATATATATATATATATATATATATATATATATATATATATATATATATATATATATATATATATATACAACATACAATCTTGTGTATCTTTTAGCGGGGGAAGTGATTCTCGGAATTTGTTTATATATATATGCCTGCCGCTTGGGTTAAGATTCCCGGAATTTATGTGCCTCTGTTGTGCTAACGCCTCTGCCGCTCGACCGCTTCACTGCCTCTATATTCACTGCCTCTGTCTCCACTGCTCGACCGTTTCACTGTGCCTCTATATTCGACTGTTACACTTTAGCAGTGTTCTTCCGCCTGTCTCCTTTGCCCTGCTTGATTTTCTTTTGTCTGTCTCTGTTCTGTTGTACTTTGCCTGTTTCTGATTCAGCGCTGCCTCGACCTCTGCCTCTGCCTTCTGCTGCTCGACCTCTGCCTCTGCCTTCGCTGTATATATTCCCTGCTGCTGTTCTTTGCCTTCTTTGCCATCAATGACAATATTTCCAACAGTCTCCCCTTTGGCATTGATGGCAATACACTTTCTATGTTTGCCTGCTCTTCCTCCCCCTTTGACATCAATGGCAAGGGATTTGAATTCCTAGGTTATACGCTGCTGCTTATGTTCTTTGATGCTGTGTTTTTATTTATTTATTTTATTTTTCAATATTCGTTCATTTCTTTTATCTGAGATATGATGTCTTTGTACGTTGCTGCTTCAATCCTTTGGATGAGATTCACGGTTCACGTCGGTTTCACCACTTTTCGCTGCACCACTGACCCTTTTTCCCTTTTATTGATTCTTTTATGCTGAAAGTATTCTTGCCATAATTCTTTTGATCCTGAGGACCTGTCTTCATTCTTCCCTTGCTATTTAATCTCCCCCTGGGAATGATATTGTCATTTCTGTTCTCCCCCTGAAGCTTTTCTTTCTCTTCATATTAGAGAATATAATCTACAGATACTACCCCTAATCTTTCTCTCAAATATTCAAATGGTTCTCTGGCAAGCGGTTTGGTAAATATGTCTATTGTCTGTTCTTTTGTTGGCACATACTCCAGTTTAACTATCTTCTGAGCCACTTGTTCTCGAATAAAATGATACTTGATTGGGATATGTTTAGTTTTAGAGTGAAGCACAGGGTTTTTAGATATACTTATAGCACTTGTATTATCACATTTGATTGAGATAGGTTCTTCGATGCTTACCTTCATGTCTTGGAGGGTTTGCTTCATCCACATGACTTGTGTACAACATGCTGCCGCTGCTATATATTCTGCTTCTGCTGTAGACAGAGAGATAGATGTTTGTTTCTTTCTTAACCATGCCACCAGACTTTCTCCTAGATAGAAAGCACCTCCACTTGTGCTTTTCCTGTCATCCACACAGCTGGCCCAATCTGCATCTTTGTATGCTGTCAAGGTGAAGCTTTTGCCTTTAGGATACCAAATTCCATACTGAGTTGTTCCTTGTAGATATCTAAATATTCTTTTCACTACAAGAAGTTGATTTTGTTTAGGTGTTGCTTGATATCTAGCTACTAGCACTAGAAAATTTGGCGGAAATTCCGACGGCCAATTCATCGCTATTCCGACACATAGTCGTCGCAAGAGCGACAGTTCGAGGGTGGACAAACCGTGGTTTGTCATGTCGTCGCAGTTCCGAAGCACGTAAAAAGTGTCGCACTATAGACACTTCTTCCGTCACTTCCGAACAAGCGTCACTCTTCCGACGTCTCACAAACCGTCGCGCCTCCGACGTTTGTAGACTGTCGCAATTCCGACCCAATGTGGTCCGACGTTTTGGACGTCGCTCTTCCGACGTCTGTAAGATGTCGCAATGCCGACGATATGTGGTCCGACGTTTGGAACGTCGCTCTTCCGACGTCTGTAAGATGTCGCAATTCCGACGAAATGTGGTCCGACGTTTGGAACGTCGTTCTTCCCACGTTTGGAACGTCGTTCTTCCGACGTTTGTAAGCTGTCGCAATTCCGACGAAATGTGGTCCGACGTTTTTATACTGTCTCTCTTCCAACGTTTCTAGGTTGTCGCAGTTCCGACGTCTAGAAGGCGTCGGTAGACCGACGGAGGGTTCAATTTAAAAAATAAAAATAAAAACTTTAAAAGATGAGAAACACTATTTTGAATATATTATATGAAGTAAAACAGTCCATGAAGTCATTACATTTTCACATCTGAAGATTGGAACCCAAATATCCATCCAGAAAAGTGGAAGTCCCACCCCAGAGAGGCATCTATAAGAAAGTGAAATAGCAATATGTAGAATAGTAAAGCAACAGATAGAGTACCGACGTCCATTGTTCCAAATATAAATTAAAGTACCCAAAACCCTGCAACAGAGAAAAACGCTAATCATGTGAGGAGTGTGATATGTCCAAAATATAAAAAGACCATCAGACCATATCAATAAACCAGCAACATAGACCAGCATCGCTAGTTTTGAAGGCAGAGTGATAAACATTAATCATTTTTTTTTTCACAAGAGAAAAAACGTTGTTTTGAATATATTATATGAAGTAAAATAGTCCATGAAGTCATTAAATTTTCACATCTGAAGATTGGAACCCAAATATCCATCTAGAAAAGTCGAAGTCCCACCCCAGACAATGATAGAAAAATACCCCATGTCACATACAGGGACTTGATATAAAACCCAGTAACGGTCCACATGGATATTATCGACAATCTGAGAAAGCATCCAAATATGCCCGAGGCATCTATAAGAAAGTGAAATAGCAGTATGTAGAATAGTAAAGCAACAGATAGAGTACCGACGTTCATTTTTCCAAATACAAATTAAAGTACCCAAAATCCTGCAACAGAGAAAAACGCTAATCATGTGAGGAGTGTGATATGTCCAAAATATAAAAAGACCATCAGACCATATCAATAAACCAGCAACATAGACTAGCATCGCTAGTTTTGAAGGAAGAGTGATAAACATTAATCATTTTTTTTTTTCACAAGAGAAAAAATGTTGTTTTGAATATATTATATGAAGTAAAACAGTCCATGAAGTCATTACATTTTCACATCTGAAGATTGGAACCCAAATATCCATCCAGAAAAGTGGAAGTCCCACCCTGGACAGTGATAGAAAAATACCCCATGTCACATACAGGGACTTGATATAAAACCCAGTAACGGTCCACATGGAGATTATCGACAATCTGAGAAAGCATCCAAATATGCTCGAGGCATCTATAAGAAAATGAAATAGCAGTATGTAGAATAGTAAAGCAACAGATAGAGTACCAACGTTCATTGTTCCAAATACAAATTAAAGTACCCAAAATCCTTGAACAGAGAAAAACGCTAATCATGTGAGGAGTGTGATATGTCCAAAATATAAAAAGACCATCAGACCATATCAATAAACCAACATCACTAGTTTTGAAGGCAGAGTGATAAACATTAATCATTTTTTTTTCACAAGAGAAAAAATTCTGTTTTGAATATATTATATGAAGTAAAACAGTCCATGAAGTCATTACATTTTCACATCTAAAGATTGGAACCCAAATATCCATCCAGAAAAGTGGAAGTCCCACCCCAGACAGTGATAGAAAAATACCCCATGTCACATACAGGGACTTGATATAAAACCTAGTAACGGTCCACATGGAGATTATCGACAATCTAAGAAAGCATCCAAATATGCATGAGGCATCTATAAGAAAGTGAAATAGCAGTATGTAGAATAGTAAAGCAACAGATAGAGTACCGACGTCCATTGTTCCAAATACAAATTAAAGTACCCAAAATCCTGCAACAGAGAAAAACGCTAATCATGTGAGGAGTGTTATATGTCCAAAATATAAAAGACCATCAGACCATATCAATAAACCAGCAACATAGACCAGCATCGCTAGTTTTGAAGGCAGAGTGATAAACATTAATCATTTTTTTTTTCACAAGAGAAAAAACGATATTTTGAATATATTGTATGAAGTAAAACAGTCCATGAAGTCATTACATTTTCACATCTTAAGATTGGAACCCAAATATCCATCCAGAAAAGTGGAAGTCCCACCCCAGACAATGATAGAAAAATACCCCATGTCACATACAGCGACTTGATATAAAACCCAGTAACGGTCCACATGGAGATTATCGACAATCCGAGAAAGCATCCAAATATGCCCGAGGCATCTATAAGAAAGTGAAATAGCAGTATGTAGAATAGTAAAGCAACAGATAGAGTACCGACGTCCATTGTTCCAAATACAAATTAAAGTACCCAAAATCCTTGAATAGAGAAAAACGCTAATCATGTGAGGAGTGTGATATGTCCAAAATATAAAAAGACCATCAGACCATATCAATAAACCAGCAACATAGACCAGCATCGCTAGTTTTGAAGGCAGAATGATAAACATTAATCATTTTTTTTCAGAAGAGAAAAAATGATATTTTGAATATATTATATGAAGTAAAACAGTCCATGAAGTCATTACATTTTCACATCTGAAGATTGGAACCCAAATATCCATCCAGAAAAGTGGAAGTCCCACCCCAGACAATGATAGAAAAATACCCCATGTCACATAAAGGGACATGATATAAAATCCAGTAACGGTCCACATGGAGATTATCGACAATCTGAGAAAGCATTCAAATATGCCCGAGGCATCTATAAGAAAGTGAAATAGTAGTATGTATAACAGTAAAGCAACAGATAGAGTACCGACGTCCATTGTTCCAAATACAAATTAAAGTACCCAAAATCCTTGAACAGATCAAGAAAAACGCTAATCATGTGAGAATTCAAAGTAAAGTTAATCTATTAACATTGCGAATAAAATTACACCGAAGTCAAAAACATTCCCTGGCCATACTCATGGCAAATTTGTCATCAAAAAATCAAAAAATTAAGAAGACTGCCCTCATACGGGGAAACCAGTCTTGAACGTTTAATTTACAGAATTAAAAAATATTACAAAGGTCCAACACAGTAAAATAAACTAAAAGCAGCCCAATTAAGTGGGCCTGCTAAGCAAGAAAAACAAATTAACCAAACTACTCCTCCGGTGGTTCCTCCACGATTCAGCACCATCCTTCGGAAGGTCCAGGATCGCTAGGTGCTACCTCCACATGCATGCCACGGCTCCCCTCCTGAAGGCCCGAATGCTGGCCGGCTTTTTCCGAGCTTAGACCCGCCAGACGAGTGCATTCTTCCTCCGTTTGGGCCTCCTCGCGGAAGACCACGGTGACTAGAGTCGTCATTCGAGGGCGGTTGAGAGAGCAATTAAAGGAAAATTGCGCAGTGCGCGTCGTGGGAGAAGGTGAACTAGCGGTGGGGAAGGCAGGAGCAGGGGAATTTATACGGTGGCCAAATGCTACAAGCTGACCCCGCCCACTCCTAGTATTTGGATATCGACCTAAGTAATAATCATTGGACTGGCCGGAAGTCGACTCTGTTGAGGTGCTGGAGGGAGCGCGCCGGGGTTGACCTCTAGTGCTCCCCCTACGGCAACGCATCCTATGACGCACGCGAGGCATGGGTGCAATCTCAGGCACATTGGGCACAAGAGGAGACGAAGAAGCAGAATTCCAATTAACAGAGGAAAACAGACAGAGACAGAACCGAGAGAAATGCAAATATGCAGCAAAGTCTAGGCAGAAGTTCAGCTGGCCACTTCTCCTTATCGTCACAGTTAGCAGGCAGTGTAATCCAGCAACTGCCTTGTCTGAAAAACCATGGCTAAACGCCATTTTTTTGACCCGTCTGCAATGCAATCAAAGGACGCCCGTCATAATTAATCTTTGATCATTAATAATGAGAGGCGAAGGCCGGATCAAATTGGAGCGTGCGGAATCGCTAAGAGGAGTGGAGGTCCGATCTTGAACAGTGTTAAAAATTAATTAATGTAGATTTGATGTGAAAACTTAATTGAACAGCGTTAAATGTTAATGAAATTGATATGAAATCGCCATATCCATGTCCCATCACCTTAAATGCCATCGAATGCACCCGCAGCCGAGAGCAGGGCAAGTTTTTATTGAGGACACGTGGAAGAAATTGATTGGAGCGGATCTTTGTTTGGGCCACTCGCGCAGTGGAAATCCGGACCCGTAAAATATTAGGGCGAATTTGATAAGAAATTCGTGTCACAAAATTGGCTGACGTCAGCAGGCTATTTTGGAACGCGAATTTGGTTTGAATTATGGTTTATCGCCGTTTGAAGTCCGGCGGGCTCGACTTAAGAACAATTTTGTTTGATCCCATCTTATAAAATTTGTGTTGGTTTTCTTTGATAATACACATATTTATAATAAATTATGGGAATACCACACTTAACATGTGGAAAAGTTATATAAATAATTATTGAGAACAATCATTTTTATGTAAAAATATCCAAGGCGAGGTCTGTGTAGAGAATCGGGGTCGTGAAAACTGTTCAAATATAAAAATCATGCTTAATAAAGAGACAAATTGTTGTGCTTTCGGAACCTGACCCGAGGATTGGACATGAGTTAACAAACAAAAGGATAGCGGAACCAGACTTGCACCCGTGGTCAAGCCCTCTACCAAAACCACGATCGGAATCACAAAAACGGGTTGCCCATATCGCACGGCTTTTGCGGAGTAGGCGGTATTTCCTATTCGCGAGCGATTCCATAGGGAATGCGACACGTGGCGAAGTGACCCCCGGAAAACCACCGTTTAACCCGCGCCATCGCACGTTAAAGCCCGACGTTGGAAGCCGAACGAAATTGCCAAGAGTCGTTGATTTGGAGAAGGGCCATCGGACGGTGGTCGCACGTTGAACTTGCCCGAAGGTTAACTAAGGTGTGCGGAGGATAGCCAGGTACG
Source organism: Pinus albicaulis (assembly GCA_034641835.2). Lineage (NCBI taxonomy): Eukaryota > Viridiplantae > Streptophyta > Pinopsida > Pinales > Pinaceae > Pinus > Pinus albicaulis. Next base: position 225,111,063 of record CM076574.1, read on the forward strand.
ATACGAGTGTTTGATTGGTTATTGATATATATAGGTGGGGCCGGAATATAATGAAATTGTTTAATTAAACGATTGGTGGATAATTAGCATAAGTCTGGAGCGTGATTTTTGTAAGGCTGGGTGGTGAAATATAGAGCCGAAAGTTCATTACAAGTTATTTATTTAAAAAGAAACGTGGAGTATAAATACAAAGTGTTGAAAGTTAAACATTGGTTATAAGGCTTGGAGATAATATAAAGTCGGGAATATAAATTAAAGTCCAACCATTGTGGATGGTATTTATTTATCAAATTCTACGAATTTGATAAATAAACTCGAAGAAAGAAGAAGTCAATTAAGACTCAGGCTGGAGGAAAAGAACGGGGTAAACCAAGGGAAAATGCTGACAGAGCGATTGTAGACACACCAACTCTCCTTGGGGGTCCAATTTCAGTTTTGTTGCGTCACACGATGATCTCTCTTCTCTGGCATTTACTTGTATTGAAGATCACTATTCTAGGAATAAGGAGTTATTTTCTCCAAAAATAACCGTAGCCAAACATTGACAATGCATCAAGGATATCTTTCTATGCTTCATAAGAACATTTGTTCTACTTCTAAGTCATGTCTTGGAAGTGGTTGTTGTGCTGGAAATTATTCACCAGTTGGTTTCATACCAAAGTCTTTTTCACATTTTCAACATCCAATACATGAAAAAGATAATGGTTTAAAACAACATAAATATTTGAAATTTTGCAAGAATTGTCTGGCACACTTTGAATATGAATTTTGAAGTCAAGTGCATGATGCCGTATAGGATCAAGTGTCATTTTGAATACCAAATGTTTCACAAGAAACTTCTCAACATGCTACCCTGCAGTAAGGATTAAATGACAATATTGCATCAACTATTTCCATAATAAAGTGCACCTCGGCCATAAGACTAAACAACTACAAATGTTGTAGATCTAACAAGACCACACAATCAAATGTATTCCACAAGGCCAATACTGTATGAAAAATGAAAAGGAGTTTGCAACCAAAAATATCTTAGGCAACTAATTCAATTAGATACACCAAACCATCAGCAAAAAGGAAAACCAGCCTACTCAAAAGGCAAGCGTTTACCTCCTTTGACAAAATTTTGAGTTCCGAAACAAGGGCCTTTATTGTCTTGTCAATGCTCCTAGTAATTTGAATGGGGTTTGCACCTGCCGCAACAACCTAAACAAAAAGTTTTCATTTCAAATTATTTTCCACAAATTTAAGATACAACCATTGTCAGTTTTGTATTTCCTAACAAGCTCATAAATTTTGACAAAAGAACCAAATTTTTTTAATACCTGATAGCAATTTTTTCACTCAAAAACTATCTTAGACTCAATAAGCCCAACCCAAAACTAAAAAACCAAACACTATAAGACCCTACAAAAATGAATAGATGATCTTAATCCAGTACTATCGACAAAAAGTTACCTTTACACCCTCACTTATTAAACCCTGTGCTATTGAATTTTAACTTCAACTGCTGCAGCAGAAGGACGGATGCAGCAGCAACATTTTTTTTTTGGAGGTTGCTTGCATGCCATCCAGAAATTTAATTCAGCATTTAAAATTCCTGCAAGTTTTTTTTGTAGACGGCCACAGCCATATTTCTGTACAGGATTGTATTTAAACACAACAGCCAGCATTAACGCAATTCACCAACCAGAAATTAAACAAACAGAAATTTACCCGACAGCTTTGTAAATTCAAAAGGAGGACACGTGGAGCATTAATATTGGATCGCATGAAATTGAAGGGAATCTGAAAACCTGAAAACCGGACCCGAATTTTTTATAGGGCACATTGGATTGAGAATTTGAGTTAAAATTAGGCAGACGTCAGCATCCCATTTTGGAACGCGAATTTGGTTTGAAATTCAATCTATTCAGACTTTTGAAGTCTGACGGAAAGGGTTCTTTAATGTTTTTATATTTTAATATATACATATGTTTTAAACATATGTTATATATATATCATATGCGAAATGAAAGGTGGGCCATAGAATTTAGTTTTAATTTTATTTTTTTAAAAAGAGGGTTTATTATAATATGTTTTATATGTTACGGCATATAAAAATAAAAAGGTCGAAAAAGCTTGGTAGTTTTTTTTATAGACAATACGTAAATTTTTTATTACACAGCAGTGTGTAAAAAGTGAAAGACTGAGTGTAACTTTTTAAGTGTGTATGCACAGCAGTGTGAAAGGGAAAAACACAGCAGAGTGTTTTAGAGACAGAGTATGTTTGTTTTGAACAGACAGTGAGTTGGTTTTATGCACTGCGTTTTGTAGCAGTCATAATTTTGTAATCCTTCTCAGTGAGGAAGAAGTGTAATAGTTTTTTTTTGAGTTATTGAAGGGAATAGAAGTTTGTTTTCAAAGTATTGAAACTCTGTCTCCTATCAAAGAAATTTTTATTTTCTCTGTGTTAGAGGAAGGGAGATTTATTCTCCATTCGTTGTTCTGGAATTTTTCAATATTCCAACATGTGCAAGAACAACAGATGTTGTGGTTCCATCCCCAGCTAAATCATTTGTCTTTGCCGCAGCTTGCCTGACCAACTTGGCCCCAATATTTTCAACTGGGTCCTCTAATTCAACCAATAAAAAGGCCAAAACCATAGCATTGAGATACATTTCATTACATTGTCAATAACAATAAAATTTGACTCAGCCATAACCCTTTCCTTTTATTGTTGTGAAAAACTTTATGCATTACTCTAATGTGGCTAGTCCATAGGCCAAGTAGACCACTGGGTAACAAATATGTTTCCTTTCACCTTTGAGTTTTCAAATTATGCCTACCAAATCTAAGACATTTATGAGGGGGAACTAATACAACGTTAAAAAGAAAACCAGAGCACACATCTACAAATTACCTCCTTAGCTACTGTCACACCATCATTAACTATTTTCGGAGAACCATGCTTGCTCTCCAAGACAACATTTTGCCCTTCGCCCCAAGGGTGACTCCAACAAGATCAACAAGTTTGTTCACACCGCTCGCAAGACAAATTGACAATGCTTTCAGTAAGTGTGCAATTGAATGCCAAACCATATGCCAAAACAACCCTCCATGAAAAATTAAAATAACACATTAAAATCGAATATAAGTGGACAAGGAAAGATCCACCGCAGTGAAGTTTCACATGCAAGTGACCTTCCTTTAAACATAATTTTTTCTCTGACCTGCAATTTTTTTGTCACTAAGCCATCCTTGTTGAAGTACAAATCCTTTTCCATAGCTCTTGTATTAACTACCTTCTCTCTGTCGCGTAATCTCAGAGTCCCTCTTCTGCTTGAGCGATTAAAGGAAATGGGTGAAAAAACCGAAAGAGAAGACAATTGTCTGCCATAATTATCAAACATTGCACCCAACTTCTTCCCCTTTCCATTGTTACCCAATGAGGTAGATGTGGCAATTGTTGTCATACCGCCCAAAGCAGAGGCCATCTTCTCTTATGTTGAATATAGAATTAAAAGATCTTCATATTAGTATGAACCTTAAAAAACATGACTCCCATTGCTAAAAACCACTTTTAAGTTGTAACAGGCAAACTAAACAACTATCGCAACTTTTGGCAACTTCCGGAGCATTAAGAGAGAAACAACCAAAGAGAAATACAACCACAATCCTCATTTTAATGAGACCGGACTATATATTTGCATTAAGATAATAGAAAGAAATCACGACTATATTAAGGCCAGCACAAAACAATCTTTAACCAGTGTCTCTCGCGGCCTTCAGGTTGCCATGCTAGAGGCTGCATATTTTTAATTTAAATTCTTGACCTCTCGTGCCCATCTATGAATGCATCCAATGGGATATCTACATCAAATTCTCCTTTATATCCCCAAAAACAAATTCCCTAATACAAGAGCACCGGTATTGATGGATCACTCCACACCATCCCACCCACTAGAAACGGTGAAAAAGGAAACCCGAGAAAACTTCTGAAATATCTCAAGATGACTATATGGGTGGTTCTTATGAATCAACCAACCATTCAGAACATGCTCATCAATCCAAACCATGAGTATTATGTGACGATATTCAAGCAGGCACTGAATCGGATTTCTGAAGCTATCTTAGAGAAACCTTAAACTCTCACTGAAAATAGGTGAAATGTGGCACCACTCAGAGATTGAAATGTGCCAATTGGTACAAGTGGTAGAAAATTGGCATGCTCAAACAACGAGGTGATGCAGGAATGACATGAGGGAGAAAATATCAGAAAAGCCCCAAATCTGGAGAACTAAAGCTCATCACCAACCCGAGATTGACAACTTTACATGATGTAACCTATGAAATCGTAAATGGAGAAATCATAGTAACAATAAAGTAACCTATGTAACAATAAAGTCGGATTCATCCTGGGAGTGGTAATGGGAGAAATCATAGTGAACAACAGGAAACATGCATTGTTGCTTACAATCAAATAGATGAAAAAACACATACAAAAAAACCTAGATAATAATCATGAACAAGCTTAATATTGAATTATGAACTGTAAAGGAACTTACAAAATGTGACATTACGAACCTGGTCAAGCGCACAAGCAAAAATATCCCGGACATGACCCTGGTTGACAAGTTGTATTGCTCATGATGCAAGAGGATTTGTACCTGCACTGCCAAGTCAATCAAAATCCATCATTATCTATACAATAAATACAAGTAATTGATGTAGTATTTTTTACTCTAAGATGCATTCTTATGATAATGCTAGAACATATGTTGAAAATGTCAAAACATACCTGAATAAGCTCCTCTTCGTTTCAAGAAAAATTTATTGGAGTCGCATGAACTTGGAACAAGCCTCCCACGATCTGAAAGAGTAGCAACTAAGTCAACAGTGACTTTTTTGTTGCTACACTAGATCGAGGGAGGTTTGCTCCAAGATTAAATTGCTCCAATAAATTATTCTCTACTAAACAGGGCCAACCACATGAAGGTGGAAGCTCTTATGCCCCCCCCCCCCTCTCACATCACTCTCAATTCCCCAATACCCAATCTATATTTCATTTTTTACTTTCATGAGCATAAAAAAAAATATTCAATAACTAATAAAAAAACAATTCAACAAAAGTACGCAAGGAAACATTGCAATTAATGCTTGACATAAAAATAGTATGATAAATGAGTTTTTTATATAACGCAAAAAACGTTCCAAGTATGGTAACGTTTGTCTTATAATAATACAATATTTTACATTATCAAATTTTCTTTTCTTCTTCCTATTTCTAAAGCTCCTAATTACATCATCAATATCATCGTGCTCTGCTCCTGTTTCGTGCCTTTCGACCCGCACTGCTGACCTAGTTGCGTAGTCACGATGTCTGGTCTCATCCAGTGACGGGGCATCGCCTACAAAAAAAGATAATATTAAATTTTAATTGTCAGTTTTTAAATATCATTGAACTAGTTCGGTAATATTAATAAAAAAAATTGCAATGAGATTATTTACCTGGTGCACCAGTTGTCGTCGCTGACCTAGTTACGTTGTCACGATGTCTGGTCTCATCCAGTGACGGGGCATCGCCTACAAAAACAGATAATATTAAATTTTAATTATCAGTTTTTAAATATCATTGAACTAGTTCTGTAATATTAATAAAAAAAATTGCAATGAGATTATTTACCTGGTGCACCAGTTGTCGCCGTTGGGACTGTTGCCCTGTCTTCCTCTCTGGTGGTAAGATCCTCAAGGGAAACATTCTCTGTCATTTAAACAAAAAACGTTATAAGGACAACCATCAAGGTATAATTAGAAAAAAATTATAAGTGGAAATTAATTACCATCACGGCCCTCACTGATAGCAGCATTGTCGGCCTGGTCCCCACTACAATGATCAGGTTGCACGAGAGGATCATCTACATCTAGCTCTAAAACTGGGTTATTTACCTCGTCGGTAGTGTTGCTCCCCTGATTTAAACAAAGTTGTTAGACATTAAATTTATGGACAAAAACAAAAATATTGAAAGGTTAATGTTTTACCTTATCAGGCATTGTAGATCTTGGGACCTGCCCCAAGCTTCTGCGACGTTCAACTACAACTTGATAGCCAAAACGGAAAGCGATATTTTTATCTTCCTTTGTAGTTTCTGTTCCGAAGTCATCACCCTACATTACATATGATTGTGTATTTTTAATCATATCTGATAGGATTACAAAAACGTTGGAAGGCGATACAATTAATTATAAGATGTTTAGCTACTTAATTACAATTCTTGCAGCTAATTTCAAGTAGCCACCCCGGCCGAGCTTGTGATGGCCCTTTTTCTCAATCCTAGCTTTGGTTGCCTTTGAGGTGTCAGGCAACCTAGCATCAAAAGATTGAAGTCAGATATGACGTAGCACACCTTTATTTTAGACATAAAGAAAATTAAAGCTATTGAATTAAAGTTGTAATTTACCTTGCGGGTCCAGTTGGCATTTTTCCTTCTTTCTTTGCCCCTTTCTCTTTTCCGTCATGGATGAGTGCTCTCCACTCACTCTCTGAAACTGCGAGAGGACGCTCATATCTAGGGTTAAATTGCAATTGCGTCCTATAGGTGTCCCCGGTATATTTCAAATATTTTCCGGCTACCTGAGCCACCGCTTTTCTGTCAAATGTGCCGACCCCAAAAAGGGCTTCTAGATAATCTAGAAGTTCTTTTTTCAGGTTGGAATTCTGGGAATTCCACCCTGTACGTATGGTTGGGCCAAAAATTACCAACGTATGGCTCTCCAGAATCCTGTAGAACTCATTGTTTCCTACACAGAATAAAACCAAAAGAAAAAGAAGATATTATCATTAATTTAAAAATAAAAATCATGATAAATATGTTTTAGATAAAGTACATGAAATAGTTAAAATATTAAAATTTACCCGGGAGTTGTACATGCTTTATAGGGACACCCTCATCGTTCACCAACAACGTGCCATTAATGGTCCCTGTGGAGCTGACACGTGTAGCTCCAGGAAACGCAATAATGTAGCTGGCCATATCAGCCTCATCATTGCCAACACGTTCAGCGGTTGGCTGGGTGTCTGCTTGGGCAGGGTGTGTTTCTTGGCTAGCACCTAAAGGAGTAGAAGGTGTACGAGAGGGTTGTTGGGCAATCTCTTGCCTTTGTGTCCCACTACCACCAACACTGGGTTCAGAAAATGCCAGAAAACGCTACATACAAAAGAACTTTTTGTTAGTTTAGTCAATGTAAAAATTAAAAATCAAACTATCACAATTCATCTCATGCAGAACAAAAAAAATATCCTTTTGACTTTTTATTATTACCTGATATCTTTCTAGCCGCCTCATAAGATGTTGTATCCTCTCTTCTGTTTCAGGTGTTTGAGGCGCGTCTATCAAAGCATTAAATTCCGACCTTGCATCTCGTGCCTTTTTTTGCAACAAGAACACTGGAGATAGGGATGAAGAAAGCTCTTCCTCAAAGAGGGAATCATCAGGCGTACCATGGCTAGGTGTCTGCATATTTGAACAAAATTAATATTATTTCAATTATGTAAATAACTAAAATACCTGAATATAGAGCAATGTTGGCACTTTACATGTTCTTCCGTTGGCCTCTTTCCGCGATCATCCCGTCTCGGAGTTGTTCCTGCACTGCTCTGATCAGTCTGTCACATTGCAATAAAATTATAAATGTAAAAACTTGAAAACAATATCTAACTTGAAAACACAAAATGAAAACTGAAATAATTTCTAATAAGACACCGGAAGACAGAGTTAGAGTTTCAAATATGCCTTGCATTGAATTGAGTCCTGGAAACATGTCATTGCACATTAAGGCACCCAAAAATTCAATCCACAAATGATATATTTAAGTAGGCTTCTCCTATTCTGGGAAAACACCATACCTATAATGCATTCACTTGCATGTATAAAGGGAAAGGAAAACATGTTTTCATACAACGGTGACAAAGGCATCTTGGGGAAAGGTATCCTCACTTTTTATTTATGTTGTTCACCCACACCACTCTCGTGTTTTCACTAATCCTGTTTTGTCTTTTTTGGATTCAAATTAAGTTAAGGCCTTAAGTATTTTTTGACCTTTCGGTGTAGTTTTTATAAGTGGCATGTATGGATTTTCAATTAATTCTACACTTTTTCTCTTCATGCGCATGTTTCCCTGGAAATCAAATGCATGATTTAGTCCCATACATTTAACAAGTTGTTGGATCAACTCCATAGGAAATATCATGTTTCCTATTCAATCAAAATTTATCTCAGTTAGGGTAGGTAGGAAGGTTTTCCCTTTGTATTAATAGAGCACTTCTAGCTTGCATTTTTATTATATCTTTCAAATTTAGTGTCGTTTCAATTAGGGCATGATTTTTTGCAACTTTCAAGGTGAGAATGAACAAAGACAAATTTTTGTGATGGATGACTGTATATGACTCCCTGGCCAGAGGAAAAGGCACTAATATACTTCTTCAAATATCTATAGTTCTCATTCACCTCATACGGAGATGGTCCCTGATTTTGAGCCAAATGTTGCAGCAAAAAGTTCCCCCCCTCCATAATTTGATATTCAATGGAAATTTCTTAAATTGATGATGGGGCATGATTATGGAACATTGGCACATACATATGTAATGGAATTCCAATATCATGATATATGTTTGGATATGTTTATGGCAATGTTCCACCAAGTCCCCTGGAGGTGGGAGCGAGGGGGCGAGGGAGCGCGGGAGCGGCCTATGCAAAAGCTCCCTACCAATTTTCAGGAAACGTGGGGGGACGTTGGGGTCATAAAAATTATAAAATTTAATATTTAAAATGTAACTATATTTTTGCAAGGAATGTATATATAGTCATCATACACTTGCATCATGAAAGATAAATCATAAATGATAAAATTACAAATCGATGAATGATGAATCATATAATTGAAACAAATTTAAAAGTTAAAAGTTAAAACATACATCATACAATCATGCATGGAAGTTTGTAAGTTTGTAACTATATAATCATTAATGTAACTACTAACAATGTACAATGAAAATAAAGTTTAAGATATCATATGACATATTATATCAAGATTCAAAATAGAGTTTAAACTAAAGTTTACAACTCAAGTCTGAAACATAAAACTTAAACGCAAATAAGTTATGTTTGAAACATAAAACATAAAACATAACATATGAATATCAAATGATATCATCATAATGATAAATGAGCATAAATTCTCAATTTAATGCCCCACTAGTCTCTACATCCAACTTCTGCACAAATATATCAAGATCAACCATGTCACCATCTGAATCAGAATCACTTGGATTCTCAAATATGCTAAGTGGCACATCAACTTTTAAAACGAAACCATAAACTAAAAGGGGCGGTGAGGGGACGTGAGGGGGCATGAAGGGGGGTGTGAGGGGGCGTGAGGGGGCGTGAAAGGGGGTGTGCGGGGGCGTGAGGGGGCGTGAAAGGGGGTGTGCGGGGGCGTGAGGGAAACATCCCCTAGAAGTCCCCAAGACCTCGGAGCGCGAGGGGGCGAGGAATATAGACCCCTAGGTGGGGGGGCGAGACCCCGTGTAACACTGGTTTATGGAGGTGGTGGAGCAAAAAAGAGCTCAAATAGAGCTGAAATTTTTCACATAAAAAGGACTGTGGACTTGACTAATGGTTCCATTTAAAAAATGATATCTAGACAGAGAATAAGTGTAGCATGAAAACATGCATTGAAAATCCATCTGAGTTTGCATTGTATTACTTATGATGGATTCAAATTTGGGTTTCAAAATGCCAAGTTATGGCATGATTTTGTCGAAAAACCCTTAGTTGGATTCTCATGTTGGTTTAATTTATATTTTAAGTTTGTTTTGCAATCTTTGGGTGATAGTAACTCATGAACTAGGTTACCAATGTGTAACAATCATATTTCAAGAATAAAGTTGTGATCTTTTTATATTATTATTATTATCTATTAGCTACGATTATTGACACCTAATGCCTAGAATTTTGACATCTTGATAGCATGGATAATTTCGAAAATGTTTCTAGTAATGTTAACATAATAACTATCATTACGTGTCTTCACTTTTGTCACCATAATAGACTTGTTATATGGACTCATCACACAACTTCATATGCTATGTCCCAACAAGTTCAAACTGGTTGAACCTACCTCATACTGTGGTTATTAAGGACAAGTTGCTTGGTATATAACTTGATAGCATAGACCGCATTGCAGTTCTAAAAAGAATCCTCAAGTGTCAAAAAAACTTCACAATATGTTCTACTATAAAGCCTTTTGGGATACCTGAAATAATATATGTATCATTGATGACTTTTAAATTATGACAAGATCCAGAGGGAAAGGAAATCAATGGAAGAGTGATCCACCAATGAGAACCTAGAATTTAGCAACAGATGAGTTAGAGTCTAGGAAATTGAAACCCTATAATTTTAATTAGTGATGAAGGACATCACATAGGTAATTATATTTTCATGTAGAATAATCTGTTAATTCAAAATTAAACTACATAATATGAAAGGCATACCATAAATTTTTCCACGTAAGTCCAAACAACCTATAAAAAGGGAAAACCTTCTTTTTCCATGGGAAATAATTTACCTTTCCTTTTTCAAGACAATCTAAATCACAAAAAATATGAACTATACTGCACACATTCTTGGATAATGTGCAAGTGGAAAAGGAATACCCTACACAAGTGATGCACACATGTACATTTGAACGCTAATATATTTTTGTAGTTGAAATGCAATGCTTGTTTTCATTTAAATATAGGGTTTTTAAAGCAGGGAGAAATAATGGCTGCCAAATTAATAAGCGTTTCTTTGGGAAAAATTTAAATCTTGTATTGGGTGATGAAGATAATAGAGGGTATTGAATCTTGATTCTTGACATCTAGAGAGAACCCTACAGTCTAACACAATCCAATGGAATTGACCCAAAAAACCCAAATAGAGTCAACCCTACTATAGGAGGAAGGGCCTGCAGTAAGAACTTACCATTTTGCAAGAGCTGAGGGCGAACGCTGAGGGCGAATGCTGAGGGAAAATGTTGTTCTGCAAGAGCTGAGGGCGAATGCAGGGCGAATGTTGTTCTGAAAGAGCTGAGGGCGAATCCAGGGCGAATGCTGTTCTGCAAGAGCTCAGGGCGAATGCTGAGGGCGAATGCTGTTCTGCAAGAGCTCAGGGCGAATGCTGTTCTGCAAGAGCTGAGGGCGAATGCTGAGGGCGAATGGTGTTCTACAAGAGCGGAGGGCGAATGCGCGCGTGATATTAGACGTTAATGTAGCACACATGTACATTTGAACACTAATAGATTTTTGTAGTTGAAATGCAATGCTTGTTTTCATTTAAATGTAGGGTTTTTAAAGCAGGGAGAAATAATGGCTGCCAAATTAATAAGCGTTTCTTTGGGAAAAATTTAAATCTTGTATTGGGTGATGAAGATAATAGAGGGTATTGAATCTTGATTCTTGATATCTAGAGAGAACCCTACAGCCTAACACAATCCAATGGAATTGACCAAAAAAACCCAAATAGAGTCAACCCTACTATAGGAGGAAGGGCCTGCAGTAAGAACTTACCATTTTGCAAGAGCTGAGGGTGAATGCTGTTCTGCAAGAGCTGAGGGCGAATGCTGAGGGCGAATGCTGAGGGCAAATGTTGTTCTGCAAGAGCTGAGCGCAAATGCTGAGGGAAAATGTTGTTCTGCAAGAGCTGAGGGCGAATGTTGTTCTTCAAGAGCGGAGGGCGAATGCGCGCGTCATATCACATGTTAATGTAGCTATTGAGATGCATACGAAAAAATAAAATCATTTTTATGTACCGCGCATATAAGTTTCGAATTTTTATGTAGCGCGCATATAAGTTTCGTATTTTTATGTGGCGTGCATATAAGTGTCGTTATACCGACGGCGGAAAAAGCGTCGCTATTGTGACGGGTACTTAAACGTCGCAATGGCGACACCTAGACATTGTGTCGCACTTGCGACGATTCAAGTCGTCCCAATTGTGACGCTTTGAGCCATAGTGTCGCAATTGCGACGTATTCCTCCAAACGTCGCAATTTTGACACTTTTATAAGTGTCGGTATTGCGACACTTTTCTATAAACGTCGGTATAGCGACGGTTTCGGGCGGGATGGAAAAAATTTGGGGAAATTTTCGACATTTGGTCAAAAGCGTCAGAACCAAGTGTCGGAATTTGCGCCAAATGTAGTAGTGTAGTCCGATTGCTAGCATGATGTCTGGTCTTGATGCTGTCAAATAAAACAGACTTCCTATCATGGATCTGTAGAGTTTTTTATCTATATCTGTAGACCCATCATCAGCACACAGCTTGCATCCCGTGATCACGGGAGTTGACACAGGTTTGCAGTCCTCCATTTTGAATTTTTTCAGCATTTCTTTTAAGTATTTTTCCTGAGAGATGAATGTGCCTGTGTTCTTTTGCTGAATTTGAATTCCTAAGTAGAAACTGAGTTCTCCAATCATGGACATCTCAAACTCTGATTTCATCTCCTCAGCAAATCCTTTTGCTAGTTCTTCTCTGTTGCTTCCAAACATAATGTCATCAACATATACTACAACAATCAGGAGTTCATTTTCATGGGCTTTTATGTATAGATTGTTGTCTACTCCCCCTCTCTTAAAGCCTTGTTTTTGTAAATACTTATCCAGTCTTGAGTACCAAGCACGAGGAGCCTGTTTCAGTCCATATAGGGCCTTCTTCAGTCTGCACACATAATCTTCTTTGTCTGTCAATGAGAAGCCTTCTGGTTGTTCCATGTAGACTTCTTCTTCTAAGTCTCCATTCAGAAATGTAGATTTTACATCCATTTGATATACTTTGAAGTTTTGGTAGCATGAAAAGGCCAGAAACATTCTGATGGCTTCCATTCTGGCTACAGGGGCAAATGTTTCATCGTAATCAAGTCCTTCGACTTGTGAATATCCTTTGCAGACCAGTCTGGCTTTATTCCTGATTACTTGTCCTTGCTCATTCATTTTGTTTTTGAATACCCATTTTGAGCCAATGATGTTTTTCTCAATTGGTCTAGGAACTAGTTCCCAGGTATTGTTCTTTTCAATTTGGTCCAATTCTTCATTCATTGCTTTTACCCAAGACTTGTCCTTGCTGGTTTCTTCAAATTTCTTTGGCTCTAATTGTGACAACATGGCTATGTATACCTCTTCAGTTTGTTCTGTTAACTGCCTTCTTGTCTAGACCCCTGCTTTCTTATCTCCTATGATTTGATCTTCGGGATGATTCTTCTGAGTGTATCTTGAGGGGGCTTTCGAGCTCAGCCCTTCATCTTTTGTAGTCTTGCTTGTTTCATCATCATTCTGGTCTTCTTCTTCATGATTATCTGATGGACTGCAGCAGTTTGTATCTCATGTAATGTTTGGAAGTTATTCATCAAATCTCACATCAATACTTTCTACTATTTTTCGAAGAGTCTTGTTGTAGCACCTGTACCCTTTACTTTTGGAAGCATATCCTAGAAAAATCCCTTCATCTGCTCTTAGATCAAATTTTCCAAGATTTTCATCATTATTCTTTATGTAACATTTGCTTCCAAAGATTCTGAAATGTTTGATTGAAGCTGGCTTTCCATGCCACAGTTCATAGGGAGTCTTGTCATTGCTTGGCCTTAAGTGAGCTTTATTAAGGATATGTACTGTTATGTGCACTGCTTCTGCCCAGAAGGTTTGAGCAATATTCTTCTCTTGCATCATGGCTCTGGCAATTTGTTGAACAAATCTGTTTTGCCTTTCTGCTACTCCATTCTGCTGAGGTGTCCCTGCAATAGTAAATTGTTGTTTTATGCCATGTTCATTGCATAGGTCTGCAAAGTCATAATCAGTGAATTCACCTCCTCTATCTGATCTGATGCATTTTAGCTTGCATCCTGTTTGATTTTCTGCTAATGCTTTGAATATTTTGAATTCGTCTAGAGCTTCCGACTTATTCTTAAGAAAAGCAACCCATGTCATTCTGGAGAAATCATCTATTATCAGCATGAAGTAGGATTCTCCACTTGGTGTCTTAGTTCTATCAGGTCCACACAGATCCATGTGTACAAGCTGGAGAGGTCTTCTTGTTGATAACTCATCTTTGGCCTTAAATGATGTACGGTTCTGTTTACCCAATTGAAAATATTTGCATATGGTATTAGAAGGCCTTTTTATTTCTGGCATGTCTCTGACTACTTTCTTTTTGCTCAGTCTGATTATATGATCGAAGCTGAGATGTCCCAATCTACTATGCCATAACCGTGACTCCTCAAGTTTCCTAAGATGGCATGCTTCATCTTCCTCTTTCACAATGTAAACATTGCTCTCTGTTCGAACACCTTTGAGCAGAGTCTTACTTTTGGTGCTTGATCTGACTTCACAATATTGTGCTCTAAAAATAACTTCACAGCCTTTGTCACACATCTGACTGACACTTAGTAAATTTGCTTTCAGCCCATCTACAAATAGTAAATCTTGGGCCTTTCCTCTACCATTGTCTATGCTGACTGAGCCTTTTCCCTTGATCTTACCTGATTTATCATTGCCAAAAGTAACATTGCCAGATTTCTTTTCATCAAGAGTTATAAACTTGCTTCTGTCTCCATTCATGTGTTTTGAGCAACCACTATCCAAATACCACTAGCTTTTCAGGTCTTGAGCAGTTAGAGCCAAGTCACATTTATTCACCTTCTTTATCCACTGGAGGCACCCTTTTGTTTGGTATCTTTTGTGAGGTGATGAACTACATCTTCTTAGAGGACATTTGGAAGGAATATGTCCAACTTGATTGCATACACAACATTTGATCATAATTTTTGTAGAATTATGATTATGAACAAAATTTCTTTGATTCATAAACCTCCTTGAGGTGTTAAACATCAATCTTTGTCCATACTTTCTACACTCAATGATTTTATGGCCAAATTCCTTACAATAAAAACAGTAACCATAGAATCTATTTACATACCTGATGTAAGGATGTCTCTTCCATTTGTTTGTTTGAGGTAGTCTCTTCAATGTTTGCATCTTTTGCTGGTTTGAATTACTCCTCCTTGCATGACAATATGCAGCAATGTGTCCCAGCTTGTGGCAGACATAACAGGTGGAATTCTTCATTGGAGGGAAGAATCTCCTTTGATGGTTTCCAAATTTTACATATTCAGGGATCTTAGTATTTATTATATTCTTTGCTACTGGTGTTTTCTTCTGATCTTTGTCTTCCTTATTGCAGATTTCTTCTTTTGCAGGAATTGTTTGTGTTGCTTCATCATTCTTCTTTGCTTTTACAAAAATAATCTCTCTGTCAACCTTTTCTTTTCCTTTACTTGATTCTCCTTCATAGCCTATTCCAGTCTTTATCATAGGGGATATTTGAGCAACCAAAATTTCATTCAACTTACTAGAGCTTGTTGTTTGAGAAGAGTTTATAACCACTTTCCTTTGAGCATTTTCTACTTTCTTTCTGAGACATACTACTTCTTCTTCCAACTTTTGTTGTTCTTGAGTTTTTTCTTTGATTTGCTTAAGTAACATGTCCTCTATCTTCTTGGCTTCTTCAAGCTCTATCTTTAGTTGTTTAAGGACTTCTGAATTTTTTTCTTCTCGTACATACTTGAGGAGAATGTCCCTCTGTTTTCTGCATTTCAGTTTAAGTCTATCAATCTCTTCTAGAGCACTTCTTAGCTCCCCCTCAAGGTCTACTTCACCTTCTTCTTCTTCATCTTCTAGTAGGAGACCTTCAAGTTCTTCTATCACCATCAATAAGAATTCATAGGTTCCTCCTTCATTTGAGGATTCATCTGAATCTTCAGATGTACTGCTGTCTTGTTGAGCATAGAAGGATTTTCTGCTGAACTTCTTTCCTTTCTGCCAGTTCTTTGATTTATTTTTCTCTGACTCCTGGGCCTGATTCCTTACTTTCTTGTGAGGACACTTAGCAGCATAGTGTCCCACTCTTCCACAATTAAAGCATTTTAAGGGGAGTTTACCTTTGTATTTACCTGAGCCTCTATCCAATTTCTTGACAAACTTTGCCTCCTCTTCATCCGAGCAAGAGCATATGTCTCCCTCTTCTTCTTTATTCTTTTCTGTTTTAAAGGATGCTTCCCTCGTACTTGGATTCTTCTGTGGGAGCCTCATTTCATAGGCTGTTAGATTTCCAAGTAGCTGGTTCATGGTCAAGGTCTCCCAATCAGTTGTTTCTTCTATTGCAAACACCTTTGGATTAAACCTGGATGGAAGAGATCTTAGAATATTTTGCACACTTATACTTTCTGGCATTTTTTCTCCGAGAGCTTTCATATTGTTAATAATTTTTGTAGCTTTTAGGAAGAAACTGGCAATGTCTTCATCATCATTCATTTTTAAGTTCTCAAACTGGGCTCTATAGAATTGAAGTTTGGCAGTCTTTACTTTCTTGTCTCCCTCATGTATGTTCTCAAGAGTATCCCATATTTCTTTGGCAGAGTCTTTGTGCATTACTTTAATAAATTCTGCTTCACATAATCCATTCAAGATGGCATTCATGGCTTTTGCGTTAGCCACAAAATCTTGTTTTGTTTCTTTTTCTGTGTCAGTTGCCTTTGGGGCATATCCTAATTCCACTGCAGCCCAGACTTCTATTCCTAGAGACATTATGTATGTCCTCATTCTAATTTTCCAGAAAGAATAATTTTCACCAGTGAAGAAAAGGGCTTTATTGGTTGAGCATCCTTCTTTAATAGCCATCTTGGGAACCTAGGATCTCCTTTCAGCTGTTAGACTGGTACTAAGGAACCTAGCTCTGATACCAATTGTTGAACTCTTAGTTAAACTGAGAGGGGGGGGGGTGAATCAGTTTAACACATTCATAATCTTTTAAACTTTTATTAAACCTTATTTACACCTTCATTTCATGTCCAACTTAATATGTGAGTAATCTTAGAATGTGAGCAGCAAGTATTAATATAATATAACAACAGACTTAATATGAGAGCAGTAAGTATTAAGCAGATGATATAAATTAGATCAACACATAAACATCATGCACAGAGACACCAGATATAAGTGGAAACCCATAAAGGGAGAAAACCACATCTTATTATTGTTGTGATGCAAAGGTAAGCTCCAACTCCCTCTCACCACTGTTTTTCTGCAGGCACCAACCTACAGGAGGCTCCTACCTCAATTCTGCAAGCTACAACTTGCAAGGAAGCACCAACTCCCTTCAATTTTCTGCAAGCACCAACCTACAAGAGGCTCCAACCTCATTTAGCTACAACTGACAGCTATCAAGCTGCGACTTGATAGGGAAGCTCTAACTTCCTCAATTTATGAAACTGAATATTTTGTGATTTACCTCAGATATCAGCTCTGTTCTGTAGCTTCTCTTTCTGCTCTTATTTTCTTAATATTCTCTGCCTTTCACTTCTATACTCTACCTTCTCTATATTTACTCTCTCTAACCCTTTTTCTACATATCCAGTTGACATTATTTATAGAGTTCCTCACATGACTGTTTGTATTTCACAAAGAATTTGGAGTGAATAGTCATGACTCTTTGACTTCTGTCTTCTCATTCCTTTTATCTGCTCATTCAATAAATATAATTGTAGGTGCTTATTTAATATTACAGTGGGATATTTTCTCTCTTCCAGAGACTTTCCAATGCATCACAAACAATAAAAATCAATTAAAACATTTACATTCAAATTACAATGCGAACTCCAGCTCAACTCATTTAGTCTTTTGGCTCACTGCGCATTTGTCTTTTCTTTGACTGTGTCTGTCTTTTTCTGTGACTGTGTTTTGTCTCTTTTTAGCTCTGTTTGCTCTTCTTTCCTCTTCTGTTGTGTAACTGTTGCATACGTGTAACTGTGCCTTTTTTATCAGTGCATTTTATATAAATATGTAACAGCTGGCGTTAAGTCTGGGAAAATTCCAGCCCTTTACACACAACAAGTGTCTTGTTGATGTGGTGAGTTCCGCAAGCGGAACATACATACACCACAGCAATCGTTGTATGTTAACAATCGCCCTCCACCTTAAGCCGAGGCCCGTGGGTCCACAGACCACGCGGCATATTTCAATACAATTGTAACTGTTACATAAAACAACTCTAGGCATTTATAACACCTTTTTAATAACACAGTATTCACAATCCTTATCATGAACTATCAACAATAAAACCCTTTCTTATGTAACTTTCGGTGATTTAATAATAGACCCATTTAACATAAGAAACAACCTTTCGGGCCCACTTTCCGATCTTTGTCTATCTACCGATGCGATGAGCTGCCTCCGATGCGATATATCACTCTTTGATTACTTCCGATTGCAATTAATCGCAATCACAAATCTCATTTTCAAGCTCCGCTGCCACACTTTCACTCCGATGCGATTGACCAGTGCCGATGCGATTAGACCGTAACTCAAACATATAAAGTCATAACTTATAGACCCATCGGGTCCGGAATTTCAATCGCAATCGCAACATGTATTTGCCTGTTCCGATACTCGCTTTAACTCCGATTGCGATTGGTCACTATTCATTCAAATGTGCCGATGCGATTGGAACTGGAACTCAAACCCATATTAAACATTATTTATAGACCCATCGGGTCCGAACTTCAATCGCAATCACAAGTTTTTTAATATATGTTCCGACGATCTGTTTCTTTCCGATGCGATTGGAACTGGAACTCAAGCTATATATGAGTTGTGATTTATATACCCATCGGGTCCGGACTTCCAATCGCAATTGCAACTCTTATATTCTCCGATGCGATCATAACTGTTCACCTCATTTTACCGATGCGATTGGAACTGGACTTCAAACACTTGTTAAACATGATTTATAGACCCATCGGGTCCGGACTTCCAATCGCAATCGCAAACCTTTTGTTGCATGTTCTGATGCCTTGCTTAAATCCGATGCGATTGGGAAGGGTCCCACCTTATGGTACTTTGTACTTTGGCTATTTGTTTATACAACGCTCCACTTATATATATTTATGCTTTGACCTTTGTTTATATGATGCGCTGCATATGTACTCCAGCGTGGGTAACGATTCCCGGAATGAGATTTATACGTATATTTTGCTGCTGGGTTATACGATTCCCTAAATTTGTGTTTATATATATATATATATATATATATATATATATATATATATATATATATATATATATTTATATATATATATATATATATATATATATATATATATATATATATATATATATATATATATATCCGGCTGAGGTAGCGATTCTCGGAATTGTGTTTATGTTACATGTAACGCCCGGATGGGTAATGGTTCTCGGAATAGGGTTTGTGTATATATATATATATACTTTACTGCTACAATCTTGTGTATCTTCCAGCAGGGAAGTGATTCTCGGAATTTATATATATATATATATATATATATATATATATATATATATATATATATATATATATATATATATATATATATATATATATATATATATATATATATATATATATATATATATATATATATATATATATATATATATATATATATATATATATATATATGCCTTCAGCTTGGGTTAAGATTCACGGAATTTATGTGCCTCTGTTGTGCTAACGCCTCTGTCGCTCGACTGCTTCACTGCCTCTGTATTCGTTGCCTCTGTCTCCACTGCTCGACCGTTTCACTGTGCCTCTGTATTCGACTATTACACTTTAGCAGTGTTCTTCCGCCTATCTCCTTTGCCCTGCTTGCTTTTCTTTTGTATGTCTCTGTTCTGTTGTACTTTGCCTGTTTCTGCTTCAGCGCTGCCTCGACCTCTGCCTTTGCCTTCTGCTGCTCTACCTCTACCTCTGCCTTCGTTGTATATATTCCCTGCTGTTGTTCTTTGCCTTATTTTCCATCAATGACAATATTTCCAACAACCTTAACCTCCGGTCGAACCGTTTGGAAACCACCACATTAAATGTTAAACCTGCATGGCCACATCTGACAATTAGTGGAATCGTTACCCGCCGGTACATAAGCCCGCAGGTCGTGGGCAGTAGGGTCTTATGGGGTCGAGCTAGCCCCTTTTTTTCCTCCACCCAAAACTATTTCACTCCACAAATACAAACTGTGAACGTTAATAGTTAAGAAATATGTTTTAGCCGAGTTGGTTGGAGCGCTTGCATTGTGTGCGGGAGGTGTGGGGTTTCAAACCCATGGACGCCAATAAATTTTTCCATGCCATAATTTCACTGACCTGGGGCCACGTGGAGACCTCTGGGCTTGCCACGTGGCACCCTTTGATTGGCCAATTTACAAAAATTCAATCCAACCACGAAGGATAAGCTGCCCTTTGTCCAAATTGTGATAGGCTAGCAAGGAATATTTTGAGGAATATTCCTAGAATATTTTGAGGAATATTCTTGGAATATTCTTTTTTCAATATTTTCCAAAGTCAAGTCAACCTTGGTCAAATTGAATTTTTGAAGGATACTGTAAACTTCAAACCTGCATAACTTTCACATACGATGTCGGATTTGAGTGTCGTTCATGGTGCCAGAATCACAGCGACAAGGCCTATCCGGTCATTTAGGTTTCAAACAATTCTGAGAAATTCCAATTTTGAGAATTTTTTCAACTTAGGACATGATCACCTGATCACACCTCCCAAATGGGAATCTTTTGGACCCCAAAATCTCTCTGATTTACCGAAATGGAAGATGAGGAGACTGATTCTCCACTCTTCCAACCTTGAACCACTGAAATCTTCTTGACTTCATCAAATTGAGCTTCTCATAAAAAGATAAACTCTTCCTTGAATTCACTGACCGACCATTGCTAACACTGACTAAGTCATAATGAAATTTTTTTAAATTTGTTGAATAGCAACTATAATTTTCAGAAATAATATTGTTTCTACAATGATCTAACTTCAAAGGAGACTGAAAATAAGATTCACCTTGCCAACTTTCCTCATGGTGAATTTTTTACAATTGAGCCATGTACTTGCGTCGAATCTCGACCAAGTTTTCTCACCATACCAATCTGCCATTCTGAAACTAGCAATGACCCATGTTGAACTTTGTGCCCTCTTTGCTTGCATGCTTTACCCTCTCTTGGATTCTTGTACCACCCTGCACTGACACTTTTTTCTCTGCACTGATCAACACCAAAGGCACTTTCTGCAACATCTTGTCATCGTCAAAATACGACTTGCTTTCAAGCTAAAACATGTCATCATTTATATCAGCAATAACATGAAAAGGTTTATGTACAAAATATTTTTTCTTAACCATCAACAAAGTCAAATTTTGACTTGCATTGACAAGCCTTTTCAATTTCCCTGCATGGACTAAAGAAGATTCTAGCTTCTTCCGATGTGCTCTCACAATAAACTCCTTTCCATCCTTGAACAGATGATACTTGTTCTCATAGCGATGGAAGATCACTTTTTTGTCATATAAGTACGGACAACCCAACACAACACCTGTAATGTCAAGAGGTACCACATCTAATTCAACCCAATCAACATAATGAGCTGCTATGGCAAAGTGCAACATGCACTTTCTTGAGACTTGTAAATTAGCATCCTTGCAAATCCATCCAAGTGGATATGGCTTTGGATGAGGTATGGTCTCAAGTTTCAACTTCTTGACAAAGTCTTCTGAGATGAGATTTGCTTGAGACCCACTATCAAATAGTGTGTCTATATTTGTGTGTTTGGCTATTATCCTCACATGAAATAGCTCTATCCTCCTCTCTTCATTTTGAGCTTCTATGTGAGAGCTTAACATGCTAGAATTGGGATTTGTTTCCTTAACAATCTCTTTTCCCTTTATGTTCCTTAGTACCATGGCTATGCTTTTAGTTTCATCACTTGATTCAGACCCTAAGTCTTGTTCAACAGTTGCAACATTTTTTCCCTTTTCTTTGGCATTATCTTTGTTTTAAATTTCTCTGGTTTCAGCTCTGGATGAAGGTTTCAGCTCCGGATGAAGCTTCCAGCAATGGTCTTCATCGTGGCTTGTTTTGGAACAGTTTTTACAAAAGAACTTTCCTTTTTCTTTCGTAGAGTTTGCATTTTTTTTCCTCCCTTTTCCTTTAAATTCACTATCCATATTCCCATCAAAAGATTCTTTCCCTCTAGCCTCTAAATGCATAGCTTGTACACAAACTTTGTCTAGAATAGTAGGATTGAACATAAGGATGGTATGTATAAGGTAATTGTGTAAACCACCTATATATTTCAGCAAGGTATCTCGACTATGCAAATCAATTCCAAGTAGTGAAGCCCTTCTTCTAAACTCTTGAGTGTAATCTTGAACACTTTGTTGCATTTTTTTTCCTCCCTTTTCCTTTAAACTCACTATCCATATTCCCATCAAAAGATTTTTTCCCTCTAGCCTCTAAATGCGTAGCTTGTACACAAACTTTGTCTATACTAGTAGGATTGAACATAAGGATAGTTTGTATAAGGTAATTGTGTAAACCACCTATATATTTCAGCAAGGTATCTTGACTATGCAAATCAATTCCAAGTAGTAAAGCCCTTCTTCTAAACTCTTGAGTGTAATCTTGAACACTTTTTCCTTTAAGTTGTCTAAAACTTTTCCAATACATGATAGCCTTTTGTAAATGAGCTAATGGATAAAATTGATGCCTAATTGCGGAAATAAATTCAGCCCATGGTAAAGTGATCTTACCATGTTTTTTCATTTTATCCTTGGTCTTGGCTTCCCACCATACCAATGTTGCTCCTTCCATTCTTAAAGAGGCTAACTGTATCTTGGTGTCGTCTTCATGAAGGTTTTGTATCCTCAAGTAAACTTCCAATTGTCAAGTTTCTCTGCATTGACTTCACCGTTAAACATAGGAAACTTAAATTTAACATCAAGCTTTAAAAATGGACTTTTACCAGTGGTTTTAGGCTTGTGAGATTGATTCATCGAAGTTGAGGATGACGATGTAGAGGAATATGATGAAGATGGGGATGGTGGATCACAATTTCCTCCGTGTCCTTTCTTTGACTTGTCATCACTTTTCTTTCCTCCTGAAGAACCCTCTCCTTCTTTCTGGTTTTTAGACCCTTCTCCAACAAGCCTATCATTCCTTTCTTGGTAGAGTATCCTCACCATCTCTGTCATGTCTAGGAAAGCTTTTCGGAATACCCATTCTTCTTCTTTGGGATCAATGTCTTCTGGAGCTTCTCCTTATCTTCAAGACATGCTTGAAGTTGTTTCTATGGCTCTTGGAGGTGGCTCTCTGACCCTTCTTGGTTGTGGATTACTTTTTGCACTAACCAAGTGTCCTTCACCTCTCTTGAGTTTAAGCCTAGTAAGCATAAAAACTTGCAAACAATCAACTATATCTTTGCACAAAACAAATGCTGAGTAAAACTATAGCTCTTAAGGCTCAAATTCCTTAAGCTCTTAATACTCAAATCTTGAGCTATGATACCATCCGATATGAAAATGAAAGTATTTGTACTGTTGTTCAAAGTATTCATTTCCATTAAATTAAGTGTGCAAAGTGTTTGTAATGTCTTGCATGTAAAATAAAGTGTTTTTGGTAATTGTTTATGAGTTTAAGTGTGAGGGAATGTTAATTAAAATTACTATTTAACATCTTGAATCTGAAATACACAACTGAATAACTTCACCATAAACACACAGCAACATGATGAGGCAGTTCACCCCTCCTGGGCTACATCTGACGGGTCCAAGACTCCCAATGGGAATTTCCTTGCTACATTATGATGCTAAAATTGTTTATATAGTGAGAAAAATGCCTAAACAGGAAAAACCAGCTGTGAAAATGAATTTAGAAGGCAAAAATAAGCTAAGAATGACATTATTTCACCTAAAACAGTGAAGTATAGCCCAATGCAGCTTCATTTCCCTCCTGGCCCTAATGGCTCTCCAAGCTTCTCTGAAGCAAAAAATGGCTGAAAAACACCTCTTTTGGCTCTGCAACCTATTCCAATGGCTCCAGAATGCTCATAATAGTAAAAAATTGACCAAATTTTCATCCAAATTGGTCCAATATTGAAGAAGTTGTGATTAAAACAATATTCTGCCCAATGTCAAGTAAAAATCCCACTAAAATTGGGCTAAATCCAGTTAGGAGCATCAAATATGGAGAAAACTCCAAAAATATCAGAATGGCGCCAAATATGGTCGGGCGGTTAGTGGTGACATTTAATATTAGGCAATTTGGTGGTCACATGCTCCGTCGTCTCCGCCACCTTAACCTTCGGTCAAACCGTTTGGAAACCACTGCATTAAATGTTAGACCTGCGTGGCCACATATGACAGTTATTGGAATCGTTACCCACCAGTACATAAGCCCGTCGGTCATGGGCAGTAGGGTCTTATGGGGTCAGGCTAGCCCTAAGGGGCTAGCCCCTTTTATTCCTCTGCCCAAAACTATTTCACTCCACAAATACAAACGGTGAACGTTAATAGTTAAGAAACATGTTGTAGTCGAGTTGTTTGGAGTGCTTGCATTGTGTGCAAGAGGTCTGGGGTTCGAAACCCATGTATGCCAACAAATTTTTCTATGCCACAATTTCACCGACCTGGGGCCACGTGACAACCTCTGGGCTTGCCACGTGGCACCCTTTGATTGGCCAATTTACAAAAATTCAATCCAACCACGAATGATAAGCTGCTACTTGTCCAACTTGTGATAGGCCAGCAGGGAATATTTTAAGGAATATTCCCATAATATTCTTAGGAATATTCTCGAAATATTCTTTTTTTAATATTTTCCAAATTCCAGTCAACCTTTGTCAAACTGAATTTTTGAAGGATACTGTAAACTTCAAACCTACATAACTTTCACATACGATGTCGGATTTGAGTGTCGTTCACGGTGCCACAATCGCAGCGATGAGGCATATCCAGTCGTTTAGATTTTGACCAATTCTAAGCAATTCCAATTTTGAGCATTTTTTCAACTTAGGACATGATCACCTGATCACATATGTGTGATTTTCCCAATATTGAATCTGAAACGGTGGCAGAAAACCATCTTCTTGATGAATATTTTTTTCTAATCAATAAATTAGACCCTTGGTATGGGGATATCATTATATATATCTAGACCCAAACCTTTCAGCCAGAGCTTTCACAATCATATCGACTAAGAATTCGATACCAATATCAACAATACAATATTGTTGGAGACACTCTGTATTGTCGTGGTGATGATTTTGTTTTTCGATATTGTATAACTCATGAAAAAGCCGAAAGAGTTTTGAATTACTACCACTCTGGAGCGTGTGGTGGTCATATGTCTGGGTTTGCCACAACCCAAAGTATATTGCACGCTGGCTATTTTTGCTCATTTCTATTCAAAGATTGTATTCTTGCGGTTACAAATGCCACAATTGCCATATTTTTTATCGAAATATGTGTACCACTCGAGCTCCTCTTCACTCAATGATTATTTCCAATCCTTTCGCTAAATGGGGCATCAATTTTGTCACATGTAACCCTCACTCGGCTGGGGGGCATGGGTATATTATTCTCATCGTAGATTACTTAACCAAATGGGCCAAGGCGATACCTACATTCACGGTTGATGGAAAAACTGTAGAAATTTTCATATTCAATCATGTGATTTCTTGGTTCGGTGTCCCTCAAGCTATCGTTACAAACCATGCAAGCCATTTTCAAAAAATTATGATGACCGAAATTTTCACTCAACTTGGCCTACACCACAATAATTCTACACCATATTACCCACAAGCTAATGGTCAAGTTGAGGTCGTCAACGAGGTTTTAACCAACATGACTAAACAAATTGTCAAAACTTGTTGGAGCAGGGTCCCCTAAGGAACAAATTCCAATGCTCTTTTTTATATGTTTGTATGTGTGTGTTGTGCAGGGGTAGTCAAAAGGCTTTTTGTACCAATTTTGGACATAATTTAAGCTTAAATGTAAACTATGGGTCTCAACTAGGCGTATTATAAATAGATATTGTTTGTCTAAGTCAAGTAGTTCGATTAAGCTAAGTGATAAGAGATATTGATAGCATTTTGTATCTATAAGGGTTTTAGTTGGGTAAAAGGCTCATGTTGGCTATGTGCGAAATCCGTTGGCTATGTGCATGGAAGGGATTGTAAGGGGTTTGTAAGGGTTTTTGCAAGGAATGATTTGATGTATTGACAGATCTGGAGGATTACTAGAAGGAACATTTTTGGAAAATTCTCTATGTTATGCGTATAAGTGTTGTTATGCTTATTGTTTATGCTTTGATGAGATTGCACTAATTGTTTACCTATTGATGAATGCGAAAAATGAATTGATGTGTTTATGCATGAGTATTGACATATGTTAATTATTACGTTGGTTATATCTAAACTGGTTCTTATATATTATATGTGATAAGTAAGACAAGAAGTTCTGCGTATTATGTTAATGATTGCGCAAGGATCTGCAATTCTGTTATAAATTCACTGTGAACATATGTGGAAGATCAATTAGGGTTTTGCTAAGGATCACTTTATTAATTTCTCTCTCAGGGTGTGAAAACTTGGTTCCATCACCCCCCCATACTGCTTCAGATGAGACTTTGGTCTGCGCAAGCAGATCATTACTGAAAGGGCCAGTAGTTGGAGGGTTTGTTGGTTTATCCATAAAATCCGAACCTAGGTCAGTACCCCTCAAGCCAACAAATGGTTTCGTTGTCGGGACTAGGATCATCATTTTGAGGGAGATGTTAGTACCCCTCAAGCCAAAAAATGGTTTCGTTGTCGTGACTGGAATCATCATTTTGAGGGAGATTTGATGTTGTGGCATCAATTGTGGAACAAATTGCGAGACTGGTTGGATAGAAAGATCCTTGAATTTGCACTGCAAGAGAATAAAATCGCTAAATTGTCTGACGAACAGTGGGTACAGAAGGTACATGAAATTTTCTTTTGTTCATTTGCACGTGAACTAAAGGAGTGTTTGTCGCGCTTGGCTGAGTTCCATCACTACATAAAAGACGACGTAATCACTAAATGGACTCCTAAATTAATCCAGCAAGTAGATAAATTTGATAATTATATCACTCGTGTGGTAGTTCATTGGATCGAATGCCTTCTAGGCATATTTGTGACAGAATTTGTTGTTAACCAATTTGTGTCATATTCTAAAGCTGAAAGGAGGTTTTTCAAATGTCCTAGAGGTAAGTTTCTATGCTCATTGAAATTATTACTGAAAATGTTATTGTGTGAAAAGGGTTGTTTGTGCGAACATACTGCTTGAATGCATCAAAGAGGATCAGCTACACACAGTGGAGAATTTACCATGAATACTTTGAAGAGGTCCTTTATAGCCCTCTGAAGCCTAGATCTGACAGTGAGCCTGAACCAAAAATCGCTAGCTCGAGTGATTCTGAAGGAGAAAGCTCATTATATCAGAAACCCTTGAGTCTATTTCCTACTCCATCCACTCCACTTCTGAGATCACATTGTCGTTCACCCACCCCACCGCGCAGTCCATCTCCACCTCCACCTCCACCCCATCCTAAAGTAGATATGGTTGAATCCATGAAGTTACCTAATTTCAGAGGTATTGGAAATGAGGAAACTGATCACTTTCGGTTTCTAAATGAGGCCATATGGAAGTCTCGGCAAGTAAACAATATTGACATCAGAAAAGCACAGTTAGCTAATTCATTTCAGGATCGCACGTTAGACTGGTACATTAGGTATGTGCAAGAAAACCCTAATGCTACTATGGAAGACATTAAAGTAGCCCTAAAAGAGGAGTTTAATAAACCTAAGTCATACGCACAACTAGTGACAGAGATGAATGATATTCGTCAAGAAACTAATGAATCGGTATGGGAGGTTGATCAGAGGTTGAAGCGCACCATTAGGGATGGTGGATTTGTGATTGATGATACTTAGCATAAATAATGGTTCATTTCTATGTTGCTCTTGAATCTGCGCTAGCCATTAGGTTTGTATGTCACAGGCAGTGGTACCATTTCAGTGGGCTTCCTAGTGGCCTTCTCTGTGGATTTACCTGTTGGGGTGTGTGGCTGTCTTGGTGGATTCAACCACGTCGGAGGCCAATATGTTGTGACTCTGACCAAATCATCTTCGGTCACCAAGTAAGGTAACTCATACCAGACACCCTCCATAGCGCCCTTCTCGCGGATGTGGATATTGTGGAATGTAGCCTTAAAGTCGGCCACCATCTTGTATTTTTCATAAAGGGTGGGAGACAGGCGCATATTTTATTGGACCGCCTAATATAATCTTGCATCATATAGGACCCAAAAGATCGTGTCTTATTTTTCTTGCATAGGGTTGGAGGAGTGCCAGAGGGTCGCGTAGTGCGTAGCTTCGCACATTGGCTCTGCGAGTTCCGAGAACTGGGTATCTTCAGGGTTTTTCCACCCAATCAGTGTGATTAACAATAATATCCAAGCATACTGAAAGTGCTTGCCCTCCTCTTGCACTTCGCACACGTTTTCAATAAATTCTTTACATAGGTATGTGCACCAATTCTATATGACGCATGTTTCACATCTCCCAGGGAGCACAATCACATGCGTGGGTACTTCCTTTGGCCTACACTTGCACATCAGTTTGCAAGCCAAGATTATCATGCCAAAATGGACTATCATATTAGGGGAATTTTGAGGTTTAAAATGGGCCTCCTAAGGAAAATGTACAATCAAAATTCCCTTTATGAGAACCAATCACAGTTTAGGGGATGACATCATCCCTAATGGTTGAGGTGGAATTTCTTAAGTTAAAGGTACTTACTTTTCACATTCTCAATGGTGGATAAAAACTCATGGTTAACCATGGTAGTGCTCTAAGTACTTTTAAAGTCAAAGTAAAGTACTCATAATAAATGTCATTTCACACTTTTTGAGTAAAATAATATTATTGTCATTTCATATTTCTTGAAAGAAATAATGCATATCCCTTTACATTTATTATATTATATTATATTATATTATTTTATATAGTATATTAATTACATGTTATTATACAATTTAAATAATATAAATTTTAATTAATAGCATATAATATAATTAAAATTTTATAAATTTATATTTATATTTTATTTTAAGTTATTCAAGTACAAAGGACAAATGCAGTAGTTGTTCAATGATAATGACTTTATCTTGAAAAGCTCATTCTCATTTATAGTCACATCAATACAGTTTTTTTATTAATTTTGTTTTGGTACAAATTTTGAATTGAATTTAACTATGGTTACATGGATTTTGGTGCAAAAAGTGAATTTCAAATTCATAAATATTCTTTTATTGGTTTAGCTATTATTTTATTATTTCCTTGGGAGGCCCAATGTAGACCTCAAAATTCCACTAATGTGGGTCGTTAATTTCTTTGACCACAAATCCCCGAGATTTGTGCGTAACATCATACTTCTTATTAATTTTGTCCACCAGCGCTTTCCCTCTGAAATAGGCCATAGGGTCAACCCCCTTGTTTGGAAATCTGGTGATTTTGTGAATTAGGTCTACATCAAGTGGGATGCGCTCTCCCAACCAGAGCACATCATGATGCACCAAAGCCAATAACTTCCTGACACATATATCATTGATGGGGATGTGCCCAAATCAGGGATCTGCAAAAGATTGAGGAGGCATTTCTTGTTCTGACCTAGGATTTCTCTCTTCAGTTCAAGGCACACCAGACCTCCTACATATGGAATTGGATCAAGATAAATCTCTAGCGTGAACCCTGGAAATTACTCCATCTCTGCGATGTCCCAATCATCAAATCGCAGCTGAGGAATTTTTGCGAGCATGTCCTCCTCCATTGGGACATTCTCTGGGATCAGGGGCACTTGGGTGCCTGCGCACACCTTATCCAAGTCCTTGGGCACTTTCGTTGTAGGTTTTCACAACGCAATGTAACCAAGAAGATGTGAGAATGGTGCTACTTCTACTACGTCATCATCCCCTTCTTCGATAGTTTCCAAGAGTTTAGGCATGGGTTTCTTCATATTCTCTCTGGAAGAATGGCAAGGTTTGGGGGTCTTTTCTCTCGAGGATGTCCGCGTCCCAGATGTTTATCCTTTTTTTGTTTTAGAGGTTTCATGGATCTCTACCATAGGCACCTCCTATGCAGCAGGGTATTCTTCGGGTCTAGTGGCAGTCATTATGCTCTAAATCATGTATCCTAAACCCGCTTTCCACAAATATTCCTCAAACACAGGATCCAATATGGACATAGACGCAGTAAAAGCAAAGAAAAATAAACAACTCAGAGCATAAAAATCGCGTAGAACGCAAAGGGAACTATTGCAACCCCATGATTCATATTTATACTTGTGGCGCATCTGCAACGGCTCCTTGAATATTAATGAGGTTCAATTACTGCCAAAAACATCCCAGATTTGGAAAAATCCCCCCACTAATTGCATCTTCGATGCTCCTAAAAAAGGGTAATAATTTTGTATTATCCAGCTTTACTATTCCAACGGCTAGTTTTTGACACCTCTGCGCACCAGTCAATCCCCTAGCAAAGATACCGTGTGCATGCCTCACCTTACTGCGCATGTAATCCAAAGCTAAACATAACCATTTACAGACCATCCCCCCCAACATAGGCTAGTTAACCAGGTAATTCAAAGAATATCGTGTAGTATACGTCATATCCCTTAGTAACTACAAACTTCTCTGACATTCATCATCCCAACGGAATGTCGCACCTCTTCAGAGTAATTTCGTCATGGGCGCAGTTATCAATTTTTACTGGGGAATGCGCTTTCTGTAGTATCCCACAAGACCCAGCATGGAGCGTGTTTTTCTGATGTTCAAGGTGATGCAGGGTCCTGTGAGCGCCCGCAGTTCCCAAACTTCTACTAGTTCTAAGTGTCGGCAATGTATAGGCTCCCTTATCGATGCATTAATGATCAAAGCTTCACCAATGATATCAATCCAAATTTCAATGCTAAAGGTGAGGATAAACTATCTATCAGCACAGACCACTCACTAGTGCCTCTACGCAGCTCTGTTTCCAACTAACATTCAGTTGGCACCTTACCCAATGTATGAATAAACATGTGAACCCATTCAGGGACTATATCCATGCATTGTGGTATATTTCCTTTTAATTTTTCCAAACCTTACATGTACCAATGTTGTTTAGGCCTTGGTTCGACACCCCATACCTGATTCCACTTGGAAAGATGTCTACATGGATCCTCCTTTCCAAAGTATAAGTCCTCTTCTTTAATTATTAGGTGTTGAAATCATAGTCACATCATTTGCACACATTCCTCCCAATATCCCATATTCTCCTTATGTGTTTCCTACCATATTATTGGAGTAGAACACAAGCCAATATCTAAAGCATGGAACCTCAGTGCTGCCAGAACAGTCCTTTTAAGTTGTCTCGGGAACATTTTTACATCAGTTGAGCCATCATAATGTGGGAAATCACGTACCTCAAATTTTATGCAACGCAAAGCGCAGGTCACAAGATTACAACGCAGCACAGACACTTCGTGCAGTCGGTTCTGCCAATTTTCTAGTTCTTCATCAAAGTCTAAAAAGCAAGAACTATCCTTCTCCCATTTAAGATTATAATCTGGTGTCAGATTAATCCACTCTTCCTCATGCAAATTTAGCATATAAATTGTATCAATCTTGTGCTCAGCGCGCACTGGTTCAGTATACCTTTGACCTTCTACAAGATCCAAAGGAATGATGACCCTAACTCCATTATTCTCAAATTCCATCCTTCTTTTCTTCAGGTTGATAACACCATCCATTTAAATGGCCCAATCCAATCCTAGCAGTGCAGGATAGGGATCAATATCATCTACAATCTGTATGAATTCAAAATATGCTAACACATTAAGACCTTCTATATCAACCACAAATTTTGACATTCTCCCCAAAGGAATGATCTTCTACTAGTTAGCCATGCGCAGTTGGATAGTGGACCATTCCAGCTTCGGTTCTCCCATGCGTTGCTAGGTTTTTTTAGGTATAACATTATCATCTGATCCCAAATCTAGAATGACTTGGTCCATTTCATAAGCACCGATTTGTGCAGTCAGACGCATCTCCCTACCTGTTCTCTTCTTGTTCTTATATTTTTTTTTTTATTGCGCATTGTTCTACCAGAGGTTGTTCCTTTTTTTTGTAATTGTCTATTAATTTCTGAAAATTTTCAACATCCTTTTTTTTGTGTAGCAACTTTATGCATGATTGTAAGAATTCTTAATCTCTTCTTCTCCTCCAACTCCTTTCAGTGTTCTACCACTTGTGGAAGTATCTCCTTCTATGAATTATTTCCTTGCTTCAATAAAGGTTTCTTTTGTGCGTTGAAGGTTAAGGCCTTATTTGGCTTTAGGTGTTTTTTGGATTCATAAATTAGTGTCAGGTTGCCTCCCTTTATCTTCATTGGTAGATACACCACTCCTGGTAACTAAATTTACATAGGGTTCTTCCTCATGAGTCTCTGCACGGAACATTTGAAGAGTCTGCGTTAGTCTCTTCTTTTCCTTCATTTTAGCAATCAAGACAAGGAAATATTCTATAACATGATCAAATTGTCTACAGTACCTGCAGGGCTATATTTCTGTATTTGGACAATCACACGCATAATGATCATCATCACCACAGTTATAACAAATCACTTGTCCTCTTCCTCAACCAGCTGATCCACCTCATCGGCCTCTTCCTCTGACTTGGAATCCTCTGTGCCCAGAAGGTGATGTTGGTGACGTAGGCTCAACTTGCATTCTATATATGTCTGCTTTATCCAACTTCATGTCATAGGTCTGGAAATGTTGATCATCATGCCCTAATGATGAATAGAACTTGAAAAATGGTTTTTGTAATTCAGGCTAATATTTTCCAACCCTTGGGCAAGAATCTGTATCATGTAAGCCAGCAATATGACATATAGTACACCAAATAGTTCTCTTTAATGGGCTAAACCTCCAGCATTCATATAATTGTTAAAAATAGGACACGGGTCTTTATGATGCCTAGAAGCTTTTCACTTTATACACCAGACCTCTGTGAAGACTTCCTTGCATTTTTCCTTGCACAGATTTTGAATTTCCATATGCAAAGCTTCTAGCTGACTTTGAATATGTTGAGTTTCCAGTGCAACGGGTGTTGGGGTAGCTTCTAGATTCATTTCAACCTCTATGGCCTCAGCTTGTGTAGCATTTTTTTTCTAACCTAATGGTTGGATTAGATGCGGGAGAAACATAGCAATGAACAATTATTTATTCCTGGTATCATCAATCACAAATCCACCATCCCTGATGGTGTGCTTCAACCTTTGATCAGCCTCCCATATAGATTCATTAGGTTCTTGACAAATATCCTTCACCTTTGTCACCAGCTGCATGTATGACTTAGATTTCTTAAACTGGTTTTTTAGGGCTTCTTTAATTGCTTCCAAAGTAGCATTAGGGTTTGCTTGTCCTTATCTAATGTACTTTTCTGATTTCAATATTGTTTAATTGTTGAGCCTACGATACGACCTCAATTACAAACCAGAAGTGATCAATGTCCTCATTTCCAATACCTCTAAAATTAGGTAACTTCATAGATGCAGCCATATCTACTTCAGGAGGGGGTGGAGGTGGAGTTGGAGATGGATTACGCAGCAGGGTGGGTGATCGACAATGTGAGCTAAGAAGTGGAGTGGATGGAGTAGGAAATAGACTCAAGGGTTTCTAATATGATGAGCTTTCTCCTTCAAAATCACTTGAGCTAGCAATTTTTGGTTCAGGCTCACTATCATATCTAGGCTTCATAGGGTTATAAAGGACCTCTTCAGATTTTTCGCAGTAAATTCTTCCACTGTGCGTATTTGATCCACTTTGATGCATTCAAGAAGTATGTTCCCACAGAAAACCCTTTTCACACAATAGAATTTTTAGTAATAATAATAAGCGTAGAAACTTACCTATAGGACATTTGAAAAACCTCCTTTTAGCTTCAAGATATGACACAAATTGGTCAACAAAAAATTCTATCACAAATCCGCCCAAAAGGCGATTGATCCAATGATCTACCGTGAGAGTGATATTATTACCAAATTTCTCTACTTGTTGGATCAATTCAAGAGTCCATTCAGTAACTACGTCATTTATTATGCATTGATGGAACTCAGCCAAGCGTGACAACCAATCCTGTAGTTCATACGCAAATGAAAAAAACAAAATTCCATGTACTTCAGTATAAATATACTTCTGTACCCACTATTCATCAAACAATTTAGTGCATTTATTCTCTTGCAACGCAAATTCAAGGATATTTCTATCCAACCAGTCCTGGAATTCGTTCTGTGATGGATGCCACAACATCAAATCTCCCTCAAAATGATGATCCTGGTCTCGGAAATATAACCATTTGTTGGCTTGAGGGGTCCTAACCCAAGTTCGGGGTTTATGGATAAACCAACAAACCCTCCAAATACTAGCCCTTTCGGCAATGATCTGCTTGCGCAGACCAAAGTCTCACCCGAAGCAATAAGGCGGGGTGTTGTAACTAGGTTTCCGCACCCTCAGAGAGAAATTAATGAAGTGATCCTCAGCAAAACCCTAATTGATCTTCCACATATGTGCACAATGAATTTATAACAGAATTACAGATCCTTGTGCAATCATTAACAAAATACATAGAACTACTTGTCTTACTTATCGCAGATAATATATCAGAACCAGATTCAATATAACCAATGTAATACTTAACAGATGTCAATACTCATTCATAAACGCATCAATTATCTTTTCACATTCGTCAATAGGTAAACAGATTGTGCGATCTCATCAAATCTTTAATAGTAAGCATAACAACACTTATACGCATAACACATAGAATTCACCAAAACTGCTCCTTCTATTAATCCTCCAAATTTATCAATACATCATATTTTTCCTTCCAAAAAACCTTACAAAACCCTTACAATCCCTTCCGCGCACACAACCAAGATTAGGTCTCCATGCACACAGCCAATAGGAGCCTTTTACTCAACCCAAAACCCTTACAGACAAAATGTTATCAATGTCTCTAATCACTTAGCTTAATCGAACTACTTGAATTACACAAACGCTATCTATTTATAATATTCCTAGCGTACAGATACTATGGTATCACACCAGCAGCGCCTCAGTGACTCGATATGAGTCACATGTTTATGTTAGGGGCCTGTTGGAGCAAGGTCCCCTAAGGCACAAATTCCAATTCTCTTTTTTATATGTTTGTATGTGCGCGCTGCACAGAGGTATTCAAAGGGATTTTTGCCCCAATTTTGGACATAATTTAATATTAAATGTAAACTATGGGTCTCTTTCGTTGTTTGGGTCATCTATTCACCTACCGATGAGTTGGTCTCTATTAATGGGATATGCCTCGATCAAACAACGAAAAATATTGCAGAATATAGCACAGTCAATGAGCTATTGTCTAATGCTATCGCATTTGGTATTCGACATTTGATTTTTAGGTTAGATTCTAAACTCATTTTATTACATTTAAATGGTGTTTATGCTATCATAAATCCAGCTTTGTTAAGAATTTTTTTGAGGGTTCATCTCTTGGAAAGACAGTTTGATTACATTGAATATCAACACATTTCAAGAAATTTAAACACATTTTATGATGCATTAGCTAATCAAGTTTTAAATAGACATTTGCATCATTAAAAAGTAAAACAAAACAATATTTGATCCATATTGAACAAGATACTCAGAGATCAAAAGTGGTGATATCATTAGGTTAAAATAGTTGTCTGTCAAAAAATATTACATTGTTTGTGCCCATAGGTTTCAAACACCTTATTATCTAAAGATACTAATAAAAAAAAGGTTAATCTAGATCGACCATCAGCTATCCATGATGATGATCATGATAGCAGACTATGGCACGTGCCACCCTACGCAGATATCTCCTGAATAAGCCTAGAACCCTAGTCACATGTCTCTGGAGCCTGAGATGTATATCATCTGTCCCTGTCTTTGGGATTTCACTAGTCAACCTCTCTAGGTTATGCTTTATCTTTGTAAGAGGCTCTGTCGCATCAGTTTGTGGTGGGCCTTCTATAATTTGTGCATCACACCTATCAAAGTGACGAAGCACTACTGGTCATAATGGGCCAACATCTGCATTTTAATTTTTATCAGTATTGGATGATAGAAAATCAAATAAAAATTAGATAACATAAAACCTTCAAAATTATTTACTTTACCTGATTCATCCCACTATGTCCCAGGTGGGAGTGATGTCTCAGGGTCACCCCTGAAATATACCCCTGCGTAAGGAAAATATTCAATCATGAAGATTTGGTTCTTGATCCATATAAATAACTTAGGATTATAGCGAACCACTAGACCACCATCACCACCATGGCAACCCATCAATGACACCCATCACAACATATGTGGTTCCCTAAGTCCCGTGGGATCCACTGGAGACTACTGAGGTGTGAGGAGTGAAATCCTCTCCAAAGGGAAAGACACAAAAATGGCTCCATAGTTGAAGTTTTTCAACTTCCCATTCTTCGCTCTCGTAAGTTTTCCTTTCATGTTGACCAACACACCTTCGCACTAGTTGAAAATTGTTCCCCGAGAACTTTCAACTACAATCTGCATTTTTGCTTGGGTATCCACATGCGAAGCTGCACTGCCACACAAACTGGTAACTAGTAACTGAAATGAAAGGATATTTATGTCTGGTCGCATAATGTTTTTGATATCGATGTGAACATCCTTTAACTTTGAATCTTGGCTGCAATATTGAACCATATAAGATGTAGTGGGAAGACCACCTGGTCTTGACCCAAATAAGGAAATGTACCTCCCTCTGCGGGGTAATCCAATGAGGAAATAGATATCCTCTAGGTTGATCACAAGCCTATGGTCTCCAATGATGAAGCATTTCTCTCGAAAATCCCAAGCATTCACTAACCAGGTCATCAGTTCAACATGTGCCTCCATTCCTTGAATCACCCATAATTTATACAATTCGTAATTTTTTAATGCGAGAAGTGTTTCTGGGTCATTCGTGGCTTCATTATCTTGAATCTCATGCTCCTTTTGTCATCATTCCAACATGATTGTTAACCTAGAAACCATCAATCAGGATCATTAGAAATCAGTTCAGAGAAATTGAGCCATTTTTTATCAACAGAAACATGATTTTTCAAACCCCACGGAGCTTGAGCGGGTTTTACGTATACACAGTGTGTTTTTGCGCACGAGATATGCATAAAAACCATGGCAACTCGATGATTTTTTCGTATTTCTATGAAAAAATCATCGGGGTGCACATATTTCGCCACGAAAACCTACACACCCCCGAGGGCGGATTTAAAAACCTTTTTCCCCCTAAAAAATTACCTAAAAACTTAAAATTAAAAATTAAATGAATGAAAATAAAGATAATGATGATGTGGAATACCTGGCACTGACAGTTCTTGAAATCGCTGATTGGTTCTCCAGATATCTACTCCATAAGGTTTAGGGAAAAAACTTTGTCTTCTCTGCTCTGAAAACTAAAAGTTAGAAATGATTTTTTTTGGCATATTTTTATAGTTTTAAATGAATAAAATAATATTATTTTGTTTATTTTCACTTTAGAAATCAAAAATCAAAATGTTTTTCATATTTTGAGAACAGATATTTGTAATTTTTTGAGTTTTTGTGCAGGAAATAGGTTATGTTTGAAAAGAATCATTTTGACAATGAGTAGACTTTTATCACTTTTTCGGGCCCTATAAAATATACAAAAAAGTGAAACCCTAGAGTCCTCTTTTAAGCCCTTTTCAGACTCTCTAAACATGAAAATATCATCGACCACTTGACTATTCGAACTTGTTAAAGTAAATGAATAGTCGTTTATTCAATATAAGTTTACCCCTTTAGGACTGAATTAGGCTATTTACGAAAAAGGTATACGTTGATTAAGCATGGTCAATAGAGTTCTCCCCTACATTATTTTATCCTTTTTCGGGTTTGAGAGACTAAATTTATGAAAAATAACGCTGCAGAGTTTACTTACTTTTTTCTTCAAACTCCCTAAAACTTAAAAACACTGAGTTAATCCTATGTTGGACTCATTAAAATTAAATAGTAAAAGACCTGTCGATAACAACAAGACCGAACCACTCCTTCTTAGGGTTTGTTAAAAAATACTAAGATGGACCCGTCCAAAGGATGAGCTTATACGACAATAAATTTAATCCTCCTCAAGCTTTAAAAAAATAAAGAGGTACTTACCAGTAATGGTGGGGGGCAAAGTGGGAAAAAGAATCCATTCATTATCCTTATTTTAGAAAGCAACATGTCTCTCTTGAATACGACACTTTGTCACACTTGTCCTTGGGTTGGGTAATCCTTTGTCTTACAGTTAATCAAACCACATTGAAATTCTTCAGCCAGTTTTTCGTTATTATATTTCAGTCGAATGTTGCCAAGCCACTTACAGTGTCATTATGTGTTCAAGAGAAATTTCAAATTTAAATTTACCATTCATTGCAAACATTTGTCTCCATTTGCATTGACCATCCCTGATATAGTCCTTTCAAAAAATTTCTTCAAAACTTGATCTAATGGTTTCATGTCATAGGCTTTTTTGCAACGGATCACTTTATATCGACATCAACTCATTATCTAGAAAGTTGATTTAGAATCCTATGTAATATTCCTAATTATCTTTTAGCTACTTGGAATATTAATTTTTTCTTTTTTCATTTAGATATATGAATAAGAGGGTAGGGAGACCCATAAATCTCCTTAGTAGGAATAAAACCACTTCGAGTATGAATGTGGATCATCTTATCAGTTGGATAAATCACTCTTAGGTGTGAATAGATTTTGAATCATGTATAAGGGGTCAAGTTTGACCAAATCCACAACGTTGGTATGGAGGTAGTGGAGAGTTATTGAGGGACAACGCAGTGTTAGTGGGGGGGGGTGGGTGTCTCCATGGGAGTAGCATATTTAATGTGTGGGACCAAGGGTGAGGAGGCTCACAAAGCATATAAGGAAGGGGATGGAAGCCATATAATTCATTCTAAATATTTTTTTATGTCTTAGTCTTTATGACTATCTGCACACTTCAGTTGTTTAGCAGAGTCTCCTATGGTGTTTAGCACAAGGGTGTTTCCGAGTGGAAATCCCACCCTCATCCTTGGGGGACTTTGAGTGACCACTCAGGGGAGGTTCATTGAGCTACATTTCCACCATCCTGCATCAGGCCAAGCTTCAACCATTATCCAAATATAATTCTCCTTTAGGATTGTGTTGTTTTGCAGGGCAGTAGCAGTGGAGGATTGATAGATCCAGTTCTTGAGCTTGTTTTATAGTTAGGGGAGAAACCCTTCATCAAGGAGGCTAGCAAAGAGGGTCCTTGAGAATCATTTTGTCATTTGTAATCATTCCAAGTATCTTCCATCACCTACAGTGCAGTCTCCTTTAGAAACTATGTTATTTTTCAAGGCAGATGAAGTAGAGGGCTTAGTGCCCAAGTTTGTGAGTTATATTCCCAGTGAGGGGAGCAGCCCTTCATTCGGGAGATATATTGGAGGAGTATCAGCCACTTCCATATTAGATCAGCCACCTCCTATCAGATATCTAGTTGCAGAGCGTTGTTTAGCCCTAGGGTTGCATTTTATCATTTTTTTCATTTTGTATCTTTCCAGAAACCCTGTCTAGGTTGTCTTGGAAATGTACTAGAAAGCCTTGATCTTTGATCCTAGAATTTTCTAAGCATTATATCAGAAGATCCATGTACTTTCATCTACAGCAGAAATTCCCCCCTTTAAAAATTATGCTATCTTAGCCTCTGGCATTCTTATATAGTATTTATTCTTCATGTTTCATTTATTGGGTTCTTAGAGGCTTGTTTTACCTAGCTTGGGTGTCTTTTTCCTCAAGATTTTGTACACATATTCTGTTGTAATGTCTAATATAATGGCTTCATGATATGCTCTCAACTGATGTGTTTATATTTCACTAAAATTTCCAGTTATATGTTCTACATTCCTTTTTTTCCTAATTTGGAATATTATAGTGGTATCAGAGCATAATCTTGGCTCAGCCTTTGTAGTGCTACAACTATGTCATCAAAAGAAGAAGATCCTCTCACGGAAAGGGGATAGCGGTATATTAATAGAAATAGGGGATATGATTATATAGACCCCAAAGGAGACAAAGGTAAAACTCCAATATCAGAAGAAATGGATGAAAAGGAGTTTCCCAAGATTCTTCTTCAAACCATGCAGGATATTGCCAAGAAATCAAGGAGATGAGGATGGAAAAACATGAAGAACCCCCTAGAGGGTTTTTACATGGAGAAGAGATCTGGAATTTCACATCACTGGTATGATCAACTAGTGAAGCAGCAAGTTTCCCAACACTCCACTATTCCTACATTCCTAATAGTGGGGAATGGAGGTGGAGGACCCCAAGAACAAGAGACTCTTGAAGACTATTTCCTAGAGTATGAATCTCAATCTCAGAGATTAAAATATAATCTAAACTTTCAGGATTTTTTTTCATATCAAGGACAACAGGAGACCTCGGCATAACAATAGGAGTGGAGGATTCATATAGAACAATGATCTACAGTGGACTATGGGTATATTCTTTTTATCCACTTTTGATGGGTCATCCAAGTGCACAGCCAAGTCTTGGGTGGAGAAGCTAGACATCTACTTCCAGTTAAACCAAGTACCAGAGATGGAAGTTGTCAAAATAGTAGCGCTTCACCTTGAAGGTGAGGCACATGATTTTTGGTTTCATGGTCTTTCTACATTGGGGCATGTCAAACCAGGAGGTAACTCCTCAAAATCAAAATGTGTATTAGCTGAAGAATGCACATGGATTTATACATGGAGGTGAGGCTATTGGGATTCATCTCCCAATGACTCTTGGCCTTCCTTATTTCCTAATATTATTTAATATACAATATTAAATATGCACACCCATCCATAGGATTAGGTGTCAACATTCCCCCCTTTAATCCGAAGGGATGTTGGTGAGTCCAAGCATCGATCTGAACTTTTCAAACTTTTCTCTTCCAAGTTCTTTGGTGAAGATGTCAGCAGTTTGCTCATTTGTGGAACAATGATGTAGATGGATGGTTTTGGCCTAAACATGATGTCGAATTAGATGGTACTTTGTATTGATGTGCTTTGTTCGATCATGGAACTTTGGGTTCTTGGCCAACTTTATTGCAGAAGTGTTGTCGATCATGAGTGGTGTGGAATAAATTTGTTTCATCTGCAAATCTTCCAGGATTTTCCGAAGCCACACAATTTCCTTTGTTACTTCAGCTGCTGCCACATATTATGCCTCGGTCGTGGAATCTGCTGGAACTGACTGTTTGCGTGATCTCCATGAGACAGCTCCTGATCCAAGACTCATGGTGTAACCTGTAGTAGACACCCCTGTTTCTTTGTCACCATCAAAGTCTGAATCAGAATATCCGATCAAGCTGAAGTCGCCTACCTGTGTATATTTGAGTCCAAAGTCTTGAGTCCCCTTCAAGTACCTTAGCACTCTTTTTGCAGCAGACTAATGTCCTTCACAAGGTTTTTGCATGAACCTTGAGAGGATTCCAAC
The DNA here is from genome assembly GCA_034641835.2 of Pinus albicaulis. NCBI lineage: Eukaryota > Viridiplantae > Streptophyta > Pinopsida > Pinales > Pinaceae > Pinus > Pinus albicaulis. The sequence goes on from CM076574.1 coordinate 225,152,633, forward strand.
AGCAAATGAAATGTCAGGTCTGGTGGTGGTCAGGTAGATAAGACTTCCTACAAGCTGTCTATACTTAGTTGCATCCTCAAATTCCTTCCCTTCAATAGATGTGAGCTTCAAGTTTTGTTCCATTAGAGTGGTTAAGGGATTATAGTCATCCATGCCAAATTTGTTCAAGAGATCTCCAATGTACTTCTTTCGAGAAAGAAATATGAATTTAGGATGTTGAATTACTTCAATACCCAAATAGTAATGAACATGACCCAAATCAGTCATTTCAAAACCTTTCTTCAACTCTTTCTTCATGGATGCACTATAGCTCTCATTGTTCCCTGTTATCAAAAGATCATCTACATATACCACAAGATATACAACTGTTTTTCCAACTTTCTTAACAAACAAAGTTGCATCATCAAGATCAAAATGTTTGAAATCAAGTTTCAGAAGATGCTCGGTCAATTTCTCATACTAGGCTCGTGGTGCTTGCTTAAGGCCACACAAGGATTTTACAAGTTTGCAAACTTTGTGTTCTTGACCCTTTATCATAAATCCTTCTGGCTGGGACATATAAACTTTCTCCTTTAGATCTCCATTCAAGAAGGTTGTTTTTACATCCATCTGATGGACTTTCCATCCATTCTGAGCTGCTAAGGCAAAGAGAGTCCGGATGGTGGTCCATTTTGCTGTGGGAGAAAAATTTTCTTCATAATCGACTCCTTCTTCCTGTGTGAATCCTTTTGCCACAAGCCTGGCCTTGTGCTTGTCAAGTGAGCCATCTGCTTTGTACTTGTTCTTGTAGACCCACTTATATCCAATTGGTTTCGTTCCCAAAGGCGGATCAACCAGCTTCCAAGTGCCATTCTTTATCAAGGCAGCATACTCCATTCATTCATCTCCAGCGTTTTACGCCCCCTCATATTCGCGTTGTCCTTTAATACGTTCTGTCATTGTTCCACAGTCATCCAATACAGCACATATAATACAGCGCTATATATATAATACCCTGTCATTGTCAACGTGGTTTCATTTACATCGTGGCTTTGTAATAGTTTTATATAGTAGTGATATCGACATACAATACACCTCATACGCACAGAGTTTCTCCATTATTCAAAACTCCGCTGTCTATTTCACAATACCGCTTCACTTCATATTACACTGCTCCACTCATTTTTAATACCATTCACATTCATAATACCTCCCTTCCATTCCATATCGACTTCCCATACAAATTTTTTTTCCCAAACAAAAAAAAATAATACATATATATTTTTTTTTGTGCAGAATTCAGTTTTTTTAGCAAAGAGCTTGTGTTTTTAAATTCAGTCTTTAGAAAGAGTTTTTAAACTCAGAGTATTTTTCCAGCCAGAGTTTTTGTCCCCTTTAATTGAGCAGATTTCAAGAATTGAAAGTTTTTATAGCAGAAATTTTTCCTCTTCAAAATAATTTTTTTCCAGCAATCTAATGCATTCTCTCATCTCAATTGTTGGGGTGGTTCTCTCCGGAAAAGAGAACTATCTTGAATGGTCTCGGAAGATTAAACACACACTCATTTTTAATGAGCTGTGGAAAGGAATCTGTGAAGGACAATAAGAAAACCCACCAGAAAAGCCCACTTCAGACAAAAAGCTTGTCATCTGGGAAAATAAGAACTGCAAAGCCTATGCCTTGATTACAGCCTCCGTAAGTGAAGAGGTGAGTCGCCATATTTCATCATTCTCAAATGCCTATGAAGCCTTGAAAAAGCTAAAAGAACTCTATGACTCACATTCAGAATTAGAAAATGTTCAATTGATGATTAAGTTGTTCAGTCTTGAAATGAAGAATGATGATCCCCTTGCTTTAGCTTCAGAAGTAATATCTATAATGCATGACATTGAAAACACTGGTGTAAAAATGGACATACCTCTCATATCATATGTTAAGGCATTATATCCGACTTACTCACATTATCTTGAGTCTTTGCAAGCAAGTGGAAACTTTCAGCATATCACCTTTGATACACTTGAGAGAAAGTTTGCAGAAAGAGAGAGCTTTTGGGAAGATGATAGTCCCTTCATCTTCCGAAGAGGCTGCATACTTGGCACATAGAGAAAAGAGTCATGCTCCAGATTCATCCATAGGAAGAGGTGGCAGAAGAGGAAGAGGAAGAAGAAACTTCACAGAAAGGGGGGGCAGACAAGCTGACAAATTCAATCTTCATTGCACACGTTGCAATAGAGATGGACATGATGCATCCAAATGCAGAACACCATGGGACAAAATTGAGCAGCAAAGAAATCAATACAAAGGTAAAACTAATGACAAAGACAAAGGTAAAGCACCTGAATCCGCTCACTATGTTCTAGCACATTGTAACAATGGAGTAACTGAAAACCTATTTGATGTTTCATTTACTTCATGGAGAGATGATTGGTTGCTAGATTCAGGAGCAACATGTCACATGAAATTTAGAAAATATTTTTTTGAAGAATTCACTGAAAAATTTGATGGAGCAGTATATTTCGCAGATAAATCCAAACTCAAGCCATCAGGGCTTGGCACAGTCAGGCTTAAACTGCCTGGTTTTCCTGATCGTATCCTACATGAGGTTCTATACCTCCCGGAGTTGAAGAGAAAATTGTTGTCCCTGATCGAAATCCGGCAACAAGGACACTCAATTCACTTGTTTGATGGCAAGGAAGAGGTCAGAACAGCATCAGATCACTCACTTGTCATGGAGGGAATAGAAGAAGGGAGACTCTTGAAGCTGAAAGGTTCATCTGCTCATGCTCAAAACTTTGCATTCAGTTCACATCATGATGAAGGTACATTTCCATCAAGTCTTTTATGGCATGCTAGATTTGGAAACTTAAACTATGACGGCCTTCGTTTGTTGAAGAAAAATGGTGTTGATGGACTACCTACAATTCCTAGAAAACCTAAGGAATGTGATGCTTGTATTCTAGGAAAGCATAGCAAACAGCCATTTCATGATTCACACTCAAGAGCACATAGGAAACTTGAACTTGTTCATTCAGATTTATGTGGCCCTATGCCTATTACTTCTGCAAATGGAAACAAATACATGATGACATTTATTGATGACTACACCAGAATGTGTTGGATTTACTTACTGAAGAATAAGTCTGATGCTTTTCAAACTTTCAAGAATTTTCATGCATGGATTGAAAATGATGCACAAACACATATTGGCTCTATACGTACTGATAATGGAAAAGAATACACTTCAAACGAATTTTAAAATTATCTTCATCAACATGGAATCAAACATCAAACAACTGTGCCATATAATCCACAACAGAACGGTGTATCTGAAAGAATGAACGGAACTATTTTAAATATGGTCTGCTCCATGTTATTTTTCAAGAACGTAAAATTGATGTTTTGGGCTGATGCAGTTCTATGTGCTGTTTACATAAAGAATAGGTGTCCTTCAAGTTCAATTAGAAACAAAACTCCTTTTGAAATGTGGCATGGCCACATTCCTTCGGTAAAACATTTCAGGGTCTTTGGGTCCACCTGTTATGCCTTGATACCCAAGGGTCAAAGGAACAAACTTGGTGCTAGAAGCAGAAAATGTATCTTCTTGGGGTACTCCAATACCTCCGAAGGATATCGTTTCAATGATGAAACAAATAAGAAGTTTGTGATAGCAAGAGATGTCATATTTCTTGAATCTTCCAAGAGTGACAAGGTTGTTGAGCGGCAACTTGATCGCCTAGATAGATTCACACATGCAAAGTCCTTCCAAGAATTTGATAATGTGATTCCACATCTTTAAGGGGGGATTCCGATATTGAATCAAACTGTGGAATCATGTCCTGAAGCACTCTCTCCCCCACATGAAGAAACAACCACGGATGACACATTGAATGATGTGATTGACATAATTGGGAGATTGAATCTTGAATCAATCCCAACTCAGTCAAATGACCAGCCTGGGCCATCTCAGAAAGGTCCTCCCAAATGGCTGACAAAGACACTGGAGAATGTTCATCCTGATGAGGTTGGAAAAACGGGAACAAGAAGTTCCACTCAACAAATCGAAGGTGATGTAGATAATTCTGATTCTCCTGTTGATATGGATATTTCTTATAACTGTGAATTGAGTTTGTCTACAGATCATGAACCAACTTCCTTCAAAGAAGCCACTTCTCATGATGAATGGAAAGAAGTGATGCAGAAGGAGTATGATGCCTTGATAAAGAATGGCACTTGGAAGCTGGTTGATCCGCCTTTGGGAACGAAACCAATTGGCTGTAAGTGGGTCTACAAGAACAAGTACAAAGCAGATGGCTCACTTGACAAGCACAAGGCCAGGCTTGTGCTTGCCAAGTGAGGAGGAGGCCAAAAGGCCGTTATAAAAAATTTTGAAATGGAATCTTGCAGAATGATAGAGGAGCCTGCAGTCTTCAGGAGCTGCAAGAGCTGGAGCTGCAAATGTCAGGGCTATATAGAGAAAAAAAAATGCAGAATAATAGTCTAGCAATTAAGAGCAGCAGAAAACTATTAATAAAAAATTGACTGAGCAAAGGAGAGGGAGTTACACCACAGGCAGAAATGCCAATAGTGGAGCTGGCTCTGATACCATGTCAAACCACGAGGTAACTCCTCAAAATCAGAATGTGTATTAGCTGAAGAATGCACATGGATTTATACATGGAGGTGAGGCTATTGGGATTCATCTCCCAATGACTCTTGGCCTTCCTTATTTCCTAATATTATTTAATATACAATATTAAATATGCACACCCATCCATAGGATTAGGTGTCAACAGGGCATGCCAATGTGACTGCATATTCAGAGTTCACCTAGAAGTTAGTAGAGAGGTTTGATCGAAGAGATCCCAAGGCACCTTTTATTAAGCTAGCTAAGCTCAAGCAGTCAGGTAATCCAGAGACCTATATCTCTAAATTTCTAAAACTTTATGTCATGGTTCTTGATTTATCTACAGCTAGGAGGGTTTATATGTTCATTGATGGGCTAGCAGAGCCTCTACATGGGTTGGTTAAATCTACTAAACCAACTACTCTTCAAGATGCTATCGAGAGGACTAGAGATTTACACGATGCTTTACCAAGGATCCATTTCATAAAAGGCCACCCTTTCAGTCAAAATGGAAATATGTGAAGGTTCTTCCTTCAAAGGAGAACCAGAACAAAGGGCCTCTTAGTGATGATTTCCGAAGAGACTTGAGGAGAAGGAAGATTTTCTTCACATGACAAGAACCATGGGCACCAGGGCATCAGTGTGCAGCACCGAAGGCACACTGTATAGAGGTATTCTCTGATAGTGAGGAGGAGGAATAAGAGGATCCAGAAGGGGAAAATATTGTTGTGAGAGAAGAGGAGGATCCACCACCACCAGGAGGTGGGAATGTGACATTTTCTCCAGTCAAAGGGGCCCTTTCATATTTGCGGGGAGTACCCAAGTATCTAAATTTGAGAGTTCGAGGTACAATTTAGGCTCAAAGAGTATCAGTATTGATCGACAGTGTGGCTACCCACAACTTTATTGTTGCTCAATTAGTATAAAGGAGATAAATACCCATTGATGATTTTGAGGGATTTTCAGTTTTGGTCCTAGGAGCTAGAACCATGCAGTGTATGAAGTATGTTCTGGCATTGTCAATAACCTTAGGGACATATACCTTGATTGATCATTTCTTTATGGTCGAAATTCCTAACACCAATTTTATATTGGTTGTGCAGTGGTTGATTACATTGGGGAAAGTCACCACAGGTTGGGAGACTTTGTAGATGGAGTGGGTAGATAAGAAGAGTGGTAAGCATCAGATGATCAGGGGCATGCACACTTATCCACCTCAGATAGCCTCTACACATAAGATAGAGCTTTATTTTCACACTGGGAGCAAGGACACATCAGTACATTCAGTTATGTAGTTGACTCTGACCCATGATGTTGTATTATTTGGAGGCATTCCACCAGGAAGACCCCTAGACCAAAAGTTGGTTTAAGAGATCTCACAACAAGTTGCACCATCCATAGACCTGACTGAGATGGGAGCCCTGGGTGAGTTTAGCACAGCACAGAGAGTCTTGGGTAGTCTCATGATCCAGGTGGATATTGGTGGCCACTCGCCTATTCCACTTGGGGCCCCACCATTGTCTCTTTCAGTTTTTTTTAGTTTTGGCACAACTTACCATTTTTAGAAGTTTTTCGGGTCCTGAACTTCCGGAGCCATTTTTAGGACATAAACGAAGTTTTTTGGGAAAACCGAGAGTAATGTTTCTCGCATCGAAAGTTGTAGTCCTAGGATAGGTATTTCTAATGAGGTATGGTGCGCGTCAAACGGAGATTGTATGCCAAAGTTACGTCCTCGGGAAGTTGAAACACCAATTTACCCAAACGGGGCCCATAATTTTGGCACTTCATCTCCTAGCATTAGGGTTTTGGATGTTTAGGGTTTTCCATTGTTTCTAAATAATAAATGGGCCCTCAAGCCTCATTGTAACACAATTCAGAGGCATGTAGCCGACACATCTCTTCTCATAGATAAGCTACCAGTGTCGTAGCTAGTTTATTTCCATTATGTCTGTAAGCACATTTCATTTCTTTGATATTAATGAAATGAAGTGTTATTTCCGCTGAATATTTGTATTTATGGTTATATGTGTATTTTGTCGCATTCCTTCATAAATCCAGATCAGTGGTATCAGAGCAGTCTGTTTTTTCTCGATCCTTCTTTGCATGTCCCCAACGAGGTTGGGGTATAAGGATTTAGGGCTCGATCTGGTGGATTCTTTGCAAGATCAACCTCGCAAAGCCTAATGGTCGCCCATGGGGGACGAAAATAAAGATGAGGGAGTAGGAGATCCTATCAAAATATTTCTCAAGGAGGCCCTCGAAAAACAAAGGAATGTGATGATGGATAACTTTGCCCAGATCCTTCAACAATTGCCCACCAGCAGCGCATCTGCATCAGCAGCTACTCTAGAGGCATGACCCCCTTTAAGGTACAAGTAAACTTTTACATTCCCATATTTGAGGGTCAAATAGATGCAGATGTTGTAGATATATGGTTGAATCATTTAGAAGGATATTTCTCGGTTCATGACATTTTCGACTGGAAGAAGATTATTTTTTCACTCCTCAAAGCTACCCCCCATGTCAAGGACTGGTGGGAAACCTACTGTGAGAAAAAGGACGAGATAGAACCCTCTATGTTCTCAGTCGTACCCACTTGGAATTCTTTCCGAGACACCATCAAGGAACAATACTATCTTGTAGGGAGCTATGAGGATAAGTACGTACAATGGACCATGTTGCGGCAAAAAAAGGATCAAGATGTGCATGAGCTGACGAATCTATTCCATACCCTGCACACAAAGTTGGGTATCAAAGTTTTAGAGAAACATTTGGTGCTAAAGTATCGCAGTTATCAAAAGCAAGGGAAAGGTGCCCCCAAACCACAAAAAAAAAGGATAAACCCAAGACATGGCGGCCCAAGACAACCTACCAAAGCCACAAGCAAATAACAACACCATGAAGCCAAAGAAGGACATGGGAAAGTGGTGTGAGTTCCATAAGATCTCCACTCACAACACAAGTGAGTTTCGGGCCAAGCAATCGCTGGTGGAAAAGATGGGGGCTTTTGAATCAGATGCATGCTCCGAATTTGAATCAGAACCTAACAAGGTGAATGACAAATGGAAACAGATTATTAATGTGGATCCCAACGCCATTGTAGCAAATATCTAGAAGGATGAACCAGAAGATCTAGAGGAGGAGAGTCTCTTCCACTCCCAAATGTGGGTAAAGGGTTCCCCGCTACAGTTAATTGTTGACAATGGGAGACAAAAGAACCTCATTTCAGTGGACGTCATGAAGCGGTTGGGCTTGCCGATCATAGTACATCCACAACCATACACCATCGGGTGGCTTCACCAAGGACTGGATCTCTGCATCAGCCAGAAGTGTCGCCTTCCTTATAGCATCAAGCCCTTCACAGATGAGGTATTATATGACATTGCTCCTCTTGATGTTTCTGATGTATTATTAGGCCAACCATACTTGTGGAAGTGACATTCTCTGTATGAGTCTCAACCTCACATTGTTATTGTTACTTTGGGAAATAAGCTTTACAGGATGCCAGAGGTACCACTGCCTACCGCTATCTCTTTGGTTACTGCAAAACAATGCAGTAAGCTCATTTCCCAAACCAGAAAAAAAATAAAAATAAAAAAATAAAAATAAAAATAAAAAAATAAATAAAATAAATAAATAAAAAAATAAATAAAATAAAATAAAATAAAATAAAATTTCCTGATGATATGCCCCAGGGAAAGAAGAATAATGTGGCCACGACCTCCAAATAGGGCTCCTCTGCACAACAACAACAAATGGACAAGGTTGTGGAGGAGTACGGGGACATCTTCACCTCACCAAGAGGGGTGCCTCTTCACTTCTAGGTCAAGCACACCATTGATATGACCCCAGGTGCGTCGCTACCCAATGGACCGATCTATCGGCGCTCCGTTCTGGAGAACAATGAAATCAAGAGGAAGATTCAGGACCTGCTACAGAAAGGTCATATTCGGAAAAGTTCATCGTCTTGTGGGAGCCTGATTGTGTTGGTACAGAAGAAGGATGGAACTTGGAGACTTTGTATTGACTATCAGGCGCTAAACAATATCACTGTCTGGAATAGGTACCCGATCCCACGGATTGATGACCTTTTGGACCAACTCAAAGGGGCGAAATATTTCAGTAATATCAACTTTAATTCTGGGTATCATCAGGTACCAATCGAACCCTCTGATGTGTGGAAGACTGCCTTAAAATCCAAGGAGGGCCTTTTCGAATGGCTAGTCATGCCTTTCAGGTTGACGAATGCTCCCACAACCTTCATGAGACTGATGGACGACATCTTGCAGCCATTCACAAACTCATTTGTAGTGGTGTACTTGGATGACATTCTGATCTTCAAGCATACTTGGGAAGAGCACCTCCACCACATCTGACAAGTCCTCCAAACATTGCGGCAACACAAGTTGTGCGCCAATTTGGAGAAGTGCACTTTTGGCATGACCCAGGTTCAATATCTGGGATACATTATTAACGAAATGGGGGTGCATGAGGATCCAACCAAGATCCAAGTCATTTGGTTTTGGCCTACCCCAACCACTCTTACAGAGCTTCGCAGCTTTCTAGGTATTTCTAATTTATACCGCATGTTCGTGTTGCGGTTCTCTCATATCACTTGGCCCTTGAGTCAAGTCACCAAGGCAGGAGCGAAAGAAAAAAAAATTGGTCGAAAACTCAACAAAACACATTTGTATAATTGAAACATCGCCTCTATTCTACCCTAGTTCTCACATTAACAGACTTGCAACAACCATTTGAGATCGAGATAGATGCTTCTGACTATGTTATTGGGGTAGTTCTTACTCAACAGGGGCATCCAGTGGTATATCACAGTGAGACATTTTCCGACACATTTCGCAAGTATCCCACTTATGACAAAGAAATGTATTCCATTGTGCATCCTTGTCGACAATGGAAGCATTACATTTTTGGGAAGGAAACAATCATCCACACAGAGCACCGACCTATACAGTTCATACAGACACAAGGGAAGTTGTAGAACGATCGCCATCAGAAGTGGTCCACATATCTGCAACAGTTTCATTTGAACATCAAGTACAAGAAGGGTAGCACCAACAATGTTGCTGACTGCCTCAGCCGACCACCGAACGTGGCGCTAACCACCGTTCTCAACTCTTGTGGGCACAAGATTTCTGATTGACCGCTTCTCTACAAGAGTGATCCATAATTCAGCCACACATACAAGGCACTCCTGGGGGTACGCAAGTTCCAAATTTTCACCCCCAAGATGCACTAATATGTCACCTCGGACACCTTTGTGTTCCTTCAAGCGAGCGTGCCAAGATTATTTGGGAAGCACACTACAGTCGAGTCAATAGGAATTTTGGGGTCGAGAAAATAGTGGCAGTACTGCAAAAGTATTGCTATTGACTGAACCTTCGATAGGATGTTGGGAAGTACATCAGATCCTGCACTACTTGCGCCATTTCCAAAATGACCATCAAGAAGCAAGGCCTCTATACTCCACTACCTACCCCTATTCGACCTTAGGAATCTATCTTCATGGATTACATGTCGGGCCTTCCTTCCACTAAGCATGGAAATGATTGTGTTTTCATGGTCGTCGATATACTCTCGAAGATGGCCATTATGGCGGCCTGCAAGAAGAATATCACGGCAAAAGCCACTGCTAAACTCTTCTTTGAACGAGTGTGGGTGCACTTTTGGATGCCACAGTCTATTATATCAGATCGTGATAGCAAGTTCCTCAACACATTTTGGTCCAGCCTCTGGTCAATGTTGGACACCAAGCTCACCAAGTCCACAGCGTTCCATCCCCAAACTGATGGCCAAACAAAGGCCATCAACAGGATGATTGTACACATTCTGCGCATGTACAATTCAAAGCATCCACGCACATGGGATGAGATTCTCCCCTATGTATAAGACAGTTATAACTAGGCTCTCTACATCTCAATTGGCCACTATGTCCCATTAGCGTAGCCATGCCATTTGTGGCTACTCAAGCCGACTCGGATCATGTCCAGTCCAAAGCTGACAAAGCGAACAAATTCATTGAGCACATTCAGCATAGCCAATGCTAAGTACAAGCAATGACATGATCAACATTGGGTGCCACACAACTTCCAAGTGGGTGACAAAGTGTGGCTACATTTGTAGAAGGAGCGCCTCACTGGACCCCACCGCAAGCTTCGTCCGCTCCGATATGGGTCGTACACCATCACCAAGGCTATCAGGAACAATGACTTCAAGCTTAGTATTCTACTATTCCTTGTTTTGTACCTAGTATTCAATGTGGATCGTCTTCATCCCTACTTCCCACCTCTACTGGACACCTCTGACATTGCAGAACAGCTCACACCAACAGAGTTAAACCCAGACTGCATGGAACATGCCACCACAGATTGTATCATGGGCATGAAAATCAAGAACACTCGACAACACAAGATCCAACTGTATCAGGTTGTAAATTTGGCCAATCATTCACCAAGGCACGTGGTTCACTAGGGACCAAGTTCAGCAGAAGTTTCCTCATATCATGGAGGAACTCAACGCAATGGGGACCATTGCTTCCTAAGGGGGGAGGAATGATCCAAGTGGATATTGGTGGCCACCCGCCTATTCCACTTGGGGCCCCACCATTTTCTATTTCATTTTTTTTAGTTTCAGCATAACTTACTATTTTTAGCAGTTTTTCGGGTCCTGAACTTCCGGAGCTGTTTTGAGACCCTAAACAACGTTTTTTTGGAAATCCAAGAGCAACATGGGTCTATGTATTGATGTTTCTCGCATTTAAAGTTGTATTCCTTGGATAGATATTTCTAACGAGGTATGGTGCACGTCAAACGGAGATCGTATGCCAAAGTTACGTGCCTGGGAAGTTGAAACACCAGTTTACCCAAACGGGGCCAATAGTTTTGGCGCTTCATCTCCTAGGGTTAGGGTTTTAGATGTTTATGGTTTTCCATTGTTTCTAAATAATAAATAGGCCCTCAAGCCTCATTGTAACACAATTCAGAGGCTTGTATCTGACACATCTCTTCTCAGAGATAAGCTACCAGCGCCCTAGCTAGTTTATTTCCATTATGTCTATAAGAAAATTTCAGTTCTTTGATATTAAAGAAATGAAGTGTTATTTCCACTGCATCTTTGTATTTATGGTTATATGTGTATTCTGTTGCATTCCTGCATAAATCTAGATCAGTGGTTTCAGATCAATCTTCTTTTTCTCTATCCTTCTTTGCATGTCACCAACGAGGTTGGGGTATAAGGAGTTAGGGCTCGATCTGGTTGAACCTTTGCAAGATCAGCGTCGCAAACCCCGACGGCCGCCCAGGGGGGACGAAAAGAAATATGAGGGATCAGGAGATCCTGTCAAAATATTGCTCGAGGATGCCCTCAAAAAACAAAGGAACACGATGATGGATAACTTTTATGAGATCCTTCAACAACAGCCCATCGGTGGCGCATCTGCATCCAGCAGCCACTCTGGAAGCGCGACTCCCTTTAAGGTACAAGTAAACTTTGAAATTCCCATATTTGAGGGTCAAATAGATGCAAATGTCGTAGATAGATAGTTAAATCTATTAGAAGGGTATTTATCGGTCCATGACTTTTCCGACCAGGAGAAGATTATTTTTGCACTCCTCAAAGCTACCCCCTATGTCAAGGACTGGCGGGAAACCTATTGTGAGAAAAAGGACGAGATAGAACCCTCTCTGTTCTCAGTCATACCCACTTGGAATTCTTTCCGAGACGCCATCAAGGAACAATAATATCACGTGGGGAGCTATGAGGACAAGTACGAACAATAGACCACGCTGTGGCAACAAAGGGATCAAGATGTGCATGAGCTAATGAATTTTTCCATACCCTGCGAACAAAGTTGGGTATCAAAGATTTAGAGAAAAATTTGGTGCTAAAGTATCGTAGTTGTCTGCACAGATACATTCAGGAGGAAATGGAGTTCCTCGACATCTCCTCGCTTGGTATGGCATACCGGTATGCTGCCAATATTAAGCAGAAATTCAAACAGAAGAAGCGAGACTTTGGATCTGCGAATCAAAAGCAAGGGAAAGGTGCCCACAAACCACAAAAAAAGGACAAATCCAAGGCATGGTGGCCCAAGACAACCTGCCAAAGCCACAAACAAATAACAACACCGTGAAGCCAAAGAAGGACACGGGAAAGTGGTGTGAGTTCCATAAGAGCTCCATTCACAACACAAGTGAGTTTCGGACCAAGCAGTCGCTGGTGGCCGAGATGAGGGCTTCTGAATCAGATACATGCTCTTACTCTGAATCATATTCTGACAAGGCGAATGATAAAGGGAAGCATATTATTGATGCGGAGCCCAACGCCACTATTGACACTGCGAAGATCCAGAAGGAGGAACCGAAAGATCCAAAGGAGGATGAGCATCTCTTCCACTCCTAGATATGGGTAAAGGGTTCCTTGCTATAGTTCATTGTCGAAAATTGGATTCAAAAAAACCTCATTTCAGAAGAGGTCGTGAAGTGGTTGGGCTTGCCAATCATAGCACACCCACAGCCATACACCATCCAGTGGCTTCACCAAGGACTAGATCTCCGCGTCAGCCAGCAGTGCCGCCTTCCCTATAGGATCAAGCCCTTCATGGATGAGGTATTATGTGACATTTCTCCTCTTCATGTTTTTGATATATTATTAGGCCAACCATACTTGTGGAAGCGACATACTGTGTATGAGTCTTGGCCTCGTGCTGTTATTTTTACTTTGGGAAATAAGTTGTACATGATACCAGAGGTACCACTGCCTGCTGATATCTCTTTGGTTACTGCAAAATAATGCAGTAAGCTCATTTTCAAAACCAAAAAATTTGTTTTCCTGATGATCTGCCCCCAGGGAAAGAAGAATATTGTGGCCACAACCTCCAAACAGGTCTCCCCTGCACGACAACAACAAATGGATAAGGTTGTGGAGGAGTACGGAGACATCTTCACCTCACCCATAGGGGTGCCTCTTCACTGCCAGGTCAAGCACCCCATTGATCTGACCCCAGGTGAGCCACTACCCAATGGACCAATCTATTAGCTCTCTGTTCTGAAGAACAATGAAATCAAGAGGCAGATTCAGGAGTTGTTGCAGAAAGGTCATATCCAGCCAAGTTCATCGCCCTGTGGGAGCCTAATTGTGTTGGTACAGAAGAACGATGGGACTTGGAGACTCTATATTGACTATAGGGCACTGAACAAGATCATTTTCCGGATAGGTACCCGATCCCATGGATTGATTACCTTCTGGACCAACGCAAAGGGGAGAAATATTTCAGCAAGATCAACTTGAAGTCTGGGTATGACCAAGTACCATTCGAACCCTACGATGTGTAAAATTTTGCCTTCAAAGCCAAAGAGGGCCTTTTCAAATGGCTGGTCATGCCTTTCGGGTTGACGAATGCTCCCGCAACCTTCGTGAGATTGATGGACGACATCTTGCGGCCATTCACAAACTCATTTTTAATGGTGTACTTAGATGACATTCTGATCTTCAGCCAGACTTGGGAAGAGCACCTCCACCACATCCGATAAGTCCTCCAAACATTGTGGCAACACAAGTTGTGTGCCAATTTGGAGAAGTGCACTTTTGGCATGACCCAGGTTCAATATCTGGGATACATTATTGATGAAAGGGGGGTGCATGTGAATCCAACTAAGATCCAAGTCATTCGGGATTAGCCAGCCCCAACCACTCTAACAGAGCTTCACAGCTTTTTGGGTCTTGCTAATTTCTACCGCAGGTTCGTGTTGGTATTCTCTCATATCACTTGGCCCTTGAGTCAAGTCACCATGGGAGGAGTGAAAGAAAAAAAATTGGTCAGAATCTCAACATAAGGCATTTGTATAATTGAAACATCGCCTCTATTCTTCCCGAGTGCTCACATTACTAGACTTGCAACAACCATTTAAGATCGAGATAGATGCTTCTAACTATGCTATTGGGGAAGTTCTTACTCAACAGGGGCATCCAGTGGCATATCACAGTGATACATTGTCTGACACAATTCGCAAATATCCCACTTATGACAAAGAAATGTATTAAATTGTGCAGGCTTGTCGACAATGGAAGCATTACATTTTGGGGAAGGAAAAAATCATCCACACATAACACCGACCCATATAGTTCATACAGACACAAGGGAAGTTGCAGAACGATCGCCATCAAAATTGGTTCACATATCTGCAACAATTTCATTTGAACATCAAGTACAAGAAGGGTAGCACCAATAATGTTGCAGACTGCCTCAGCCGACCACCGATCGTGGTACTAACCACCGTTCTCAACTCTTTTGGGCACAAGACTTCTGATTGGCCGCTTCTCTACAAGAGAAATCTAGAATTCGGCCACACATACAAGGCACTCTTGGGGGGTACGCAATTTCCAAATTTTCACCTCCAAGATGCACTACTATGTCACCTAGGACACCTTTTTGTTCCTTCAAAAGATTGTGCCAATATGATATGGGAAGCACACTACAGTCGATTCAATGGTCACTTTTGGGTTGAGAAAATAGTGGCAGTACTGCAGAATTATTTCTATTGACCGAACCTTCAACAGGATGTCGAGAAGTACATCAGATCCTACACTACTTGTGTCATTTTCAAACCGACCATCAAGAATAAAGGCCTCTATACTCCGCTACCTACCCCTATTCGACCTTGGGAATACATCTCCATGGATTACATGTCGAGCCTTCCTTCCACTAAGCATGGAAATGACTGTGTTTTCATGGTCGTCGATAGATTCTCGAAGATGGCCATTATGGCGGCCTGCAAGAAGAATATCACAGCAGAAGCCACTGCTAAACTCTTCTTTGAACGAGTGTGGGTGCACTTTGGGATCTCACAGTCTATCATATCAGATTATGATAGCAGGTTCCTCAGCACATTTTGGTCCAGCCTCTAGTCAATGCTGGACACCAAGGTAACCAAATTCACATATTTCCATCCCTAAACTGATGACCAGACAGAGGTCATCAACAGGATGATTGTACACATTCTGCGCATGTATAATTCAAATCATCCACGCACATGGGATGAGAGCCTCCCCTATGTACAACACAATTATAACTGGGCTCTCCACATCTCAACTGGCCACAGCCCCTTTCAAGTGGGCTTGGAATTATAGCCACTGTGTCCCATTAACATAGCCATGCCATTTGCGACTACTCAGGTTGATTCGACTCATGTCCAGTCTGAAGCTGACCAAGCGAACAGCTTCATCGAGCGCATTCAGCACATCCGCCAACAGGTTCATGACATATTGGACAGAGCCAATGCTAAGTACAAGCAATGACATGATCAACATCGGGTGCCACAAAACTCTATTGCTTTACCTTAACCTAAATAAGTGATCTAATATATTGATAGAAGGTTGTAGGAAAGACTTGGACACATAGTAGATAATTGAAATGGCCATTATCTACTTGAATTATTCAAGAATATACAACACTAAGAGATATATAATATACAACAAATATTTGTTTGGTATTACAGTCATTAAGAGTATAAAAAATGGCTTTATACTTAGCCATATGATAAGATGCTCCAAAATCAATGTCACTCATCATAAGAAGTAGAGGTTGCATTGAAGGAGAAATCAGAAGCAGAAAGTGCATGTCAATGAGAGAAAGAATCAATATTGATATTGTGGTTCTTCGTTGTTGCTTCCAAGGCCTCCATATTTTTAAAACATTTGGACTCTAGATGACCATCACTCCCATGATAGTTGTATTGTCAGTCTTCTTACTATTTGATTTGGTTCCTTTGGCAACATTAGGAATGGAGACTAATTGAGAGGCTTTTAGACCTTTTTTTGTTGTTTGATGCAAGGATGTTTCTTCTTTGGATGATTAGTTTTATTTATTTATTGGGCGACTAGGACCTTGTTAAATTTACCTACAGTGCTAATTACTCCAACATGCAAGATATTGTCATGTTCTTTAATCAAATAATCACAAAAGGATTCAAGGGAGTATTTTATATGCATCCCCTAAAGCTTCTCTAGTGACATAAAATGTAGATACAAAAACAAAATACCAAGCTTGGAAAAAATAATATATATGCAATGTTCATCCTTTAGGTTGACTCAATGCTCTGAAAGTAAATGTCTAAGTCTTTTGAACTTAGATAAATAATCGTCAATGCAAGAGAAATTATTGGGACTTAAAGTCGTGATCAAGCTAGTGAGATATAATGATATTATGTTCACAAAATATTTAACTTTTCCCAAGTTGCATTTGAATCATTGATTCCTTGAATATGAAATTACAAATCATAAGAAAAGGATATTTTGATTAATTTATGTGCTTTGTCATTCTTGTTATCCCATTTGGCTCTCTTATCAACATTAATGGAAGGCATTTCTTGTCCCAAGGTAATATGGTAGAATCCTTTACTTAGTACGTCCTCCATGTGATATTTTCATGAGAAGTAATTGGTATTGTTAAGTGAAAGTTCACTCGGAGTGGCATTATTAAAATATATAAATTATATGGTTTCAAAATCTAAAATTGATTGTCTTGATATTTCAAAAAAATGGCTCTCAAAACAAACTTAGGATGTGAAAGTTATGCTCCATATATATATATATATATATATATATACTCTTACTAGCTTTGCTTGTAAGTTCACTTTTATAAATAAATTGCTTTATAAAGTGACTCACTTTTATAAAACAAGTGAGAAACGCTTTTACAATGAAGTTATTTTATAAACTAAAGTCTCATGCAAAAAATAACTTAAAAATGATTAAAGATATATTTTAATGATTCACTCTATATGACAAGTGAAATATGTTTTACAATAAAATTATGAAATAACTTAAGTTTACATAAGCATTTTCACAAAGTAACTTTTAACCAAGTGAGCTAATGCAAAAACATAACAATAGTAGTGAAAGAGAGTGGGGGTGTTGTTGGTGGTGTTGTTTCTATTGAAGCTCTGGTTTTAACTATGTGCATGCACTCATTCAAAAACAAACAACAATTAGAAAAAAACAAAAACAAACTCATACAACAATGGGATTAGATCTTTCTTAGCTTACTAAGGAAATGTAAGCGTTCTCATTATTTTTGATTTGTTGAGATCACACAATGCACAGCAAAGAGTAGACGCAGTAAAAAAAAAAACATTTTGGATAGAGGGAGTCAAAAAAAACATTTTCTGCTCTATTTCTAATTTGTTGAGATCACATAGAGAGCAGAGAAAAAAACATTATCAAGCCTCGAATATAAAGAGAAAAATGGAATATGAACTTTGTTTTAAAAAAAAAAAAAAGTGTATTTGGAGTGTATACCTTCTCATCTGACCAAAAATGTTGTATCAGGGAAACGAACACCTTTTCAGATGAAACAAAAAGCATCCTTACCTGAAAATTGCTCGTGGAATAGTCTATTCACCAAAATATTACAAAAAATAGCAAATCTCAAAATGTGGCAACAAGAGTTAAAGATTTCAATCACTAGCTGGAGTAGTTCTTCAAACAGGCTTTGATACCATGTTTGTGTAAATAGAGTATTTCATACATGACGATAAACTTCAATAACCACTCACAAAACCAAATCAAAAATCACAACCTCTGTATTTTTGTATGGTTAAAACCATTTAAGAAACAATCCACGGCCCAACCAATGCAAATCTAGTGTTATGCTATAAATCAATATAGTCATTAGTATCGAAGAGAAAATGAGTCATCATATTACTATGTATCAAGAATATGAATATATATCATGACCGTCACATTACAATGCAACTAATGCATACTAAAGAAACGCATTTTACCTTATAAATACATTAAACCAAATTGAACTTAACTAGCTCCTAAGTGTCTCAATATCCTAAAAACATCAAAATTTTATTTAGTTTCATTTATTTTATTCTTTACATTAAGTTAATAATTTATACATATTAATATTTTCAATCAAGTTTTTATTTTAATCTTTATTTATACATATCTCTATTATAATATATCTCTACATCTTTTAATCACCTATATATTTAACAATGATTTAATTTTTAATGTTTAATTTTTTATTTTTAATGTTTATCATTCTAATAATTATATTTCCTATTTGATTATATAAGATTTTTTTTCTTTCTTTCCTAAATTTGTTTGAATGTGAATTTTTTTTCACGGTAGAAGTCATGCAAACTGGTAAACGTGTAATCTTAAACATGTAAACATAAATGTAAAAGTAAACTTAATGTTTAATATTTAATATTTTTAATCTAATGTTGGCCTTATTGAAAACCAATATAATTATATTAAAAAAAGAAGTATGATAAATAAATAAAAACATAAATAAACCATAGGTATGGTAAATAAATAAAACCTCTTTTTATAATTACTACATAGGTGTGGTAAATAAATAAAAATATAAATAAACTAAAAGTATGGTAAATAAATAAAACCTCTTTTTTATATTTAAGTGAAGCCTATGGGCCAAATTTCATTTTAATACCATGAGTCAAATACCATATTTATAAAAGAGGTATGGTAAATAAATAAAAATATATCAAATAGGATTGGAAATCAACATCTAATTATTTACCAAGCCTATGGGCCAAATACCATGGTAAATAAAAGAGTTATGGTAAATAAATAAAATCTAAATAAACCAGCATAGATCCATCTAGATCCATCTTAAGGATGAATCTAACATGAGCCGAGAGGGATCAAATTTCTTTCAGTGCAAACTTATTTTAGAGTGCAAAAAACAATGTGTAATTTTTTATTGTTTAAATTGTATTTTTGAATATTACAGAGATTACATAACATGTTTTTTATTATTAATATATTTTAAGTATACATCAATATTAATTCATATTAAAATATTTTATTCATAATTCACATTGGATATTTTATTCTATACAACATTAAAATAAATTATTTTAACATTTTTAATATATAGATATATAGCTGACATTTTGTTTTTATTTCTAATTGCTTTACATCAAATTATATTAGGTCATATGGACAACTAATTAAATATGCATAGCATTTTTATTTTTTTTTATTATAGCGTCTTTTATATTTAAAAAAAAAAATTAAGGAAGGACATACTTACACAGAGCCTTCACACTGGGCTGTAGAATGAGGTATGGTAAATAAATCAAATATATTTTTATATTTACGAACACTCAAAAAAAAAGTTTTATTTAGGTGAACCTCGTGAGCCAAATACCATGGGCCAAATTATTATTAATACCATGCAAAAAAAACATTATTAACCCTAATATTCATATTAAAATATTATTATTATTATCATTATTATTAAATCTAACATTCATATTATTATATTATAATATTAATATTATTAAATTTAATAAATTTGGATTAATACAATATTAAATTTGTTATGTTATAATATATATTAATATATCATGATATATATTAACTTTACATATATATGGGAGGGAAGAACAAAGACTGAGTGGTAGAGGTTGAGAGATACATGGAGTCACAAGGGAGAGATGGAGATAAACTAGAGGGGAGAAAAGGAATGAAGAGAGAGTGAGAGAGGGAGAGGGGGACACAAAGATGGAAGGGGGAGAGAGAGAAGGATGGAGGGAGGGAGATAGTGAGAGGATTTAAGGGTAAAGAGAGAGAGAGAGAGAAAGGGAGAGAGAGGGAGGAGAGAAAGGGAGAGGGAGGGAGGAGGGAGTTGCAGGGGGGGAGAGGGAGGTAAGAAGAAAGGCATAAGACTGAGAAGTGGAGAGGGAGAGTAAATGACAAGGGAGAGATGGATAGGGAGTGTATATGTTTAGGGATTATATAAAGAGACAAATAAGGAGAGATAGAGAGAAGGGGGGAGAGATGGAAAGAGGAGAGAGGGAGGGATATAGTAACATAGTTTGAGAGAGAGAGGGAGTGTGCGTGTGATGGGGGAAGAGAGAGGACTGGAGGGAAAATAAAGAGAGAGAGAGAGAAAGAGGATTGGAGGGAAGAAAGAGAGAGAGAGAGGTGGGGGAAGAGAGAGGAGGGTAGGAGAGAAAGGGAGAGAGGGGAAGGATGAGAGAGAGGACTTGAGAGAGAGGATGAGAGTGATGGGGGAAGAGAGGCGATTGGAGGGAAAAGAGAGAGATGGGGGAAGAGAGAGAGAGAGGTAGGAGAGAAAGGACGAGAGAGAGAAGAGAGGGAGGGATGGAGAGATGGAGTTGAAGGGGGAGAGGAGGGAAGAAGAAAGACATAGAGAGTGAAAAGTGGAGAGAGAGAGGGAGGGACAAGGGAGAGATGCAGAGAGAGTTTGTATATTTGGGGGTGAGATAAAGTGACAAAGGAGAGATGGATAGAATGGGGGTAGAAGGAGAGAGGTAGGGATATAGTAACTGAGTTAGAGGGTGAAGAGAGAGAGAGAGAGGTGGGAGAGAAAGGGAGAGAGAGGATGTGAGAGAGTGGAGAGAGGGAGGGAAAGAGAGATGAAGTTGGAGGGGGGGAGAGAGGGAGGTAAGAAGAAATTAATAGAGATAGAAAAGCGGAGAGAGGCAAAGGGAGTGATAAGGAAGATGGAGAGAGAGGGAGAGAGGACAGCGGGAGGAAAGAGAGGGAAGGGGGGTAGAGAGAGCGAAGGGGGGGGGGAGGAGGAGGGAGGGATAGATAGATATATTGGAGAAGGAGAGTGTATGTTTTGGGGGTGATATAGAGAGACATATGCAGATAGAGATATTGATGGAAGGTGAAGAGAGGGAAGAAGAGAGAGATGGAGAGAGGGATGGAGAGATTGGTGTATATGGAGTGAGAGAGTGTGTGTTTGGGGGGCGAGATAGAGATATAAAGGAGAGATGGAGGGAAGAAGATTTCTTGCACTAGATGCATTGATTTCAGTGTAGATGGTAATTTCTAATCTTATTTGATTATTTTCACTAGATGCATTGATTTTAGTGTAGATATTGATTTCTAATTATATTTGATTGTTTGCACTAGATGCATTGATTTCAATGTAGACGTTTTTTAATCATATTTTATTGCTTGCACTAAATGCATTGATTTCAATGTAGATAGTGATTTATAATCCTATTTGATTGTTTGCACTAGATGCATTGATTTTAGTGTAGATTTTATTTCTATTATATTTGATTGCTTGGACTAGATGCATTGATTTCAATGTAGATGATTTCTAATCCTATTTTACTTTTATTTTTTGTCTGTTAAGTTATCTATGATCCTCCAGGCTTGACCTATGGGTTGCGGAGTCGCGACCCAGTGATCTAAAAATGGGTTGGATAACTTGTTATGCTTTTCAAGAACCTCCCACTCAGTTAAACAAATAAAAGATCTTGCTTATACTTGACTTTTGCGGAATTTTATACTTGAAACACGTGTATGTTTTTTTAACGCTTTAAGTGCTTTAAGTGCATTTGTTTTTTGATGATTTTAAACATATGAAATATTCATATAATGCAGCAAATAAACATCAACACATAACAGCAAATTTAATCTAGGAGTTCACTCGAATATCGTGGGCTACGTCTCCTTGAGCTCTTGTCATCTTGACTTGGCTCTTTGGGATTATGGCAAAATTTCTTTTACAAGTTACAAACTCAACTCTAATGGTTAACTGAACTAAACCAATGGGTTTAGAATACCATTTGTATCCCTGTCATGGTTGTCATCGCTCTGAAAACAGAACTAGGCTTCCTTAGACTTGATTCCTTTTGTTGGTGCTCTTGAGCTTCTCTGAGTTTCTCTATGGCACTAACTCCTTCAGAATTTTTTTTTGTCCCTGAAACCTCACCTATTGTCTCCAGCACATATCAGACATCCAAAATGTACTGATCATTTTCTCCAAAAAAGCATTGGCTCCCCAATCTAGGCCTCCATCCATTGTTGGCTCTCGGATGCCCAAAACTTCCATGTCATTATTCGACCTTCAAAAGTCTTCAAATGGCTCTAAAAATCCGTTCATTGGATTTATAATGCCAAAAATAGTCAGAATAGACTATTGGGCTGCTCCAGTTTCGCCTCCAACACCAGGTGGCACCCCCTAGCTCTCAATTCAAATAAAACTTGTTTGTGGCTTCTCGACCTCTAGAAGTCCTCAAAAGCTTCTGAAAACTCCATCAATGGATTCATAAGTATCAAAATAGTCAGAAATGACTATTGGTTTGTTGAATAAGGCCTCTAGCTGCCATGGCTAGGCCTCGAAGTGTTGTTGGCACTTGCTAGCCCTAGTGGCCCCTGGAACTTCGCTGAAGCATCTCAGCTTTCAAAATTCCTCTACAGGCTCTGCAAACCACACCATTAGTTCCATAATGTATGAAACATCTGAAATTTACTATTGGATTGTTGAAAAAGGCCTCTAGCTGCCCAGGCTAGGCCTCAAACCACTGCTGGTCCATGGTGGCCCTGGTGGCCCTAGAACTTCTTTGAAGTAAAAACATTCTCAAAAGTCCTCTGATGGCTATGAAACCCTCACCAATGGCTCTATAATTTCTAAGTTAGTCGAAATTGACTATTGGCACTCCCAAAATGGTTGAAAATTGAGTGAGTTATGACCACAACAACATTGTCCCATTTCCTCCACTAAATTTGGAAGCTCTACCAGTTCGCTGCACTAAAAGTGGAAGTCTGCCTAAATTTGGGGGTGCCTCCAAAATCTCTACCATCCTTAACTGAAGTTTAACTAACAGATAAACAGCACTTAAATTTTTTAATGGCACACTAATCCGAAATTATTGGAGGTGCTTTCTTTAGGTCATATGAAAAGGTCACATGAGGAGGAGGGTTGGCCCGCTCCTCTCTGCCGATCCCACCTGTAATGGTTTAAACCAAATTTTGGCGGCAAATTTTTCATTTCTCCTTTCGTGGCTTGATGGTCAAAGTATTGGGTTATTGGGGTGGACATTCTAGGTTCAAAACTCAACCCCGCCACTTTATTTTTATTTACCACCATATAGTAGTGCAGATTTGGCATGAAACTTTACAACGGAAATTTGCAAAGTATTTAATCCAACGAAAGAAACAATACGTGGGTTTTGACTTTTGTATTTAATTGAAATTTATTTATAATATAATAATTCATATATATATATATATATATATATATATATATATATATATATATATATATATTTTATAATATATATATAATTTTAAATCATAAATAAATAATTTTAAAAAAAAACCGCAAATTTCCAACTTTAGAAACCATTGGGAAATTTATCCACATATAAGATCAAACTGGTGAATTTTTGCAGTTTACCCCGGCTTTCAAAGTGCAATAACTTCTTCATACGGTATCGATTTTTTTTTAACCGTTCGCGGTGCTAGAATCAGGAAGACGAGATCTACGCAACCATTCTAGTTTCAACCCAATCCTGTAAATTTGAATTTTGAGCCAATCCTTAGGTCCTGATCCAAATCTGATCACTCCCCCCATTGGGAATCTTTTGGACCCTAAAAGACTGATTACCTGATCTGTCCAGTAGATGAGAGTACAACACCCTCACTTTTTAGCCTCCATACACTTGCCTTGCATAGCTTAGTGCCTTTGAACCACAACTCAAAGGTAGTCAACACTTCCCTTCCTGAATGCTCTTGTCCTCCTGTCAAGAAATGTCTTCCTTGAACTCACTCAAAAATTTCTGGCAAGAAATTTAAAGAAGGTAGTTGAACATCATGTCCTTGATCATCGATCCAAGGTGGCTCAAACAAACATAAGTTTCCAACAGAAATGCATACATGACTGAAATTTTCATAAGTACAAATGAATGTATGTCTTACTGAGTTAAGAAGTCAAACCACTTCTTACCAAGCCACTTCCACGGCGACTTTTGCTGCTGAAAATCTTCTTCATGTGAAACATTTGTTCTCACATCAATGATGGAATCTTTGGTTCCAATTTTGCCAGTCTTGTTATCCTCTTGTCTCATGTGCTTGTGATGATTAGTTGCATGCAATGTCCACCATTGGGCAACAACATGTCCCTTCTTTGACAATGTGTGCAAATATTTTGCACCTTCGTTGCAAGTTGTCTTTGCTTCAACTGCTTCTTGTATGCCTTCATCCTCTTCCAGCATTTTGAAACAAAATGGTTACACAAACCACAATATGCACAGGAACTTTTTCTTCCTTTCAAGCATGCAAATTTGTCATACTTATCAGAAAAATAATCAACTTTACTATGGGAAAAATTATACCTCAAACGTTGCTTTGCATATCCATCTTTTTTACCTTCATGAGGAGATGAAATTGTAGAGGCTCCAGCTTCGCCATAAGTTGCATGTGTACAAACACCTTGCTGCAACATAGGCTTCAAACAATGGCAATCAACTTGAAAACAACCTTGACATGTTTTTGGTTTAGAACTTGGAACAAAAGTTTTTCTTGAATTTGTCTCACATGCCTTCATGGCTTTGGAGTCTTCGCCATAAGATTAAACATAATTTCTTAGGCCTCTTCTCAACCAAAATAGGATCAATCATGCCTTGTGCATGTGTGCCTAAACTCTTGCCTTCATAGCCCATTTTAAACATCAACTTGGACCCTATACCTCTTGTGTGTTTTTCAAATGAACCAACACACCTTTGTGAAGAGGAAACTGAAGACAAATTAGAATGAATTACCTTTGCCTCAAGCATGTTCTAGGTCAAAGCCTCTTGGGCTTAATGGAGCTGCATCTCCATCTCATGAATTCTATGAAAAATTCCTTCCTTCTCTTGCTTCATAGCAACCAATTGCTCATGAAGTATAGTGCTTTCTCTTCTATCTTCATACAGAATCTACACCATATCCTTCAGGATGTAGAAGTCTCGCTTCATGTCTTCATCAAAAAATCTTGTGCAGAAGGAGGATTTTGAAACCTCACTTGATGAAGTTTCATCTTATGAAAATGAAAAAAATAACTTCAATCAACAATTTCAAAGCTTCAAAAAAAATCGTTGTAGAGTCATGCTCTTCTTCAAGCAGCCTTTTGCAAACAAACCCTTTTGTGCTTCAAGGGTTGCCTTGAGGTCCTTTGGGTAAGGGGAATGCTTTCAAACTTCTTCCTTCTTGTCCTCTTCTGGACTTAGCTAACAGTATCTTTTCCCTTCACCTCTAGCAAACTCAAAATTGTAAGCAACAATCAGTTTGCAAATAGTCAAATTATTTGCATTGTTTAAACACGTTTCAAGTCTAACAAGCAAACTAGTGCTTTGTCAATCAAGCAACTATGTTTTGTCAAGCAAGCAATCAAGTGCTCTGATACCAACCTGATCTAAAAATGGGTTGGATAACTTGTTATGCTTTTCAAGAACATCCCACTCAGCTAAACAAATAAAATATCTTGCTTATACTTGACTTTTGTGGAATTTTATACTTGAAACAAGTGTATGTTTTTTGCACTGTGTAAGTGTTTTAATTCCATTTGTTTTTTTCTAATTTTAAACATATGCGACAGCGATATAATGCAGCAAATAAACATCAACACATAACAGCAAATTTAATCTAGGAGTCACCCGAATATCGTGGGCTACGTCTCCTTGAGCTCTTGTCATCTTGACTTGGCTCTTTGGGATTATGGAAAAATTTCTTTTACAAGTTGCAAACTCAACTCCAATGGTTATCTGAACTGAATCAATGGGTTTAGAATACCATTTATATCTCTATCATCGTTGTCATCACTCTGAAAACAGAACTAGGCTTCCTTGGACTTGATTCCTTTTGTCGGTGTTGTTGAGCTTCTCTGAGCTTCTCTTTGGCACTAACTCCTTCAGAATTATTTTTGTCCCTGAAACCTCACCTATTGTCTCCAGCACACATCATACCTCCAAAATGGACTGATCATTTGCTCCAAAAGAGCACTGGCTCCCCAATCTAGGCCTCCATCCATTGTTGGCCCTGGGATGCCCAAAACATCCCTTTGGTTCTTCAACCTTGTCTTCAAATGGCTCTAAAAATCCCTTCATTGGATTCAGAATGCAAAAAATAGTCAGAATAGACCATTGGTTCGTTGAAATTGACCTCCGGCTGCTCCGGTTTCACCTCCAACACTAGGTGGCACCCCTTAACTCTCAGGTCAAAGAAAACTTCTTTGTGGCTTCTCAACATCTAGAAGTCCTCAAAATCTTATGCAAACTCCATCAATAGATTCATAAGTATCAAAACAGATAGAAATGACTATTGGTTTGTTAAATAAGGCCTCTAGTTGCCCTGGCTAGACCTCGAACTTCTGTTGGCACTTGTTGCCCCTGGTGGTCCTTGGACCTTCTCTAAAGCATCTCGGCTTTCAAAAGTCCTCTACAGGGTCTGCAAACCACACCATTAGTTCCAAAATCTCTGAAACATCCAAAATTGACTATTGTATTATTGAAAAAAACCTCTAGCTGCCTTGGCTATGCCTCAAACTGTGGTTGGCCCATGGTGGCCCTAGTGGCCCCTAGAACTTCTCTGAAGCAAAAACCTGCTCAAAAGTCTTTTGATGGCTCTACAACCCTCACCAATGGCTTTATAATGTGCAAGATAGTCGAAATTTTGGCACTCTCAAAATGGTCGAAAATTGAGTGAGCTATGAACAAAACAACTTTGTCCCATTTCCTCCACTAAATTTGGAAGCTCCGTCAGTTAGCTCCACTAAAAGTGGAAGTCAGCCTAAATTTGGGGGCGCCTCCAGAATCTCCACCATCCTTAATAGAATATTAACTAACAGATAAACAGCACTTAAATGTGTTAATGGCGCACTAATCCAAAATCACTGAAGGTGCTTTCTTTAAGTCATATGAAAAGGTCACATGAAGAGGAGGGCTGGCCCGCTCCTCCTCTCCATCGGTCCCACCTGTAACGGTTTAAATCAAATTTCAGCGACAAATTTTTCAATTCTCCTTTCATGACTTGATGGTCAAAGTATTGGGTTATTGGGATGGAGTTTCTGGGTTCAAAATCCAACCCCGCCCCTTTGTTTTTATTTACCACCATATTATAATAGCGCGGATTTGGCATGAAACTTTACAACGAAATTTTGCGAAGTATTAAACAATACGTGGGTTTTGACTTTTGTATTTAATTGAAATTTATTTATAATATATATTATATTGTATAATATATATAGTATGTTTTTTTTAAACAGATAATATATTATATTTTATATTTATTATATATATATAATTTTAAATCATAAATAAATAATTTAAAAAAATAAATAAATAAATTCCAACTTTAAAAATTATTAGGAAATTTACTCATATATAAGATTAAATTGGCAAATTTTCGCAATTTACCCCGGCATTCAAAGTGCAATAACTTCATGCGATATCGATTTTTTGAACCATTTGCGGCGTCAAAATCAAGAAGACGAGATCTACACAACCATCCTGGTTTCAACCCAATCCTATAACTTTGAATTTTGAGCTAATCCTTAAGTCCTGATCCAAATTTGATCACCCAGAGGCATCTAAGCTGTCAAAGTCACTTGGAGATCGCACCCGGCCTGGGCCACATCAGCGCTTTCACTGACTGGACTTTTAGCATGTCTCCTCCCCCTAGCATAGGGTACAACCACCCCCCGTGAGGTTTTATCCCGGGTCGCTTTGCTGACGAGGCCCATACTCAACCGGTTGTGCTAGCAAGACTTGATGATTTCTAATCATATTTGATTGTTTGCACTAAATGAATTGATTTCAATGTACATGTTGGTTTCTAATCCTATTTTCTTACTTGCACTAAATGCATTGATTTGAGTATAGATGTTGATTCCTAATCCTATTGATTGTTTGCATTAAATGCATTGATTTCAGTGTAGAAGTTGTTTTCTAATTTTATTTAATTGCTTGCATTAGATGCATTGATTTCAGTGTAGAAGTTGTTTTCTAATTTTATTTAATTGCTTGCATTAGATGCATTGATTTCAGTGTAGATGTTGATTTCTGATTTGATGTAATTGGATGTATGATGGTACAATAATTTTACAGTGATTGAATTAACAATGCCCATTGATTCAGTGTAAGCACAAAAAATTATTGGTAATGTACATTGATTTTTGTGTTATAGTAATTCAACCTATTAATATTGGAGAGCAAGAGAGACAAGGTATGATGTTTACTACAACAGCGCAAGCTAAAGATTTAAATGGCTTATAATTCAATTGTCCCTTTATATAATCGATATGAGAATATGACAAAACTAACAAGAGTGACAATAAGAATAGTAGAAGAAAATATTTTGATATTGATCACAATAAATACAATTTGTAATTGACTACATTCTTATTATTCACATTTTATATCATTCAACACTATTACATTATCATTCTGCATTCAAAATTTTTGTTTCGTCATTTTTCATCATTAAAGTTATTAACGATATTTATCATCTCAACAAACTGAGGTAACTAAGAAAAATTAAAATTAAAATTAAAATGACTAAATTAATCTCAAACATATTTAGCATATTTAAAATGATTATATTAATATTAGATTTATTTACGTATTATTGATAAAATTAATCATTTCTTCGATAGATTTTCCTTGGTCGCACACGACTGAAACCAACCTTGATCCATCTTAATTTTGTATCTATCAAGCACCGAGAGGAATCAAATCAAATCTCTGAAGGTGTAAATCTTTCCTCAAGTTTTGCACTCAAAAAAGAGGTTTGCACCTCGAGAAATTTGATGTCTCTCAACGCTTGATAGATCCAGAGATAACATGGATTTAGGCTAGTTTTATTATTAACTCAACCATATAAATTAAATGGGTAATAAAAGAAAATAGGCATCAATTTATGATAAACATCAAAACACACACAGCATAATACATCACATTGTTAAGACAAAAAATTCATAAAAATACTTTTAAAGTATTCTTATTATTATTAATTATAAGAAAAAAATATGACTTAAACATATATACATTTTCTACTTTCCCAGGGAAATTATTATCTTGTAAATAGGCTTTGTTACATTACTATGTGCTAATATCATGGTTCATTAATACTGCATGTCCAAAAAACTATAATTCATTTCATATGACACTTGTTTATATGACATTTTTTAATTAATTAATTTAATTAAAAAGGTAAAAAAAGTATAACTATTTTTAACATAAATCTCAACTTTTAATTTAAGAATGCTACTAAAAATATGATAAAATGCCTCTTTTCAAATTTCAAAATGGATATGCCTATAAGCAAAATTATTTTACAAATAATATTATATTAATTATAATAATTATGTCTCACCCAACTTTTAATGGTTTGGTTCACGTGATTTTCAAATCTCTCTACTCCACTTCCCTTGTCACCATTCTATCATTGTGCTACTGTACAAAATCATAGCAAAGAACCAAACTTTTAAAGGTTTGATTCATGTGATTTTCAAATCTCTCTACTCCACTTCCCTTGTCACCATTCTATCATTGTGTTACTGTACAAAATCATCGCAAAGAAATCCAATATCATGTGCTAATGTGTACAAAACCATAGCAAAGAAATTGCCACGAGGCTAAAACCTATCCTACCTAGTGTCATCTCGAACAATCTGGGCAATGCAAGGCAGATTTGATAGAAGGGTGTGACTGGGTGAAGGTTTCCTAGCCCCTTTCACCCTTGCACTTGTTACTGGTGGCTGAAAGATTGGTAATATTCTCAAAGAATAGTGTGACAGTTACCTCAACAACACACTCGCACAACTTTAATTGATGATGTCATTTTTTGGTAATGGAGCAGTTGCGGAGGCAAAGGGTCATCAAAGAGGCTGTACAGATATGGTAGAACTACTGATTTATGATCTACTGTGAGAACAAAGGCATTCTTTCGAGGACAATATGAAATATTCAGGATACCAGCTAAACGAAGATAACTACTTTCTGCAAGCATTGGCTATGGCTCTAGGAAAGGATAGAAGAAAATTATTTTTGGTGAAGAGTTGAATCTCTATAAGCTGCAAACTGAATCATCTTGAGAGTGCAGTCGAAGCCACCCAAATGTCCCGGACTTGATCGGCACACATACCCAGAGGGATCCTAAACAAGTTCAAAAACTATGTTTTATGTATCTTTGGACAGGAAATCAAATAGCAACACTGTCAAAGCCCAAAAATCGAGGTACTTCATGGTTAAAAGTTTTACTTATCTTTTCCCAACCACTGGGTGCGAAAGGAATGTAGAGAGTCATCCATTGGAGGTTTATAGCAAATAGTGATAAAGAGGAAGTATACAGAGCCACCGAGTTTGAAAGTGTGGATTAAATGCCCAAAAAAATCAATCGCCTATGGTGAAATGGTGTGAAAAATCCTATGTTATCGATAGTTAACGGGAAATGGTCAAAAGGTTCGAATTGGTACCTATCCTTCGAAAATTCTCCAAATCCCAAGGTATTCACAGCCACTCTTTTGATGCTCTACACTCACTGAATCTAAAGATTTTTGTGGAAATTTATGACAACAATGGATGGGTAGTGGTCCACAGGATGGCCGAACGATCGATCAATTAGAAATAACATTAGAGAGTAGAGAAATCAGTACGAGGGTGCTCTTCAAATAGCCTAAGGTGAAACAGGCATATATGACAGCAACCCAAAGATTTGGATCAAGAAGCTGGCATCTCATTTAAAAACTTGCATATTTCTATGGCTATTTTTAAAACACACAATTTTGACATGGGGCATACTTCAAAGGAGTTGACAGGGACCCGGAAGATGCCCACCATACAGGGAAAAATTAGAAAGTATATCCCATATTTGTGTGCATTGTCATTTGATCAAAGTTTGCACTGCTGTAAAGAATTTATCTGGAGGGAAAGGGAAATTGGAAGGAGATTCAATGGAGGGGCTTTGGAAGCTTGGATATAAGATCAAGAGCAAGAGATAACACAATCACTACCATGCTTTGTCCTATTGGGTAGTACGGTTAACAAAGCAGTGGGAGACTAAGAAAAAGAAGAGAGACGTTAGGGATATAGGAATTATCACCACAGGGCTGTATGGATCTTTTGAAGGAACAACCATAAAATCCCCAAACAATTGTGGGGCGGGAGGTATTACGTTCATTCTGGATTCTCACCAAATCATCCAGGAGGAAGGATTGCTATCAAAGAAGGCTTGCAGAAAAGAAATTGTCTATTTTTGAGAATTAAGAAAGATAGAAACGAGGATACCCTTCCCATTCTAATGATTTCTCTTTGAAACTTTTAGAGTTGGATGAATCTCCCTTCATGTCATCTGTGTTGAAATTTCTTTAGAGCATATTGTTGCTTTATGATGCTTTTTTTAGTGGGATTGTAAGGCAGCTACTCTTGACAGTAGCTACAAGGTATGACAACCATATGCTGTAGTCTTTTAATTTAAGTGATATATATCCCAGAGAACATTATCCGTTCTCTCATACTTAAACAAGCAAATGGTGCTGTTTCCTGGCAAATGCAACTTACAAGATTCATCTTCCCTGAATCTCTCAGATGGAGGATGATATTAACCATCAGCAGCATAAGCATCCAGTAACCCTAAAAAAACCTAGTGAGAATTGATCCTGTGACTTCCTCCTCAAAAGCTTTCATTTTCACTTCATTAGTTGTCCTGATCAATGCAATAGCAGTTTCATTGTCAAGGTCTCCATCAGGAATGGAGATGTTTCCTTCACTTCCAGGTTTGGACCCCACCTCGGCTTCTAATGGCATCTTCTGGTCCCTCCAGATAAGATCAGTCTCGAGCAGAAAAAGAAGTCTGCTCCTGCTCCCAGGAATTTATCTCCACCTAACTCCAGGGCACAGGGTAGTAGGTTATTTTCAGTTCGTGCCCAGCAACCAACAATCATGAACACCTTTGTTGGTAATTTTAGGCTATATTTGGATCTTCACACCTAGCATTGTGACTGAAAGATTTTATATATTGTTCTCTGATTTAGTCATAGGGGCCTCTTCCGGGTGATTTTCAAGCGAGAGATCCATCACTAAAAGGATTGATTACGTGCACACCTCTTGAAGGCTAGTGTATGCATGGTAAACTGTCCCCTTTTTACTTGCAACAAAAAGGACTCCAGGCTAATCAAGTGAGTCGAGAGCCTCTTTAGTCTGGTAGAAGATCATCAAGGGTGTACTTCTGAAAGAATCGCTTTAAGAATTGATCATGAGCATGCAAATTTAGGTCTAGTGTATGTAAGGCAAATTCCCTAATTACTATGTCCCCTTTTTCCCATTTGCATAAAGGATTATTGAGTGATCAAGTGAGCCGCCAGCCTCTTTAGTCTGGTAGGAGATCACCTTGGATGGTTTCCTGAAAAAGTGAACTTCCCCTGGATACTATGATTCACATGTTCATTGTAACAAAATTTATTTTGTAAAAGATTAAATGGCAATTTTGTTTGGAACATTTTATTTATAAACTGCAATACACAAGAAACTTCCAGTCTAATATTATGTAGAAGAAATTTTACATCCTTAGTTTGCATGACAAATTTTATATGTCATGCATACTAAACATACTATCATGGATGTCTTTAAATGGACAACCTCTTTACATAAGAAACAATTCACGAGATGGTGCACTTGACATAGGATTGAGTGTGTATGGGTTGCATAGACCTTGACTTTAATCCTAACTGGTTAAACAACGCCCTTGATTTCAAGGCAATTCAACTAAATAAAGCATGAGACAAGGCCCTTCCCAACTTTAAAATGTACAAGGGAAATGCCTTTGACCACAGTAGGAAGAACACCAAGTAAATTCAGGTCATTGTTCATAAATAGCCATGCTATTGGTAATGACCAATCATTGTGTACAAGAGGAATGGATAAATGCCCATCTGGGTTGTGATATCCATTTTAGAAGTTAAGTGGCTGCAATAAGCGGCTACCCCATTTTGGTGTTGCCAAAAATTGAAATGATGATCCTACCATTGCTTTAGTTAGCAACAAAAAATATGACTAACTAATTTCCTCAATCTGTCTTTAGGTCAGCTGTGCCATTAGAACATTCTGGTTTTTCCTCTTCACTTTTGGAACCTCCCTCTGCTATCAATGCTTCAATCTTTTCTTTCTGTTTCTCCTCAAGAAAGCTTTGGGCAGTTGATGTAATTATTTTGCAGAGGAATCCAATAAGCATAAGCCAGACAAATGTATTCCAAATGGTGCCAAATGACAAATCCCACTTGTTAGCCTGCAAAGATTTCTTGCCAGGGATGAGAAACGGAAAATCAACAGTAAAATGAAGCATTAATATGTGAGAAATGCATATGCACACAAAAATCCAGGCAATAAATACACATATCTCAAAGGCAGAAACAATGAAAGATGAATAAATCTAATTTTAAAACCGATATCAAAGATATTTACAGGGGTCTTTTTTTAGTGAG
Organism: Pinus albicaulis; assembly: GCA_034641835.2. Classification (NCBI taxonomy): domain Eukaryota; kingdom Viridiplantae; phylum Streptophyta; class Pinopsida; order Pinales; family Pinaceae; genus Pinus; species Pinus albicaulis. The sequence goes on from CM076574.1 coordinate 225,186,511, forward strand.
AAAGAGTAGAGATTTTCACCTTTGATGATAATGGAGGCATATTGTGCTGCTGGTTAAATCTCTCTTTGGCAGTATGCAATTTATCCATAACATGAGGTAAGATACCAGATAGCACTGGTATGTGTTCCAGAATCAATATAAACTCATTTTCAACCCACTCCAGCAGTTGGTTGTTGCAAACCAGGATGATAAAAATAGTCTGTCAAACAACAAACATGGCAGTATTTGAGCAAATGGTATCATAGCTGTGATAATTAAATTATTATCGTTAATGCTTTGACAATGTCCACCATTTTCACTTGCAGTAATTTACAGAAATTATCCAACACAAATGCTCAAACTCTTATACAGTTTAAATGAAATTCCACCTATAATCATAAAATTCATTGGCAAGTATGTACAGGTGCATGTAGCCCTCTACTTCCTATTTTCACTTTCTAATGCACTTGTCTTGAGACCTAGTGGGATCAAGGATAGAATATGTTACAACTTACTAGGCCTTGGCTTATAATTAATGTGATAAGTGACTAGTATAACATTATGAAAGACTCTAGACCTACAAGATTCAAATTAAGAATATTGAAAGAAATAACCTAGATTGCACCCAGAGATTGATAATGTGTTCCTTAAATTAACTTTGAGGACCTATTATCATGAAAGTGCAAGTTACAGGCTCCATTAATAATCATGCATGATGTGAATGAATAGGTTTATATTTGAAAAGTGGTTATAATATTGTAACATAAACTTTTAGCTTTTCCTTTTAGCTGCTTCTCATTGCATTGATGATTTTGTAATTTGTTGCATGTTTTATTATTGAATTTGCAGATTTCTCTGTTTAAATTCCATCATCCATGGCCCCAAGAGTCAAAGACACTGCCTGGGTACATTGTGATGTTATTAATAACCTGATGTACAGCAAAAATTGCAAGCAGAAGATTTGGGGGATGTTATTCATAGGTTAAAACAACACTTGGCTTGTGTAAGAAGCCATGTAACCCCATGTGGAGCACCAAAGGAGGTGATAAGGGCATATTACATCAGAAAATAGAAATACTCAATCAGTTTGACAAATTTGAAGAGAAGGCTAGTGAAAAGGAGATAAAAGAAGAAGTCGTGAGGAAGAAGGAACTTGCATTTATGAGAGCAAGGGCTAGTAGTGATTTTGAATTTGAAGACTCTTCCTCTATCCCTTCTATCAATGTCCAAGACCCCTTCCATTATGTTCCACCACTCCTGAGTTTCACAATCCACCTTAAAAGAACATTCACACCTTCCCCTCTCAAGTTCACACTTCAAGCCACGCTCACCCCATCTTAGATAGCCATTGGAAGATTTAATGCAAAGAAATTGCTTTTGAATACATTGCTAAATTGTGGTATGATGCAGATACCTTAGATTGTAGCCTTTGACCTTAAATCTCCTAAAATAGTAAGTTGGTAGGGTTTGGAGGTGAAGCGAACTCTAATACCCAATTGCCTAATTGATAGCTAATTTGCACTTATATGTTATTCTCCTAGAGTTTGGCATTGCATATAATTTCATGCATTTTTCACCCCCATTTTAGGGTTGAAGTCTTGCTCTTATTTTCTGTTTTGTGCATATTCAGCCATTAAAAACATCTTGTTGACCTATCCCTTGTTTACCCCCTTTAATAGCCTTAGGTCCCTTGTTGTTCATACCTTTAAATGGCTATTTAGTATTTTCTATCGCTGTTGTAAGTTTTGCATGCTGTAAAAAAAAAAGAAAATTCTCCTAAAACCCTAATTTATAATAGCAATTCGTAAATCAATGGTGACTAGTGGGAAAGCTAACTTGAAAATATATAGGACTTATCTTGACCTCTTAGGCATAGCCATTAGTTTCCCTTAATCCATCTCTTTTTCACCTAGAGCCTTAACTTTATTAAAAGACCTTTCTGGGGTGTGTGAGTTTGCAATCTCCTTAGATGACCACTGGGGTGACAGTGGTGATTGATCTCATTGCTGCCCAATACCTAGAGTGCATCGTGAAGCTTCGCACTAGGCTATTAGATTTTGCGGCAACAGGACCTAAGATAATGAAATCTTTTCCACATTATCGTTGAGTCAAGCCAAAGTTTAATAGCCAATTATTCAAATAAACTTAGTATTTGAACATGGGAGCTCCACCATGTGAGAGCTTGATCTCCCATATGAATTTCAACAGCTATCATCCTATGCTCTTAAGTAATATTTTGCCAAATCAGAAAATCCAGGCTTTGAATCCACGCATCGAATTTTTCACCATTAGGTGAACCTTCAAAATAGGGAATGTAGATCTTATTATCAAACTTGAAAGTGGGTTGTTACAAAGAATCAACTAAGGGCATAGTGGAGTGTTATCCAAAGGGTCTCCATCACAATTGACTTGGCCATTTATCAACTTGGTTTCGATGTGGCCACCTATCAACTCGGTTTCAATGTGGCCACCTATCAACTCGGTTTCAACTTGGATTGATTCAGATTCAATGTATCGGTTTTTTTAAAATATATAAAATAATTAATTTTTAATGCAAAAAAATTAAGATTCTAAACCATTAGAGACAAAATATGCAAGGTTGCTCATCTATATACCATGCAAGAGTGAATATCTCAAAATGACAGAGTGCAATACATATCAACATCAAAATACATAATCAATGAGGCTCTAAATGGCCTCTAGAGTCCAAAAACCATGCTACAAGTTGCTTTCCTACTACAAATCATTGATCAACATGATCAATCATCGAACTCATGATCACTACTAGAAATGGGATCATCGGCATGTGCTACAAAAATATCATCTAGCTCAGAATCTTTGGACTCCTCAAGGACATTTGCAACATCAAGAGTAGTAGTACTAGGCCTAGTAGAAGCAAAAGTTGGCCAAGTTGCATGATTAGTGCTTGCATGTGCCATGCTACATCTTTGCTTCCAACAACTCCTTGTTCAACTACTAGATCTCCATTGGGATCTACCAACCCCCATTCCATGGCATCAATATCAAAATCAACATCAAACTCCGTTGACGAGACTCCTCTACCCATTTTGAAGTTCGATCAGTATCATCCAACACAATGAGATTTCTATCAAGTCTTTTGTAATGAAATCAGTGGTATTTTAATCAAAGTTTGTGCTCACATTTAGTGGCACATATCATCAAAGTTGACCAATAATCATCGAAAAGAGAACCATCAACTTCACAAAATCTCCCAAGAGAAAAGTCACTCAGCTAGTGCTCAATAGCAAAGTTAGAGAGAAAAGACAAGTATAAGAAAAGTGATATCTCCAAGTGCGCAATGATCTCATATGAGGAGAGCGATCCCCTATTTATGTTAAGGTAACCAAGCACTTTTCCTCAATTAAGCTAATATCTCTAAAAGCCCCTAACATGAAAATAATCCATGATACAAGGTGGATAGGTAACTACGCTGACCCCAAAAACTAAGCTGCATGATACAGGGAAACGAAACTACGTATTTTAAATGGAAACACATTGGGAACATGACCCCTCAAAAATTAGGAATTAGGGAAATGCATTTAAGTTCCAATTTTAACATTATGATTTAGAATACAGATTCATGAATAAATGACCAAATTCCAAGGCATGGGAACATTTAAACAAAAGGCATTGGACAAGTGATTCTTAATGCAAGCAGTAAACTCCAAAAAAAATATTACTAAAACCTGATCACTAAAAAAAATTAGTCACTTGAAAATTACTTTTAGTGGGTCCCAAGCCAAAAATAGGCTACACAAGCATGCCTTGCAACCCCACACAAGTTGTACAAAAGATGAAACATGTAATACAAATTTTGAAATAGGTTGGATGGCGCATGAAACATGTTTCGGGGTTATTGTACCAAAACATGTCTAGTATGAGGGGTTTCCACATTTCCTACAACATAGCCCCAAAATAGCCTCAAAGATTAAAGCACAATGATAAAACATGAAAAAATCCCCTCCAAAAGACGTGTCTCTCCTCAAATGGTGCAATGAATCATCAAAAAGGCAGGTCTCCTCACCCAAGGATCATGTCTTATCATCAAAAAGTGCCTCCCCAAGCCCAACACAGCCTCAAAGATGAAAACACAATGACATAACATGAAAAAAAACCTCCGAAAGGTAACACATGTGATTGTAAAGCCTTAAGAAGGCTAACGTTTATCTCCAAAAGACATGCCTCTCCTCAAAAGGTTCGATGAATCATCAAAAAGGTCTCCTCATCCAAGGGTCATGTCTTATCATCAAAAAGTGCCTCGTCAAGCCTAACATCATCCATCCAACCCCCCGCATCATGCATAAGGTGCCACATCAAGCTTATGTGCAATGTCCTATCCCCGAGTGGCAACATCCAAGGTCCATGGGGTGGAGTGTCTCAAAAGTATGCCAATTCACCATCAAGCCCAATGCTCTTCATCATAAAGTGTCCAATGTCCACCATCAATTGGACAACCCTCCAAATGTTGTGTAGCATCATCCATCAAGTGTAGAAGAAGCATCATCAACATCCCCCAAAGGACCCTAAACATGTCTAGATCATCATCAAGCATAAGAGTCAAGTAAGACTAACAAACATGCATACAAGAGTCATTGGAGCATAAAAAGTTGAAAATATTTCATGTCAAAAGCCATGTAAGTATATTACATTAAGTATCTTCTTCAAACTTCACACTAGAAATGACTTCATACAAGTTACCAAATTTAGGTATGGGTCATCAATTACCCCTTATTAGGTGCTCCCAACCCTAGGGGAAGGAATAGTTCCTAGAACAACCCTTCAATTAATAGGTGATATGGTCAGGGTGGACTCATTAGAGGTGTCATCGTCTTATACTTGAGTTATGCAAGATCATCATCCATGAGTGCCTTTGTGGAGGGAGCAGTTGCATTGCTTGAGTTACCCTTTCCTCAAAACTACTTTTTCCACCCTTTAACTAGCCTTTAGAAGGGGCAGTTCATTAATCATAGATCATGATATGCATGGGACACACATTCTCAATCAAAACCTCCTATCCATGCCCCTCCTGGACAATGGAAAAAATCCCCATAATGATTACAATGGACTAGAAAGAAAGGATGACCACCAAGGTGAAATAACACAAGAAGAAGTATAACTTCCAAACATCATGATCCAATATTTGACTTCAACCCATGATCCTTACTTAGATGCCTATAACATTAAATGTAAGTACTTTGTATGAAACAATCGCTAATGTAGCTAATTGTCATTGACCCACCTTCATCAGATGAGTGTGTTGATCAAGTGAATGGGCTGACCAATAATGAGTGAGAGGTATCTGAGAGGCTGCTATCTGAGGGGCACATGAGGTTGCTGGCCCAAAATATGCAACACATGAGAAAAATTCTCCTGTGGTTACCCTTCTATATACATTGGGTAACAGGAACTAAGGCTGCAAACAACAAAAACCCAAAGAATCGCATGGAGGCTATGATCAAGCTGTTTATTCCCACACATAGCACACCACTCACCTTAAATGATGTACTTGATGTTGGCTCCAAGAAAACTTGATACAACAGACGTGCAAATTGATAGTGGCATAAACCAAGAATTCACAAACATCAAAACCAGCAGATCGGGATGCGCTGGTTGATGGTAGTCTGCTCAACCAAATTCTGGAGTGCAGATCCAATGAGAACAGCATGAAACACAGGTAGATTTGTTGATGAGTGCTGATGTCTGAAGATTTTTGCAGGGGCAGATCAATGATACCAAGGTGGATAGAGCATTCCCAATATCATGAGGCATATATCAAAAGAAACAGGATGCAGGTATAGGTTGAGGACCTGAGCACATCTACTGACACTTGTAGGCTGAGGTATGCAGTGTGGTGAAAGCCTCTTTATCATTAAATACCAGGGATTCACAAGAAGATTACGAGTTCCAATTGTAAAGTGTATAGCTATGCAAGAGAGGAAGGTATGATATGAATCACTGAGATTGAAACCATGCCCACAAATTTTGTGAGAGGCCCCAATGGTGTCTCAAGAGCAGATAACTTCAACACGATCAAATCTGAAGACAAATCAGCCAAAAGAAATATAGCACAGCCACATGCAGATTGTTGAATCAACAAATTTTTAGAATGAACTCAACCAAAAATAAGTTTCTGTAATTTTCACAATAACAATGACAAATTAATGAGAATGGAAGAGGAAAATTTCTTCCTTTAAGGGAAACAAGATTCCAAAACAGGTCTAACCTGTTCTGACACCACTGTTTTGGAATAAATCCACTTGTGAGCAGAGTTCTACACACAAGATGCAAAATAAAAACTTCTAACTGAATTTTCATTAAGCAAACACAAGCTTATAGAGCCTTACATCAAGAGAACTACCTCAACAAACTAGGAGTGAAATGCTCAACAAGATCCTAAGAACTAGCAACTAAGTACAATAATAGAGATAGTTAGTTAGACATGGGATCTCTACTGCTCCATGAGAATAGGAAACCAAACCAAGAGGGCCTCAATACTAATAATCTCAATAATGATCCTCTATGTGCACACACACAATACATATAATAATTTGCTACTAAGTACTAAGAAGCAAATTATATGCTTAGAACTAGAATCCCTATCAAAGGTGCCAAGAATAAAATACTAACTCCAAAATATTCATCTTATTAGTATACTTCATAGATCATACATTGAAAATATCATCTGAAAATAGCCAGCCACAATAACAGTATATTTTTTTGAAAATAAACATTTCCCAATCTCTTCAGAAATATGAAATATTTATATGCTAGAAAAGGCATACTACAGAACCATGAATGTATAACCTGCTAGTAATTTAACATCTAGAATCAAATAACTACCCAACCTTTTGTTGAGAATTATAGCTCAAATAGGAACTTCTGCACGTATTTAGTGTAAACATGGGAGAAATAGTTCGAAATATTTTCAAAAAGTAATTCTAGTTTTGGAAAAAGTATTCCATTTTGTATTTCACTTTAGCTAAACAAAAGTGAAAGTTCTATATTTAGCAGTTGTGTCTAAAATTGTATCTCATGCATGACTTAGGTTCTCCACTAAAAACTATAAAGATAGGGCAAGGTAGAGGCTTTCAACACACTTGAACAGTTGAGCAAGTTGAGTGACAGAGAGGGAGAGAGAGTGGGCAGTGAGGAAAGAGATGTCTACAGTAGCACATAAGTTTGTACAGTTATACGTACAGCATTGTATGGATCTGGATTCTGTACAGTCGTATGGATAGCACCATATAATCATACAGATAGGCCATACAAGCTGTCCTGCAACTCATACAGCAATTTTCCACTATTTCTGGTTTTTCAGCAGGTTGTACAAGCTCAATTCAAGATGTTTTTGGTATTCATGCAGTGCTGATTTTTTGGGCATCGTATGGAGGTTTCCTTGTAAGTTTTCTTCAAAAGAATGAAAAGCTGTTTTGAAAGAGTAATCACTCAAGCATGTGTGAAACTAATTTTCATGCTTCCTCTGTTAAATTTCTAGCTTGTGTGATTGATGCTATAGTCTGAAATTTAATTTCAGCATTAATTAAATTCAGCAATCAACTTGTTTGATTGAGATTGTAAGGACATTAGTCACCTATGGCTTGAAATTGTCACATGCTATCGGAGCATGTTCTCTGATTGAGTTTCTCAAGGATTTGCTGCAGTAAATCTATTGCTTGGAAGAACCAGCAATAAGAAAATTTCAAAGTTTTGTTTTCTGATTTAGGAGTTTGTGCAATAGATCTCAGAGATCCTAATTCTTAGCCCAAATATACTGTTGGTAACAGGGGTTAGATAAGGCAATTTGTATAAGTTGTAGGGTGAACATGTTTAAGCTTTAATGCATAACAGTGACAACTTGTGCGATTTGTGGCACAAGAGGATGGAGCACCTGCATCACAAGGTGTTTCATATTGTGAGGGAGAGAGTCACAGATCTTCCATAGTTTTGTACTGAGCAGAGTGTATGCAACGGGTGCACACTTGGAAAATATGCCAATGTTTCTTTTCCAAGAAGCAATAGTAGGTCTAAGGGGATTCTAAACCTACTACATTCATATGTTTCTAGACCAATGTCAGTAGCATCAATAACAAGTATGTATTATGTGTTATGTTTCCTTTATTGATGATTTCTCTCGCACGGTTTTGATCTACTTCTTAAAGACCAATGATGTGGTCTTCAGATCAAACAATGGGGGTGAGTAAAACTCCAAGAAGTTCGAAGGTTTTTGCAAGGAGGCAGGAATCAAGAGGGAGCTGACAATTCTATACAACCCACAGCAAAATGGGGTTGAAGAGCAAAAGAATCAATCCATCATGAGGTCTACTAAGGTTATGGTACAAGACCAGGACTTATCAATGTTTTTTTGGGCAGAGGCATGCAACACAGAAATATAAATCCAAAACCAATGTTTTCAAAAGATCTTTGAGGACAAGTGACTAAATGAGGCAGTAACTGGTGTCAAGGCGAAGGAGTGATTTCCATGTCTTTGGTTGTTCAATTCAGGGTTGCAGGGTAGCACCTGAACTTAGCAAAGAAAAAGAAGGCCAAGGAGAGAGAAGATGAAGTCAACTCAAGAAGAATATTCCTCATTTGACCAAATCTTTGAATGTTATAAATCACACATGTGAAAGAGATTCATTTTCCTGCGGAAGAAGGCCGAAATTCCTGAGGTGACCACAAACCAAATTCCGGCCCTCTTGTTGCAGATCAGAACTTCAAGACTTTAACCAGATTTGAGGGTGCTAGATCTCCTCATATAAATAAAGAAGCACTTCTCATTTGTGAATCATTGCTAAAATTTGTGAAGAACACCACTTGTGTAATATCTATGTCACAAGGTTTGTAAAACGTTAACCTTGAGGTTCGAATTTTGGCGAACCTTTAAAAAATGTTGAGGTTTGGCGAACCTCATTGAACCTCATAGTCATTGACCAAGTCCATATATCAAAACTCATAACTTCATGTCAACTGAAGATTGTAATTTATCCTTGCAGTTTCCATGTCCGTGATAACATTTTTTATGTTTATTGATGTTGATTTCTTAAATTTTTATCCTATAATTCATTATATATATATACATGAACCTAATTGTGAACCGCATCTGAACCTCATCAAAAAATTCGAACTCAAATCGAACCTAATCATTGTTGAACCCAAACTCCAACCTGAACCATGTGACATTGTGTAATATGACTTCTATATTTTTGCTATGAATGGATTATTAGAGGGGATTCTTGAGGATGATGTCTTGTAGATGCTTTACAAATTTCATGGATGCTCTTGGCTAGGGTTTTGTGGATGAATTGATTTCTTGAGTGATCTCATTTAATATTATGAATGTTTATGAATGATTGTGAGTGTAGTTGTACTTCTCTAGTAATGATGATGCACTCTATATTTTTTCATGAACAAGTCCCTTCTTCAAGGCTCTTGGAAGAATATTAATGGAGTATCTTCCCTTGAACTATCTTGAAGCTTGTAAGGCACTAGGTGGATTTGTTAGGGTTTGTAGTGAACAACCATAACTATCACCCTAGTTCTACTTACACCTTATCAAGGGAGTCCTTCGTTGACCCCATATGCCCAAAAAAAAATAGTCCTCTCTCCTCTCTTCTAGTCAATCTCAAGTTCAAATTTTCAAATTATATCTTTCTCTTAGGGTAAATCTAGGTTTATTTAACTTACATTTAATTTTCAGCCATAAAAGAAACAAGATGTGTTGGGTTTTTCTTGCATATTTTTGACCTAAAATCCTATTGCTTTCTTGAATTTTCTTGACCTAAAATCATTTCATTCAGAATATCAACCTAGCTCATTTATAATTTTCAGATTTCACGTCCTTAAATTTTCAGATTAAATTTCACACCCTAAAATTATTCATTTTTTAGCCCTAATTTTTACAAGAAATAACATGTTTAAACTTTAAAGGGCTAAAGTGTACTGCTGACCAGTGACGCGACTTGTTTACTGCTGTAATTTTAATCTTTTAAACAAGTTTTATAACAATTACTATTAATTTTCTGATTTACATTGTTTGGGGATATTTTGCATTAGATAATAACTTGATAAACCCCCTAAATCAAACTTAAACAAGTAAAAGTAAAATCTGGAATTTATTTTGAGTAACCACCTAATCCAAAACTTGTTTGCAATATTTAATTGGTGGTGAATCAAATAGCTACTTAGTAGTCCTTTGACTTGATTGTGTTTTATCTTAGAAACCCCAAGTCCTACTAGGAAATCCCTTGTGTTGGAACTTGGACCTGTTCACCACTAAAATGAGGAAAGGCATTGCTTAGGTGACAATGACAACAGTTCTAATGTTCCATTAGTCTTTGCACCTTGTGAAGGCTTTGCTCTAGGGTGCAAAATTTTGTTACCTAGTATATGTGGCCTCCATAACCACTACAGGGGAAAGTGCCCTACATCTCAAGTTAGGTAATTTTTTTCCACAGAAAAATTGTAACTTCTTATTAAAAGTTTAAAAAGTTACATCAGTACATGCATAAAGCATTCAGCCTACCAGTCCAGCATATGGACCAGACAGAAAACCAAAAACCAGACTCATACATAAAACAAAACCAGCCCTGAGATCAAAAAGATGCTAGCTATCCGGTCCTCCTGAAGGATCAACACCTACAGAAATAGTCTGACAGAGAATATCAAAAGAGTAAAAAAGTTAGGTATTTATACACCCACTCTCATTTGTAACTTTAACATACATGTGAATCATTTAATCATATAAAGTGATTTCTTAGGGGCACCATCAATGTTCCGCTCTCTCATTCTTGGATTCTACCTTTATTGCATGATTAAGATTTTGTGTTGGTTCCTTTCTATTCTATCTCTTGTGAAGCTCAACAATAGGAAGAATGGAGCCAAAAGGGTATTGATTCTTGAATACGTCATACATTCACTTTGGGAGGAAATGCACAATCAGTTTCCTTAACAAATGAAGGTATCCCACTTTGGATAACCATAACACTAATCTGGCGAAAATGACTTTCCGAGCAAAATTGTGGCCTTGGTATACAACACCTTTTTTATGTGCAAAAAGAAGAACCCACATAAGAGACAACTATGGCACTCCTCTAGGTATTGAAAAGTTGTAAGACTCTTTTGGGATCCTCTATACAGAATCACATAAGTGGCATAGATGACAGGCTGCCTTCAAAATGCTGCCAGCTAGTACTCTATGTTTTATTATACAATTTATAAAAATACTTATGCATAAAGTAACAGTTACCACACAGATCTTTCGCTAATGTGACAGTCTTTCCTTTTGAAAACAATATTCTCTTCAAGGAACTCATTTATATTAATGATATGTGCAATTATTGAAACGCAAAATGCAAGAATGAATTATTATCCATTGGTAATGAAAGAATGAGAATATTTCCACCATGCATTCACTCAAAAATACTGGCATTTATGCACCACATTGCTGCAAACTAACCAAAAATGGTATTAATGCACCACATTGCTACCAATGTGTAGGATCTGGGTCAAGACACGATAATATGAATATATTCATTAAATGGGCAGTCTTCTATGTGATTTGTTTCTATTCCTAGGAATCATGAGAAAACATGCAGTTAACCTTTCCAATACCAACAGGATACAAACCCTTTCTTGTTAAGGCTTTGTAAAACTCCATTAAGGAATTTAAGAAACAAGGGGATTCAAAAGCATACCTGTATATGTGTTTTAATTATTGCCTTTCCAATTAAGGTTGCAATAAAGAATTTCCAGAATGGAACCGAAAGTTGCCCACACATCATGCCTGCAAGATCAAACAAGGGATTTGGTACCTGCAAATTAAACATAAGAAATCATGCTATTGGAATATTTAAAAGAAAATAAGAATGACAATGTATTTCAAACAAACAGCCAGTGAGCAGGGGAGACAATAGAAATCAGGCACATTTTTTGCAACAAAGACATCATTTACACCATGCAGTGTCAGATGCAATATATTTTCGAATAGGTTACAAGGGAAAATTTAAACCCTGAGATTTACCATTCAATCAGGGGACTACTTACAACCTATGACATCCAAGACCCCATATATGCCCCCCCAATTGGGTCAATACCATATACATTTAACTTAATACAGGCTCCTCTAGGGGTCGTAACAAATCATGATAACAAGATAACAAGATAATCTAAGCAGCAAGTGCAGATACAACAAGTACAGTCCAAGTACCACAGCTGATTCAAGAGCCCTTCATTAAGAAATTCTGATACTTACAGATGCAAGGACGAGAATAGTAAAGAAGTTAAGATGCTGGGACTTTGAGACAGTCCAGCGCTTCAGGTGCATCAGCCAAACTGACAGATATCCTCTTCCCTCAATAACAGAAGAATCCAACTCCTCTAGTTCTTTCAGTCTCTCCCCAGACAAGCGTGCTACAAGAAACTTCCCATGTAAGTTCCACGTCTCCTAAAGATGCTTAAAGCACAGGATATAAATTAAAAAGGTAAAAGCATCATCAAATATCTAAATTAAGCAAGAGAATGCAATTCTACAAAAGAAAAAATTGAAGATCATTTTTATTATCATACTTGTTAAGTTCGACTGTTAATTTGTCTGGAAATACATCTTAAAATAATCCCATTTCCTTCCACCACGAGAATCAAAAAGACAGTGGAGATCATAACCAGCAAGTAAATAACACTGACAATTGAAACTCACAGGTCAAAGCCCATTCTAAATTTTATGGAGATAAAATAGATAATTTTATTAACGCTCAAAAGATGAACAAAAGGTAGATCAATGGAGCTATGAAGTACAATCAGTGATGCAAATCCATAGTAGTGCCCTAGGCTACCCCAAGAGCATAAAGTGAGATAAAACATGAAATACAAGAAGAAAATATTTTATCAAGGCAGCAAGGACTGTCTTGTTGGTTATAATAGGTAATCACGAAACCAATGTTCCACAAAGTTTCCGGGACAAGGGGACATAGGAATGGGGAGATGCATAGGGGGGATATGTGGGAGCACCCCCAAATTTTAAGAAAAATTAAAGGGGGGGCTGGGGAATGTCTGGGTGTGTGTGTGTGTATGTATATAATTCAAATTCAAATTCAATTATAAAATACATTTATTTGTACATCATTAGTGATACAATGAAATAGATATAGTAAAATATTGCATACATTGATTTAAATTCATCATTCATCATTCTAGATTCAACATTGATTTGAATTCATCATTCATTATTCTAAAATATGATTAGTACTAACCAAAATAGTGGATACTAAAGTCTGAAGAGTGGAATAGTAAATTGAAATTACTCAAAAATAGTAAAGAGTGACAAGTCAAGGATTCAGTCTGAGGTCATCAATATAGAGTCAAGACTCAAAAATTAAAACCTAAAAATGAAAAATGGACAATGAACAATCTTATCAGAACCGGACCAGTCATCGAACCCGTCAACCCCAAAACCAGAAACTGGTAAAAAAAACAAATCAAAAAATCGAACGACCAAAAAATACATATATATTCAAATTTTGAAAAAAAACACAGATATTTATGTGTTTCTATATGATTCCAAACCTACGCAAATTTTCTCATTCATATATATATATATATATATATATATATATATATATGTGTGTGTGTGTGTGTGAGGCAAGCAAGGGTGCATATAACCAAAATAGCACTGAGTGCAATCCATCTTTGAACCAAAAGTACATCAACAAAGAGGCTCTAGATGGCCTCTACAATCAAAAAAAATCATGCTACAACAAATACCTACATATCACCAAAATCATTGACTATATTGGGATCCTTATCATTAATATCACCCTCTAAGCATTAAAATAAGATAGAAAAGTTTAACAAGTCAAATCGAGATTTTGTTTGAGCGATGAGTACATTTTTACTAAGATCATGATAGAGGAGTTCAACAATCAATGCCACCAACATTAAGGTACATAGAGAGCTTCGTGCTCTTGATTAAATGCTAGTTCAATACCCTCATGCGTAATAGAATCCGATGGAAACATTGCAATCCCCCCAACCCTGAAATCCTGAAAATTGTTAAGTTTGTTGGGTTTTGAGTGGGATCTAAAATTCTACTCTCCATATGAAATCCAATGAGGTTGGAACCACTCTCAAACATCCTAAAACAATTAATTATTATGTTAAAAATTGAAGTAAAAGGATGACAGAGCATTAGTAAGGCCCTAAGGTTGAATATTAGGCTTCCCCAATCATAAATCATTGTTTTTAGGCAAAATTCAAGGGGGGTGCCTAGACAGCCCACCTCCTTTTTGAGGGGGGCACCCACAAGGACCCTGCCTTTAGAGAAACAAGCATCCTCCACATTAGGGAAACATTCCCCTTGTGTTTCCACAAGTTTCCCCAAAATAGGGACATGCCAAAACATTCCCAAACATCGCCTCATCCCGAGAGCATAGGGGCCTACTTCTAGAGCTTGGCGACAATGCCAAGTATGTAGTAGAGGATGTTGACAACATACCATTTAAGTTGGATTCTAGGAGTCCTATGGAGGTGAATGAAGTGGTGTATGTACAAGGGCTTGAAAAGAACATACTCTCAATTTCGGTCATGGAAGACAAGGGGTATGATGTTAGCTTTATAGGAGGACAGGTACTTGTCAAGTCGAAGGGATCTAATCCTAGCATGAGGTCAGTAATTGGAGGCAAAGAGGGTAACTTGTGCTTGTTGAGAGGGCAGCTAGTATGAGCCCTAGTGCATGACAGTGATAAGTTGTGTAAATTGTGGCACAAGAGGATGGTCACTTGCACTATAGAGCTTTACCATTGTTAGGGGAGACAGTCACCAATCTTCCAAAGTTCAGTGTAGAGCAAGAACCAGTGTGTGCGGGATGAACACTTGACAAGTATGCCAAGGCCAATTTTAGAAAAAGCAAAAACAGGTCCAAGGTTGTGTTGGAATTGATTCATTCCAATGTATGTGGCAGTATGTCAGTGGAGGCTGTGATTGGATATTATTATTATGTGACATTTATAGACAATTTATCCAGTAGGACATCAATATACTTCCTGAAGGCCAAGGATGAGATCTTCAAACAGTTCCAAGAGTTCAAAGCACTTGCGGAGAACCAAACGAGAAAGAAGATCCAAGTTCTCATATCAGACAATGAAGGTGAGCACACCTCCAATGAGTAAAAAAATTTTGCAAGGAGGCAGGAATCAAAAAGGAGTTGATAGTAGCATATAATTCACAGCAGAATGGAGTGGTAGAAAGAAAAAACAGGGCTATCATCGAAGTAGCCAAGGCCATGATCCATGATCAAGATCTACTTATGTTCTTACGGGCAAAGGTGTGTAATAAAAATGTGTATTTGCAAAATAGGAGTCCTCATAAGGCATTGGGGTACAAAACTACTTAGGAGGCTTTCACAAGAGTGAAACCAAAGGTGAGCCACCTTCGCATCTTTGAAATTCTAGCTTATGTCCACATTCTATCGAAGAAAAGGACTAAGCTGAAGACCTTAGTAGAAAACGACATCTATGTTGGATACAACGAAACTTCAAAGGCTTACAAGATCTACATTTTAGTGTAAACAAAGGCAGTGGTCAACAAGGATGTCAATGTCAAGAATGATAGGACCTTTAGGAGGTTACATGGGTCAGATCCAAAAGTGGCAAAGGATCATAAGAAAGAGGCTCCAAACATTGAGGAGGGACCAGCAGCATCTACAGCAAGGACACAGGCTTTTGATCAAGAGGATTGAGATATTCCTTCGAGCTTTGACAAGCTGAGGCCAAGATCGGCCAAGCAAACTTTGAGGGATGTTGAAGAGCATGTGCAGGCCCCAAGCAACACCTTCAAAGAGAGTAGACCACCGAGCATATTTTCCACTTACATGGTCTTGATGAGCAGCATTAGCAAGTCCAAGGCTTCTACTTTTGAGGAGGCAACAAATTAATGAGTTTGGAGGGATGCCATGATGGAGAAGTACAACTCCATCATGAAGAATGATGCCTGGAAGATTGTATTGATGCCTGAGGGGAGTCAATGGTCACTTCTCAATGGATCTACAAGATCAAACATGCAGCAACTGGCAGTGTCGAGAAGTATGGCAGAGTCCAACCTGTACTATGTACTTGTTGATAGAAAACCACTCCTCTTGGTTCTCTATATGGATGGTCTCTTTCTAATGGGATCTGAGAAACTCATGGTGATGTCTAAGGATGACCTTGCTTCAGAGTTCAAGATGAAGGACATAAGGACGATGCACTACTTTTTGGGATTGGAGGGGTGGCAACAATCAAGAGAGATATTCCTTGGGCAAGGAAAGCATGCGATTGATACCCTGAAGAGATTCAGGATGGAGGATTGCAAGTCAATGTTGACACCTATGATTAGGAACTTGAGAAAGCTTAATGTTCCTAAGAGTGAGTTGATGGATCCCACTTTGTACAGGCAATTGATCGGGTCCTTGATGTATCTAGTCAATACAAAATCAAAAAAAATTATGAACATGCTCAGCAAATTCATGGTGGAGCCAAGGAGGGTTCACTGGGTGGCAATGAAACATGTGCTCAAGTATCTTTGGGGTACAGTGGAGTATGGACTAAGAGTTGGAGTGCAGTTGCAAGGCTACACAAATTCAAATTGGGATGAGAGTGCAGTGCACAGGAAGAGTACTTCCACTTGTTGTTTCAACTTGGGATTAACTATGATCTCACAGTTTAGTCGGAAGCAACAATCAGTGGCACTTAGCTCAGCAAAGACAAAGTACATGTCTACGAGTCTGGCAAGTTGTGAGGTCATGTGGCTTCACAAAATGCTCTCAAGGTTGTTTGGTCTTGAGATGGGACCTATGGTGATTCACTGTGATAGCCAAAGTAGTATCAAGCCTTTGGAGAGTCCAATGTTTCATGACATGTCCAAGCACATAGAGATCAAGTACCACTTCACCAAAGATAGGATACAAAGAGGTTCTTTGAGATTACAGTATATATCCACGTATGAGCAAGTGGTAGAGATTCTCACCAAACCCTTGGTGAAGGGGAAGTTTGTAAAAATAGGGACAATCAAGGGGTGTTGGAGATTCGCTTCCTTGCTAGGAGGGAGTGTTGATTTTGTAACTTCGAAAGGTCTTTTGCATAGGCTAGTGTCTTGCATGCAAGAGAAGGTGGGTTTTTTAGAGGAACAACTAACATGGTTTCTTTCCTAAGTCTAACTTAGGAAAATCACATTAATTAAATTAATTGATTAATGTTGGCTAATTGAGCGAATTTATAAGGATAAATATTTAATTATTTAAGTGATTTAGATCTAATCTCAACCATTGATTTAAGTGGGTTAGGATTTAATCCTAGTCGTCTATCACTTTGGAGATTAAGGGTTAGGGATTTTGCTCAATTTGAAATTATAAAAGGAGCTTAAGAAAAAGGATGAAGGCACATTCATTTGGAGAGATTTCGAATGACTTGTGAGAGCTAATCATAAGTTTGAGAGGCTGAAGACATAAGAAAATAGTTGCGACAAAGCTAGGGGTGGTGGAGATTCCCTTCCTTGCTAGGAGGGAGTATTGATTTTGTAACTTTGAAAGGCCTTTTTCATAGGCTAGTGTCTCGCATGCAAGAGAAAGTGGTTGTTTGAAAGGAACAACTAACATGATTTATTTCCAAAGTCTAACTTAGGCAAGGCACAGTAATCAAATTAATTGATTAATGTTGGCTACTTGAGCAAATTTCTAGGGATAAATATGTAATTATTTAAGTGACTTAGATCTAATCTCAACCAATGATTTAGGTGGATTAGGATTTAATCCTAGCCATCTATCACTTTGGAGATTAAGGGTTAGGTATTTTTCTCAATTTGAAATTATAAAATGAGCTTAAGGAAAAGGATGAAAACATTCATTTGGAGAGATTCCAGCGGATTTGTAAGAGATTCTAGTGGCTTCAGCAATGAAGTTAGTGGCATGTCATGCCACCCACCAAGATTCAACTTTATTGGAGACGTGAATAAGTGGTTGGGACCTCCCCTTGTCATGGCAGCTTAGACAAAAAGAGGTGCTTGTGATCATTGATTAACTCCTTCGGGGCTATTTTGTGTATGCCACTTGCAGTGACCTCTTCGAGTCAATTGTAATGCCTCCGAGGTGGTTACAAATCTTCTATTGAATTGAAAAGAAGCACCTTCACAATAAAAAAATAAACAATTAAAAACAAGTATAACATTCAAAATTTTCTTGTTTCAATTGTAACAAACAGATCTTGCTCGTATATTGGAGACAAACTTATTCATCAATGTGTAAAAGCATTTATTAATAAATGATATATTGACAAATATTACAAATCTGAGCCCCATTACAAATACTTAGGTAGTGTACCTTTTCACTAATGGACATGTCTTTAATAAAAGATGTCTATCACTAACTAATTAACTAGCATTTATTATGTTTTATTATGTTCTGGTGTGTTGTTTGCATCTTCTTGAGAGAAAGCTTCAACACAAGATAATTTGTAGTGGTGTCCTTGCCAATTAAACTCATTGAATTGTTCTTCAAGGTTTGTAGCATAATCTCCCAACTGCATCAACCATTCCTCACCTAGCACTATATCCATCTCTTCAAGCGATAGAGCGTAGAGTTCTATTTATTGTTCCAGCTCTTTTGTTTGAATTGAAACCTTATGACATTTCGCAACTTCTTTGACCTTTTGTCCATTAGCGATCACCACAATGAGGCCTTTGGTGGGGTAGACAAACAGATTTAGTTGTTGGAAAAATTGTAGGGTTGCTTCCTTTTTTCTTGAAGATCGAATCCTCTCCTTTTTAGGATGTGGTGGAATGTATTTTGTAATCGGTGATTGTAGTTGGTCTTTTGGAGTAATTATCTTTCCTTGAAGTTTTTTATCTTCATTTGTATTTGGCTGAGCAAATGAAATTGAAGCTACTAATGCTTTTTTGTGGTGTATCGTCATGGTCTGAATTTGCATTGTATGCTACCGTGATTTCATCATCTAACTTATGTACTTCTACTCGCCTTCCATCCACAATTTTATAGTCGCATAAGAGACATGTCTTCTTTTTCCCTCTCTAATTCATTGTTAAATGTGTCTAAGTCCTTTTCTGCTTCGTAAGCATATAGTGTTTATTGTTGTATCTATGTCTTGGTGACCATTTGTCAACACAATATCTATATTTGTTTATTCCCTTGTTATCTGAATCTTGCTGTCAATTTCCATCTTCCTTAGTGAATGATGGCTTGTTGAACTTGTTCTTTTGTTCAATTAATTCTGTTGCATGTCTAGCATCCTTAATTGTTTTAGGGTTCCATAGCTTTATTTCACTACAAATATAATCCTTCAATCCACATATGTACATTTTTAGTAATTGTTCATCTATGAATCCATTTTGTCTTGTGGCCAAACCTTCCCATTCATGCGTGTCTTTATTCATGTTTCCCTTCTGTTTAAGATGAGCAAATTTACTATATAGATCATCGTCTTCCTCATCATGGGACCTTTTTAATAGGGCAGTCTTGTTAAACTTTGCCAATGAAAAGAATGACCGTCACATTTTCTGGTCCACCAAAGAAACCAATCATAAGCTTCCTCTTCTAAGTTAATGGAGGTTGTCATCATTTTTCTCTTTCACCCAATGGGCGGTTCAATTCAAAAAATCCTTCCATATTTTTTACCCAAATGATTGCCCTCTATAGTCTTTACCATCATATTTCAGTAATTCCTTTATAATCCGTTGATAATCTCTATCTGGGACTCTTGTGTGATACTTACTGGCTGAGAATATTTCAGGTGCTTCTTGAAGTTCTTGCTCACATGTATTTTGTGATTGTGGACTTCATGTTGGTTTCCCATAGGTTTAAGTGTTCTGCAATTAATGTGTCTAGCTGGCCAATTCTTTTGTGTAAATTTTTGTAGATGTTCTATGCTTGATGCAACTTTACTTTTCTTATATATTAGATAGCAATCACATAAACCATAAAGTAAAATGTCGATAGAACATACCAGTAGATCGATAGAAGACAAACCAGAAACAGATAAGGGTGGTGGTGCGTTACGGCAGTCAACAGGATGCTTCAACCAGTGAAGTCTCGATATGGTCGGCTAACCAGCAATGTCACACAACCCTCAGAACAGCCAAACGGTCAACTCAAAAGTCAACCCCAGAAAAATTCAACGTTGTCAGTCAACGGTCAACGCACAACAGCAACAGCACAAGCAACAAGTAAAAGTCAACTCAGCACAGTCGACAGTCAACCTTTGACCTCAGTTCTTGTGCCAAAATGTATGGACTTCAAAAATCGAAGTCTATGCCAAAAATCAACTCCTTCAGACCATGCGTTGACCAAAGTCAACGTTGGTCAAACCTGCAGTGGAAACCCTAGTTGCGGCAAAAATATCTTCGACCTTCTTTCCCATGTGTGAACCGAAAACTGCCTCCAAGGAGCTCGAACTAATCAAAAGAGGAGAGAGAATGTGAGGATGAGATGAGTGAAATTTCCTCCAACGTTGACTCTATTTATATCAATCACTAAGGGTGTGTGACACATCTGCTGGGGAACAAAACCTTAAAGCCAACCTGCACATATTTGAATGTATTAGAAAATAAATTCAAAATAAATGTTCTGCTCATCGGATTAAGATGATCTTTAGATCGATCTTACACCTCTCCGAAAGAAGAACCCAATAAAAATATTGGTATCTTCATCTGAGCATCACAACATGGAGTTTGGACCTAGTTGTCCAATTTTAACATTTTGCCATGGAAATGAAGTATCCTTGCCATTTTGTCCTTGTCGTCATTTCACATTCTTAATGCAGTTTTCCATTGATTCTCCACATCCTCTATAAACTTGTCACTTTTGTATCCTTTTTCTATTAATTTATTGATTTTATCCAACTCCATCTATGCATTTTCAATGTTGCTGAGACGATATCTTATGCTGTTAACCTCATCTCTACATCAGTTGACTTCGACATGTAACTCGTCATTGCTAACCATCTTGGGGCTAGACTTTTTCCTTGAGGACCCCAATTCTAATTTTTATAATAATTGTTAATTATTTATTTATTTAAAAAATCAATTTATGATAAATAAATTATTATTTATTAAAGTCATCTTTTTAACTTTAATTGATTACTACTTAGTATAGTAAGTAGTTCATTAAAAATAATTAAAGGCAATGGTCATGCCAGGAAGAGTTTTGGTGCCCAATCAGTTTATATGCAAGGGAGTGGGGCCAGTAGGCTGACAGCAACGGTATTGGTGAAGTCGACGGTGTCAACAGGGAGTTGGTACACGTGGTCGACGGATTGGACAATGCGAAGGACAGGGGTGCAAGGCACATATGTGGCAGCACGAGGAAAGGCGCAACAAGGTCGCATGTGGACACAGCAGACAGTGCAGCAGCAGGGTTGCATGGCAGACCAGTAGACAAGGTTGCTCGACCACAGACAGGAAGTGCGACAGCAGCAGACGCAGATGGACAATTGGTGGGACAGAGGAGAGTGCAGTGAAATTGACGAACAAGACTGAATGGCAGCATCAGACAGTACAATGTGTCTTTTCGATAAGACACATCCTGTCAGTAACTAATTAACTAGCATTTATTATGTTTATTACATCAACTTCCTGACAGCTAATCATGAGACTACTTAATTATCAAAACATAATTAGAAAGATTAACTTGTCATGATTACATATGCTTCTGTAACAGTGTACAGCCAAAGACAGATTTCTTGCACTAAGTAGAAACATGTTGGCAGGAAGTGACATTACCACTAAAGACTAAAAAGTTACAACTAGCAGAGTAATATTATTTGCTTCAGAAATACAAAATTGGCAGGCATTCCTTTTCACTCAGAATATGAGTCAAACATTCAGAATTTTCCATTGCAACTTCGTAAGAGCTTATCACAAAACTACTTAATTATTAGAGAGAAATAAATGTCATAATTATATATGCTTCTGCATCAGCACACAGCCAAAGACTAAGAAATGCAGAATACAATGGGTAAAGAAGTAGAAAAGGGAGTTACAATGATCAGTTTGACTTTTGAAGTTAGGAGATTGCTCAAGGCACTTTTCAATCTGTGGGATCAATTACCAAACCACTGATCAATACAGAGTTCAATAAACAACGTACAAAACACATGTTTAAGGACAATAATGCTAACCAGGGGACTTGTATCCTGGATTGTAAGTGGCATTCCTTGATCTTGGCCAGAGATTTTATTATCATTTCATAGATCTGATTGCTCAATAGTTTATTAACCAATTCTTCATCCATAAATCATCAAGCACATGAAGAATACCAGTGACATAAATCTGCTAGAACTTTTTGGTTGCCAATGTAACTAATGAGATATCCAGACAAAAGTAAAAGTTCGATTCTCTAACCTAGAAAAGGGGATCCTAGCCAAAGATTAAAATCCAACCTTGCAAAATCTATTATTTCAAAGAGTCCTTGCACCTTTTACTTTTGCCTTCTGCTGACTATATTTTACAGTTTTTTTGGACAATGTTTCCTCTCAGACTGACTCTGTAATACTTTGTTCAGACATGTTTCAGGCATTCTCAATTATTTCCTACTATGCAGTCGGATTCCATGTTGCTCATTTGGAAGACAACAGCAGATATACCCTTGACAATAGAATCAGCTCTCTTCAAAGGAGAGTCACCGATGGCCAAAATCCTTGCCAGTGCAACAAAAAACTAAAAATATATGTTTTGGAGGTAAATTCTTGCAAGGACATCCAATAACAAATACATCTTGCAAGAACTCTTTCCTGAATCCTCTCCATGTCCATTGTCCTGGTAAAAGTCACTATAAGTTTAATAATATGAGGATTTGATTCAATTTGTGTCAATAATTTCTTAATCTATGTGATTTCCTGCTTGTTTGAAACTTTGAACTCAAATGAGAAGTAATAGAGATGGTGATAACTTTAAAAAACAATGATAATTTGATGAAAACACTCTTATATTAGGAAATTAGTAGGAAAATATTCCTAATCATCACTGAAAAAACTTGTAGTTCGAAGGTAAATTTTCTAACAACATCTAGCCTACTATATATTGTTGGAGACTTCATGTAGTTAAACTTTTGAGAATGCATTCATTTTGGGGAATTTGTTGAGTAGCAGCCAAGTTAGGAATATTAGCCACCAAGTTTCCCCTGTTTGGGAGTAACTTTCCAACAATTTTATAATATATATCTTTAATCTATGTAATTACCTGCTTGTCCCAACTCAAATTAGGAGTTTTGGAGGCAGTAATAACTTCAAAAAAACAGGGATAACTTTATGAAAACACTCTTATATTAGGAAATTAAACAGTTGGAAAATATTCCTAATCTAAGTACTATGGTAAATCTTCTTTAAAAAAATTAGCCTACTATATATTGTTGGAGATTTCAAGTGGTTACACTTTTGACAGTACATATGAATACACTTTGGAGAATTTGTTAAGAAGTAGCCAAGTCTGGAATACCAGCCACTAAGTTACCCCTGCTTGGCAGTTACTTTCCTAAAATTCCATAACATATGTCCATTTATCAAGTTACTAGGTTTAGAAAAATAGAAACTGAAAGGAACGACATTGCTCTCAGCAACTATCACAATATCCACTCATAAATGCACAAAGACAAAAAAAAAATATTCACGGAATCACTCCTAGGTAACAACTGAATACAGATAGTACTGGATTTGGTCAATCACTCATTAATTTCTTTTCTGAACTTTCAATTTTTTGCAAGGCTCTTAGGATCAATTTCTGATTGATTTTCCTCCTTCAATCTCTTCTAAATCTAACATAAAAATATCTGAGCTGATAGCTGTTATTCTTAATTTGTGGTTCCAATTCAGCTAAAGTTTATAATGCCTGAAATTCAGGAAATTTGAAATGGCATCCTTTGTGCTCCCATTTTCAAATAGACACATTGAAGCATAAGGACAATGATGGTCTTGCCATAGTTTTTAGTTTTAAAAAAATCTTAGGATCAATTTCTGATTGATTTTCCTCCTTCAATCTCTTCTAAATCTAACATAAAAATATCTGAGCTGATAGCTGTTATTCTTAATTTGTGGTTCCAATTCAGCTAAAGTTTATAATGCCTGAAATTCAGGAAATTTGAAATGGCATCCTTTGTGCTCCCATTTTCAAATAGACACATTGAAGCATAAGGACAATGATGGTCTTGCCATAGTTTTTAGTTTTAAAAAAATCTTAGCTGCTTTATATGATGTTTTTCTTAGATTTCTGGGTAAAGAACAAACTCTAAAGATATGTATGAATTAGTCAATCACAACAGCTTTTGCATACCTGCTCTTGAGAGAAAATAAGGAGGAAGCTCCCCAATTGCAGTCCCAATTCCCCACAGAATGGCTTCAAGTTGAACCTGGGGCAAAATGCTGAGTAGAGGAGTCCTGAAGCGCTCAGAATCAATCAACAGCGGAAACAACGGGGAGCCAAACTCTGAACAGGATTTATCAATCCATGATGGTGCTCTGTTTAACTGAATGGTATCATATGGAGCAGTTTTCAAATCAACCCGACCACACTGTGTAGCTTTTATTGTAAAAATTGCAATATGTGGACCTAGATATAACACAAATGTATGCAAGCCAGATCCTGCATCAATGAAACCAAGTATATTCAGTAGCAATTTCAAAGAATGTACACCAGTAGGCCAAAACTACTAAATCAACCTAGCATTACTAAATGGAATCCCAGTATAACACATTCACGGAAGGTGGTAATCTTATCATATAAAGAGAAAACATTAGACTATGCTGTTTTCAATATAGAAATAGAAATGTCATTGTAAGTCACCAGTGAAAAAGTGAATACACAGCAATGCAACAGACTTATAAATGAAGTAAATGAAAAAAATTAAGTCTCGTAAATGAAAATAATTAAGTCTTCCCTCATATTTTTCTGCTTTATATCTGTGTGCTTGATAACAACTGCTTTAACAAAATAATAGTTGGATCACTAGAGCACAGGACCACCCTCGATGGCATCTTAGTATTACAGACCCTTGTCTTCAAATGAGAAATGATAATGTTGATGTTGGTCTTCCCTCTATGCTTTGGAAACTAAAGCAAGCATCTCTTTGGCACCATGATGCTAACATATCAGTCATATAATATGAGCTGGAGGGGAACTGCCTACTTATATCACTGAGGACAACAGATAACTGAAAAGGTCACCCAACTCTTTGAAAGGATTCAACAGGAAGATAGCCAACTGGTAAGAAACTAGAGGGCAGCTGTCTAATTGTTGTTCTTCCTGCAGGTCAAAAGGAAGGCTATTCTGGGTGGCCAGCAGCAAGGAGCTCCATGAGGACTTATCAGACTGCTCTGCAAACTGCTGTGTACAGTGTAACACCTAGTTTCACGAATTGGGGTACAGATTTTGTGGACAGCTGGAAAGTAGACCCAAATTTCAAGCAGAAAGGGGACTAAGATGCCAAAAAAAAATTCCCAAAGAATCACAAGAATTATCCAATCTAAACAACTTGTAATTTTATAAACATACAAGATAAAAATTATTTATAAATTACAATCTGTAGATTATGATCAATGTTCTCCTTGATAATTGAACAATTAGTATATCATAAAGACACCGAGGATTTATAGCAATTTCTGGGTGTGTATGTTAATAGCCCAAGCAAGGATATGATGCCCAGAACTTCTGACATTTAAAATTTTGCAAATATGGTCTATGACAAGCATGCACTCAGAAGGACAGCATGGAATTTAAAGCATTGACCTCTACGATAATTGACAGACTAACAACGATAATTGACAGACTAAGAACTAATTTGAATTTTGAACCAGTATCTTCAAAGTTCTAATAATTATGAGGCATGGCATAATTTGCACAACGTAGCAAGAACTGAAACCTTGAATAAAATTTGAACACCAGAATAAATAAATAAATTTAGACAATGTAAAAATGAAGCTTCATATGTAAACAGTACATTGGTCGTCGACGGAGAGATACAGGACCAACAGCTTCATATGCATATTGCTCTATTCTATCAAAGAGAATTGCACTTGACTCTGATCATCCAGTTCACCATGGCAACCAACCAAATTTATCAGACCCCTTGGTCTTTAGAGGATAATTATTAACTTGCTTGCAATGGAGAAGAGAGCTAAATGACATGCAAGCCAAATTTAGGTTTGCATTTCTTCGTTTAAATAACGGACAACTAGGGTGGACTTAGACGGAAGTTTAAACAGAATTAAACTAGCACAACCACATCAGGAAGGAATGCAGGAAACAAACATGTTTATCACTATGGTTGTCAGTAAACCTCAGTATTCACACCTACACATAAATCCTTAGAAAATCAACTAACATGGAAGCTAAGCCTGTTATATCACAGGGTAAAGAGAAACCAAAGCACTAATAGAAAGGAAAACACAAGTGATAATCAGAAGAGAAGCAAGTGGAAGGAGAAGAACCACATTCCAACAAAGTGTCCCTGGCATATTCTTAACCCCTAAATTTGCCAATTGCAAATTTGGAGCAAGTGCTAATCAGAAGAGAAGCAAATGGAAGGAGAAGAACCACATTCCAATGAAGTGTCATGGCATAATGTTAACCCCTAAATATGCCACTTACAAATTTGGCGGGTTAAGGACTGTTACCCACCAAAAGGTGCATAACACATAGGAAAAAAAATTTCTCCTCCTTGGACAGCCATCAGGCAGAAGCCATATATGATCAGCACATGACATTACACAAGGATCCTCAATTTCTTGCTCCGGTCAGATTTCTCTGTCCCATCCAGCATTTCTTCTTGAAGAAAGGTGGGTCAACCATCAACAAGTACTTTAATCATTTTGCAATGATGTGCTTTGTAATATTCCTAATAGTAATTAGCAATTCTACTAATTGTAATATTTCTAATTAGCAATTCCGCTAATTAGAATATTAAAGTTTTGATAATTTTGTATTTCTTAATGTTAGCCAGAAATAATGTGGGCCGGGGACCCACAAATTAGATTAAAATGAACTAAGGCATTTTCCTATAGTTGAGAGGCAAATATTGCAGCCTTGGTGGGAGACAGGATGAGCCAATGAGGAGGCACTGCACATTCCAGAAAGGCAGCACAGGAGTGGCCAGAGGAGGGGCAGCGCAGTTTTTGGTGGGGCCCCAAGGGAATGTTGGGCCTTTGGAGACAAAAAGGAAGAGGCAGCTCATTTTGCTCATTCATTCAATCATCTAATTCGAATTGTATTTTGACAGAGCATGCTTGAGCAAGAGCCATGTCTGCATTGTTGTTTAGCAACCAAGTGTTCCCGAGCAGGAATCTCAACCTCTACTTTGGGGGACTTTGAGTGTCTGCCCTAGGGAGGAGAATTACACCAGTTTGATTCAAGGAGAAGTTGTGGATCCATTCACAGAGTATTCATCAGCAGAGACAGCGCAGCACAGTCATTGCGCAGTAGTGAGAGGGAGCTCATCCAAGTGCAGAGGAGTGCGGGAGTTTGAGGAGGAAATTGGTGGGGAGACTGAGAGCTTCCTAACAATGTTGTTGCACAACTTTGGGAGCATTCTTCAGTGATATTTCTAGGTGCACAGTTTCAGCCAGCAGCATAGAGAGCCAAGCCCAAGAGGGCCAATTTCCAGGGTCAGCCATTCCACAATTTCTTCACGGGTTGTTGTGGGTTTTGTGAGTAGAGTCTGGGGTTAAAAGCCCGGAATTTTCTGAGAAGTATAGCAATCCCTTACAGCATTTCTTCTGAAGCAGCAGCAGCATTCTGGCCAAGGACTGTGCAGAGCTACAGCCACGCAGTGTACATTTTTGAGAGAGATTTCGAGCTTGTTCCGAGGCTACCTTCAACTTGCCTTGAGCAAGCCCAGGTGCCTTCATTCCAGCACCTCTCTTGTACACAATTTATCGATGTTAATAAAATGGCTCGGCAGTATTTTATGGCTCCAATGGTGTATTGATTCCAGTTTTTGTTTCGCTGTCTGCTTATTGTCTTTTAGCCTGTTATTACGGTAATTACCAATTAGGAATATTACATGCTTTCACTTAATGTTATGGGCATGCTAATATGGATCAAGGTCCAAACTGGATAATTGACTGATCTCATCTGTATTCTTGTTCCCTCACTTCACGTGGGAAGTTAGTCTTTGACTCTAGTCCAGTGGAACCTCCTTTAAGGCCTCAAGGTTTTAGGAAGGGCACTACTCAAAACTCATTGATTGAAGTAGAATTTCCAAGGTAATCCATACTTACTACTTTCCATCTTTCCCCATTATTCATATCCATCACCACATTCCTTAAGCACATGTTGCTTCATCCATAAAATGGAACTCTATTGTCCCAACTCTAATGAGTAATAAATTGACTCATCTTTAAGGGGTAATGGAAAATTTCAAACACAAGCTTGGACTCCTGAGTTATGCACCCAAAGAAAGTTAATCATAAAAAGTAAAAGGCACACTAGAAGGGTGGAAAAAGAAGGCCGAGGAAATGGGTAACTCATGCATCCACAATTGCTCCCTCCTTACACCTATACACTTAAGATTTTGGACCTCCATTAGCCGGTCACATGGTGATGGCACCTTGCCCTAAAGTCCTTCCCACTTTGCAACCATCATTTTTCACACGCGCATACAAATTGATGGGCTAATCTGTGGCATGTCACTTCCCCTTGGGGGTTGGAAACGCCTAGTAAGGCTATTGACCTAATATCCCTAATATAAGGTAGTAACTTGATTACGTAACTTGATCTAGTTAGACATTTTAAGTTGAGCTTTGTGTGAAGTATTCTTTTGCCTCTAACATTACGTATGGTCCACTATGATGTATTTATGGTTATTAACCCTAATGATTATTGATTTCATTGGATCTTCAGAGGGTTTAATCAAGAGGTGTTATCACAGCAGAAGAGGCCTCTTAAGAGATAATTCTCATCCATTTCAGCAACATTCCAGTGGTTGTTTTACCCATTCCAAAGAGATAATATGACCTTATTGATACAGCATTTCCCATCCAAAAGAGAGCGTTGGGATATGAGATGGCTCCACATGGTACTTGAAACTCTAGAATACCCCCTAGATGGACCCAAGACGCCCCCCAAGCTAGCATTGACATTGTTTGATTGACAGGAAGGGCTTGCACATCATTGATGGGCCCCAACACTTGAGCATAATGGTGCCACATCACTCCTTTTTTCCTAAGAAGGGTGACGTAGGGCACCATGGTGATGATGTCATTGTTGTGGAGGCACTTTTGGAGACATGCCCATGGACTCTAAGCAATTTCTTGAAAATATGGAGCACTCATGACCTATTTGTCACTTGCTTGCGGCATTTTGAGCTCCCTTGGTGGATGACGTCATAGGGGAGGAGCCCCATTACCCACACGTGTGGGCTACTTTAGCATTATTTGTTATGTTTTTTAACTATTATGAGGTTAGCTTGTAACTTCTCACTTGTTGAACAATTAAGCAACTTGTATTAGGGATTTTACTTGTAAATTTGTAAAAATAAGGGTTGTAAGCCTCATATAAATAGAGGCTTCCCTTAATTCATTTTGATCATCACACATTTATCACTCATGGTTTGTGCAAAGGTGCAAGTTAGTCTTTTTCGCTGCTTTGGCCGATATGTGAGTTTTCTATGGTGTGAGTTCTCTTCGAGATGGTATCTTGTGTTTAGATATTTTCCTAGGATTGAATGAAGTGTTCCTTTGGAGAATTTTGTAAGTTTCATGCTTTATCTTTTATATTTTGCATATTGTATCTATGAAGTAGGGTTTCTATTTCATGCCATGATTAAATGCTAAATTTATGTTGAAATCTTGCTCCATTATAGTATGCAAAATCGTTCTCTTTGAAACCTATAAGGAAACTCTGATTATGCATTCCTTATAGTTAAATTCTCCCCTCATAAGGAAAATAGTTAGGGTTCTTAAATTGGATGCCCTAGTCATCCCCACTTACACCATCAAAACCATTATAATTGAATTTAGCCCTAGAAGAATCCATTAAGCACATTTAGGATAAGGCACTAATTATAAGGTGTGTTGATCACTTTAAATCTAGTAAATTTCTCTTGATTACCTTTGTCCTAGATATCTCGGGTTAGCGATTACGGTTTCTATGTGGTAAATTGCATAAGAGTTTGATGTTCATGGTTCATTGAGTAGGAATTGCTTCAATAAATAAGACAAAGAAAAACCTAGCATTGTTGCATGGTGAAACCTTTAGGGCTAATGTCATCCTTGATTTGTTGCTTATGCACATTTTCAGCCATAAAATTCCATTAATAAACCCTAAACCTTGGTGCCTATTAGAAGGCCTTGCTTCCTTTTGTTGATTAATCATTATCCATTAAGAAGCCTTTTCTTTGGTTGTGATATGACATTATATACCCTAACATTTTAAATTAGAAAAACCCTAATTTATAACAACCATCTATTTGGTCTAAGAATAGAGTGCTTGTACATCAGAATAAAACACCTAGGCCTTCTAGGCTTTTTCAGTTCTTTGTCCCATCCTATAGACCTCTTATTTATCACCTTGAGCCATAGCATGATAGTAATTAAATATCCTTTAGGTGATTTCGGGAAGCATCCCTTATGGTCAGATACCACTAAAGTGAAGGAGAAAGGTTGTTGAGGTGATAGTGGGAACCCTTTCACTTGTTGGCACAAGCTCTGGTTTTGCCTAGTGGGGCTTTGCGCTGGGCTTGCTAGATTTTGCAACAATAAGGACCAATACATTTCATTAGGCTGGAGGTTCAAATACAACTTGGGGGTTGGTTCCCGTGGAGACTAGTAACAAGATTGATTCAATGATAGTTCAAACATATTTTTACACAGATTAGAGAGAGTTGTTATTTTTATCAACTTCCCTACTTTGTAGGAGACGGAGTTCTAGGGATGATACAACAATATTGATCACATATTCGAAGCCCTTATGAACATAGGATTCTAATGAGGCCTTTCCAAGTGACATGCATAGCACTTACTATTTTTAGTAGCTTTCGTCCAGAGGCTCACATGTCAAAGATAAATGTTATATTTAGAAGCCTTGCAAAATTTTGAGTTTGACGAGCTACTTGCGAGCAACATACAAGTATTTTCTAGTTTAACAGTATTTTCATGTCAATTATGATCGCAAATTTGGATTACTTAACGAGGACAAATCCAATGAGTATGATTTCATGAGATTATGAGGATTTTCTATTTTTAGCAGTAGTCGCATGTCAAGTCTAATTACAAATTCAAATTTCCACACTATAATTTGAGTCCAATGGTGGTGTTTTCATCTAAGTCTGAGACAATTATATTTTTAGCAATTGGCAAATGGTAGTCAAATGGTGGTGGTTTCTTTAGAATTTGAACACTTCCTATTTTTAGTAGTCATTGCATGGAAGCATTGATAGCGTATTTTGGTTCACCATTAGATTATGAGTCTAATGAGTAAAATATTGTGGGCATGCCGACATTTCTATTTTTAATTCAACATATTTTTAGAAATGTTATATATGGCAAGGTCCACCTCTCTAAGGTAGAATGATATCAATGCCATAAGAAGGGTCCCTATGGTAATGATTGTCCCGACAATTTGAGAAATAAGAAGAGAGAAAGAGATCAAGCCAAAATTGCCGAAGAAGGAGACTCGAAGAAAGTCAAGCCCAAATAATTTGACATTAGGGATTTACACTACTAAGTCCTTTGCTTATAGCTCTAGATATCTTATTTCATATTTTTTATGTTTTAGAATTTATAGGTTTTTAACATATTTTTGGAAAATACATTTTATTGTTTTGATAAGTTTATATGTATACCTCCAGCTTTGGAGGGAACCCTCAACAACTCCCAAAGATAGGTATTTCATCTCCTTTCAGTTTTTGGTTTCATATTTAAGTTTTGATTATATTAATACTAATCACCTTTCTCCCTCTATTGTCTTGATTAAGAACATCATCTGCTATATTCTCGAGGATCGAGGAGGACCTCTCAAGACAAGGTTTATCAAGAAACAAAGGTATGCTTTAAAACATTGATTTCTTTTTAAATGTTCATTGATTTGACAATCTATTACTAACATTGTTGTGTCCACCAATAGTGAATCACATTGATTCTTATTTTGGGTGATTTATCACTTGATAAATCTACACACCCCACTTATATTCTTAACTGATTTTGTAGAACCCTAGAAAAGTTTTGGAAACCCTAACCAAAGGGCATGTTAATGTGAATGTGTGAAACCCTTACCTACTTAAGGTTATTGTGAAATGTTATTTGAAGTTTTATTGATGATGTCATGTTAAGGATTTTGGTATGATTGGGAAAACCTAACTTGTTAGGGTAGAATGATAAGGTCTAAAATCCCGAACCTTTAAGTTCTGGTAATGTTGGGTTTGCTATTTTTCTACATTGAAACCCTAACTCATTAGAGTTTAGTGGAAAGTGTAAGCAAGACCCTTATAATGTCTTAGAAATTTCAAATGATTTCCTTGGTATGTGTGTGTTTGTCTGATCAAACCCTGGTCTGATCAAATTTATTGATATGTTATGAAGTTGGGTTTGACTATGAAATGAAATACCTTTGCTTGATGATGAATCCCTTGGTATGTGAAGATATGTCCTTTTTGGTTGAAACCCTAGCTTGGTCTAGGTTAGTGTATGTCTAATGTATTAATGTTGTTGGACATATGAAATGCCTTTGAATGATACTGCTAGAGACATGTGTTGACCTAGTTATTGATGGTCATAAGTCTTAGGATTTAATATAAGTCCTTGTCTAAGATTCTAGGATGATGAATGTGTGAAACCCTTACCTGCTTAGGGTTATTGTGAAATGTTATTTGAAGTTTTATTGATGATGTCATGTTTAGGATTTTGGTATGATCAGGAAAACCTAACTTGTTAGGGTTGAATGATAAGGTCTAAAATCCCGAACCTTTAAATTTTGGTAATGTTGGGTTTGCTATGTTTCTACATTGAAACCCTAACTCATTAGGGTTTGGTGGAAAGTATAAGCAAGACCCTTATAATGTCTTAGAAATGATTTCCTTGGTATGTGTGTATTTGTCTTATCAAACCCTGGTCTGATCAAATTTATTGATATGTTATTAAGTTGGGTTTGACTATGAAATTAAATACCTTTGCTTGATGATGAATCCCTTAGTCTGTGAAGATATGTCCTTTTTGGTTGAAACCCTAGCTTGGTCTAGGTAAGTGTATGTCTAATGTATTAATGTTGTTGGACATATGAAATGCCTTTGAATGATAATGAATTCCTAGATACATGTGTTGACCTAGTTATTGATGTTCATAAGTCTTAGGATTTAATATAAGTCCTTGTCTAAGATTCTAGGATGATGATATTTGGAAATCTAGGGTTTTGCAGCTAAACCCTAGTAGCAATTAAATTCTCTAGTATGTGTGATATAACAATCTAAGATTTATTTATATAATGATTGTTGGGGTTGTGAAAATGAAATTCTAGGGTTTTGGAGTTAAAACCTTAGTAGAAGTAAAAATCTCTGATGTATGATAATATGATGATTTGAGATTTGTGTAAGATTGTTGAAATTTGAGTTTTGGTTGGATTTGATGGTTGATTGAAAATCTAGGGTTTGCACCTAACTCTAGTGGAAGTTGGAAGTCGGTCATGTTAATGACAAAGTTGTGATTGACTTTGATTGATTCTCGTGTATGAAATTTAGGGTTTGTATAAATCTCTAGTGAGGAGTCCAACATATGAATTATAATAGTTGTTAGATATCTTGTAGATCTATATTTAAAAAAAATTCTAGGGTTTATTATATGTTGTAGTTCGGTGTGTTACACCTTTGAAACCCTAGATAGAATGAAAGTTGTAATGAAGTAGTCCAGGGTTTATGACAAAGTCCCTAGCAAAATGTTTAAAAGAATGTCTCTTGTTTGTAATTAAGTTTGGGTATCTGATATGTATAAAGTCGAAATGCTTTCATGATTCTGATAAGGCTAACTTCATGCTTCTATAGATTTGGTTGTACTTGCGACCTAAGTTGTGTAAGTACACAATCTTCAATATGGTGAAGATGCTCGTTGATGTGATAAGCATGATGAGGATGATGATAAATCTAATGAAATGGTTGGAAGCCACGAAAGATTCTCCAATGACGAAAAGAAGAAGTTGATTTCCTTGAGGAAGCCTGAATAAAAGAGATCTCCCTAAGATTAAGAGGGAGTCTAGATAAAAATGCCCCCTAGTTGAAAGGGAGGGCATAGCTTGGTTTTGATTGAAGAATGAATTTCAGAGGATATGTTGTTGCATGAAGAGTAGGAGAAGGAAAGTGTATGGTGAAGGAATCTTTTGTCAAAGATTCGATTGATAGTCCTACTATGAAAAGTTGAGAAGCAACATCAAGAAAGACCCCAAAGGTTTGTATTTGTTTATGTACATGTGTATGTATATTATTGATTGGGGTTGCGTTTGTACAAGAAAATCTCTTGAAGGATTTGATAGCATGTTGGTTACCAATCAGTTTGATTGGGAGAGATTGGTCATCCAGGATCTGCTGGATCAAGGGATGTTGAGGCTTTGAGTGAAGCTACATATGGCACTGTGTGTTGATGACTAGGTCACGAAGTTGGAAAGGTTGTGTTGATTAAAGAGCTCTACTTTTTGAATACATATTTGGATCCCTGGGTTGATGGTTAGCAAGTAAGCCTGATGGTACCTAAAGGGGCTGAACACTTGACTCCATCTTAGTCACACATGGATAGATTGCCTTGGTCAAGAATCTAGTCTATGGCATTGCGATGCCTAGATTGATGAGAGACCAATGGATAGATTGCCCTAGTCAGGAATCTAGTCCATGCCATTGTGGTGGCTAAAGTTCTTCATTGTTCATATAGTATGAGATCTTCCATTGTATTTTTATATGGTGAATACCTCCCTAGTTAAGAGGGAGTATTGGAAAATATAACTAGGTTCGGATTTCATTTAATGTATTTGAGTTATCTTGTAAGGTACTTGTCAAAAGAATAAAGAAAATAATTTTTATTATTATTATTGTGACTTATTAAAGCATGGGTTTCATGCTTGGGTCAC
Source organism: Pinus albicaulis (assembly GCA_034641835.2). Lineage (NCBI taxonomy): Eukaryota > Viridiplantae > Streptophyta > Pinopsida > Pinales > Pinaceae > Pinus > Pinus albicaulis. The sequence continues at coordinate 225,221,575 of CM076574.1, forward strand.
CATGTTTTAGGTCAAAGTCCCCACTGAGGACTTCTAGGATTTAAAGACACCCTTCTTAGGCTTTTGAATCATGTAAAAAGGTTTAATATTGAGTAAAATATGAATCATGTGACCTCCACACCAAGGTGTCCTAAAGGGGATCATGTCAGCCTAAGAGACACCTATTCGACCTCACTTGGAGCCTATAAAAGGAAGGAAATCAAATTCATTTGGAGCACACTCTCTCATAGCAAATTCGATATCTCATGTAACTGGGAAAAGTTCGAAATTTGTTGCCAGGAAGCCGAAAGAAGTGTGGGTTTGGGGAAGTCTAAGGAGAAGAAGAAAAACAAAATTTCAATGCCTCTCTCTTTGTTTCATGCCCTAGATGGGGAGATCGAAGTCTTCCAAGTTTTGTTGTTGTCGGAAGTCGTCTACTAGTGGAAGTTGTTGCCTAGTCGAAGTTGTTGGAAAGGGGTCGAAAATCTGGAGGTTAACTTGCATTGAATGCACTTATTCAAGATCCCTTAGGACGCCTCTTGGTTGGCTCCCGTCAACTTTGAATAGAAAGATATTACCATATACCACAATCTGATAGAATCTACCAGGTGTTCCACCTTCAAGAGTTGACTACAAAGATGCACCTCATTTTTAGGTGTCCCACATACTATGAGATCAAAGGATGCTATCACTATGAGATAAAAGGATACTATCACTAATTCTAAAAGGACTAAGAAGCTCCCCCTCTACTTTCTTCCAATACTAGTACCAGAGCTGCTTATCCCTCTTTATCAGAGAAATCTTCAACCACATATCTCAACTCTTGCATGCCATGCCATGCCATGCCCTAGGATGAACAAGTCGATCACCTCACACTTCATTGTTGATTCGTCAAATCAAAGAAACAAGTGATAGGAAAAATTCCAGCGTGCACCAAATAGCCGAATGGTGAGACGATAGGTGTCTCCTCAGCCTCCTCTAGGAAACCAATCAATATTATCGAGATTGGTTTAGAGGAGATAAACCATACATCAAGCCACGTGTTCTCAAAGCATTAAAACAAGTAGCTCTAGACAAATTCAGAATATAGCATCTCCTACCCCCAATTTCAAAGGAGCGACCAAAGATCCATTCAAAATTTCCTTCTTACAACCTCAAATGCTATGAGTATCCCTTGCTCATACTCCCTGCCCCCTTCCCATGACCATACAACCGAACCCCTTTATGGTTCCAAAGTGCTCCAACAACGGGCCAATGTTTAGTTCACCCCCTCTCCTTGGCCATCAAACTTAGGAGACCTTGACATCATCAACCTCATTGCCTGACCTCTCTCTCTCTCTCTCTCTTGACAAGTTCTTGATTCGTCCACCTTCAATCTTGGACAAACTCATTTAGTATTTTTTGTCACAGTTTTATACATATGTTCTAATGTTATGCTTATGTAGGTTTCTTTTTTTATACTACTTTTCAACATTTTCTAGGAGTGGCAATTGCACTCCCACATTACATTCATACTGGTTGTACTCTTCAATCCCATTGGCCTACTTTTGTGGTCATTCATCGAACAAATAGTAAAATTGTCTTATCTTATCTTATCTTAAAAGAAACTGCCGAATGTGGAGAGATAATTACACCAATCCATGTATCTGAAAAACCAACTACAAAAATATATAAGAGATTTGGTTGACTGCAAGTTAGATTTCCTGCATATGGGAAGAGTTGTGTCAAGGGTGTTGGGCATGCTGGTCAATGTGCATAGAAAACAAATCCCAGATGACTCATCGCATGCACCCAAAAGAAAATCAGATCATACTTTGGAAGTAGCTAGTTGGTTGAACTCAAGTGAAGGAGTGTAGCAGTTGAACATGTCATTGTGGTTTGTGTGAGTAGAGTAAGGCCTCTGTAGTCCCAACAAAGAATTTAAAACAGACAAAGTGTTCAGTGATTTGCAAGATACAAACCAACAATGTGTGGTCTTCTAAAGCAATGGTATTAGTAGATGTAAATGTCATTTGGCCAACAGGTGGGGTAAATTACATTCTGCAAAATGTCATAGCACATCTATGAGAGACTCATCCATTAGAACCCTGCAATGGGAGCTGACAGCAGACAACCACCACTAATGATAATATTTACAAAGCAGATGCCAAGGATCGATAGAAGAATTATAAGCTTGTCTAAACATATGCATTAAGAAATTAGTCTTAATGTGAATCGCCACAACACTGATGGGGTTCGAAGCAAAGAACGCGCCATGATACATAGGCAAAGCACAACCAAAGCCTTTACTGAACTGGCATTGCCTACATTGCAGCCTATAAGGAAGCTGCTTACATTGCAGCCAGTAAGAAGGCTTGTAAAGAAGTCCCCTAATTGCAACCAAAGAGAATGAAGATATTTATTTATATTAGATCTGATTCCTCAAACAAACAAAATTTCAGCGGGTAACAGAATGCTAATGGTAGTGTTGGAAAGTGTTGGGACTTTCTTAAATAAATGGTATTAAATGTCACCTGAAAAATCTATGACTTCTTCAAAAGACGTGACACATTTCTAAATCCTCACCTCAACACCACATATCACACGTTTCTTACTACAACTAGAGCAAGGGAAAATTCCAAACAAATGTTGATGATCAAAATGTTCCGATACATGTAGTGTGACTGTTATACAAATAGGCAAGCTACCACTATAGGCTGATAATAACCCAAAAGAGTAGAATGGAAGTTAAAGATGCACATAAAGCATGAAAAGCGTTAGGGGCAACTCCACCCTAACCCTTTTTGTGCTTTATGTGCATCTTTAACTGTTGTGCTTCCATTCTACTCTTTCCTGAGTCTGTCTCTCCCTGTTTCTTTCCTAAAGTCTCTAAATAGACAATATATGCTTTTGTTTGAATCATGGTAACTCTGAGCCACATGGCAAAACAAAATAGGGTTGGATTCTGGAAGATCTAGCCACTCCAGCAGTTTCAAGGTTTACAAGCTGTCTGAAACACAAGTGACCATTTTCAATCAACATTACCTCAACTGACTATTATGCCTCGGTGAACTTTCCCATATTCACATTTTATGAATATGATACTGGAATGTCAATTTGTCATTATTTATTAATATATGGGCCTCTGTTGACGCATCTCAATCTGTCTAGAAAAGATGGATTTCATGGAATGCAAATCTGAAATTTGATTTATCATTTATCATTTCAACTACTAATTGTTTCAAATCATAAATTATCATTGTTCAATATGTGTTTGAATAAGAAATATAAAATTTAATTTGGTTCCAATTCAGAAATTACATGTTTGAAACCGTGATTCTCAAATCTAGGATGTTATGATGTATCAGAATGATGATATCAATCATTTGAGAATCCACAAAATTATGAATCATTTAAGAGTTCATTTTTTTATTTTTTAAATGTTCAGCATAAATTTAAATTTTTAAATATATAATTATAAAAAAAACTAGGTTCGAGGATCTGAATGAATTCATTTCTTTATTTTTAAATTCAGTATAAAATTATTTTTTAAATATTTATTTATAAAAATCCAAATCCCTCATTCCTAACTTCAGGATGTGTGTCACGTCCACGCCAGCTTCTTCACGCAATTCTGATTGCACCCACAGTTCGTGTAACATTGCTTTTTACAGATAATGGCAAAAGACGTCAAGTGGTACCATATGTATTGTTGGCCACATTAGAGGTTTGGTGTAGGGCATCCTTCATCCCCTCAGTCTAGGTTCCCAGTATAATGAAAGATCACCAATTATAACTTCTCAAGTTTGAGTAGGGGTACATTGCATTTTAACCACTCTCTATATAAACATAAATGTAGATAAATGTAGAAGTTGTTGCCAGGTCTTAAGAAGACAAATCAGTAACAAATATATCTAACATGGGACTTATTTCAAAAGATGAAATGATCCTAGTACAGAGATACATGGGAAACATTTGCAGAACAATTACATAAGTTTGTTGTATGTAAAAATTTTGAAATTTCCCATACATTCCTAAGTAAATTCCATCCCAGAAATGGAATTTTCATATTTGTTAAAACTTGAGCATGGGTGATCATCACTGCTTAGAAGCTAAGTCACAAGGTTCAAGTTCAGGTTCGGGGTCGGCAATGATCATGTTTGATTCGGGTTCAAATTTTCCAATAAGCTTCAAATTCAGGTACAAATTTTATGTTATATTTCATTCTAAATTATTTGGGTGTGTGTGTGTGTGTGTGTGAATAAATATAACATAAAAAATAAGAAATTGCATCAATAAACACATGTGAATAGAAATTTTGATTAATAAATATAAAATATATATGAAGAAATGGTTACAACTTACCCTAACACACAGCCAACAAGCATGGTGGAGAAATGCACTGGTGACAAACGGTTTCAGCGCACCAAAATTTGATAGTTGTGTGTCATGGGTACCATTTTTTTAATTTTTTAGAATAAAAACCCTAAATTGAACCTGAAGTTAACCCGGATTTTTCCTGATAAAATTCATGATTCAGTTCAATTCGATTTGATACGATTCAATTCGACTTGCAGTTTGTCCTTTTAGGTTCGGCGAACCTGGATGATCCTAAATTTTTTCTGGTTCACAGAATATCAAACCTAAACCTTCAGGTTCAGTGAACCTTGTGACCTAGCTTAGAAGCTAGGTGAAAAAAGAAATAATTAAACAATAAGTAAACAGCTGATTTAAAGAATGGAAGTTTAGAAGATCTTTAACATGCATTTATATGCATGCCATGAAAATATAAATTTCATGCTTGTTCAATAAACGTCATTTTCCTATTTCCTATAATTGTTTTCTCTAAAATCTATACCCTTTTCCTCATTATAAGCGATATAGCTTTGAATAAAATAAGTTTAAAAGTTGAAAACATTCTATGGCTTAAAATACTTTCCATAGAATTTTTGTATGATATGTACTCCATAACAACTAATTACTGTATAATGATCATATATATAACTTTATGAGAAAAAGGGACAATAGATATCAAGAACAAAATTTTGAAAGATCTTGAGCATACTTTTATATGCATGCTGTGTAAATAAAAAAATCTTTCTTGCTCTATAGGTATGTCATTTTTCATGTGTTTCTAAAATCTGCACCAATTTTCCCATTGCTGGTGATACAATTCTGGATACAACTTATTTAAAATTTGAAAACATTCCATGGCTTGAATTAATTTCAATAGATATTTAGTAGATGTTTACTCCATAACAGAACTAAGTGTTTAAATATTTTTTACAACAGAAGAGACACTAAGAACTGGCAACACATACCGAGCCCAATTGATGAAGCTACACCAAGGCCTACCCACCAAAGCCCAAATCTGAGATAGTGAACAAGCTCATCCACATGCTGCCATAAAGGAAATAAAGGACTTCAGAATTCATCGAATATAATACATAACACATAGTAAGCTTCATAAAATGAAAATGTCGCCTTTTTGGCAGCAATTTTTTGAGATAGGTTTCAATAGCAAATTTTTCAATTGCAATAATTTTGACTAGCATAATGCGCCATAATGTTGGTGAGAAACTTAAAAAAAAAAAGATAATTTATACAGGTCCCAAATATATCATAAAAGTAGCAAGGAAACAAGAAAACAGTAACTCTTCTTAGAAACGTTCTATCTCAGAACCCTCTGAAAAGGCCATGCACATAGTATCAAAACATGCCTTGAAATGTTTACGTTTTTTAAGTTTATGGTGACTTCTGATTCAAGCACAGTCACTGCAAAAAGGCTTCTTTTAATAAAAAAGTTGGTTCATCAGTCATGCAGGATACCTGTTTACCTGAGTCATTGTATTGCACTAAGCAAAACCATGCCCACAATATACATTTGAGAGGCTACTTAAAGCCTAGTTCATATATATTGTCCTGATAGATTATAAGTATCAAAAAGCATAACAGATAAATTATTTATCTGATTTAAATTTGTAACTGCCATTCAAACAGCTGACCACTTGTTAAGACAAGATGATAATATGAGATAAGAAAATGATACTAATGTCCATAAACGATCAAAAAGTAGGTCAATGGGACTCAAAAGTACAAACAGTGACAACATACTGGGGGAGTGCCAAGGTTACCACGGATATAGAGAAATAACTACACATCAATAGATATAGAGGTAGAAGTAGAGGGTGAAGCATCTGCTGCCCCTTCCATTTCTGTAAAGGTGGCAAGTTCATTTAAAGTCCCAAGGAGGTGGTCCAATAGTTAGATGGCTAGGTTTGGTCCCCACAGGTCTCGTGTTCCAATCCTGGGCAGGACTATGTATGCCTGAGAGCTGCTCCAGGCACGATTCTTCAATTGAAAAAAAAAAAACATTTAGTTCGACTCTGTTAAGTAAAGTAGGTAAATGGGACTTGAAAGAACACTGTACAACCAGTAGAAACCAGCAGGTAAGAAAGTACAACTAAACAACAAAATTAGGGAACTACTCGGCATTAGCTATAGATGTAGAAGTAGAGGAGGAAGAAGCATTTGCTGCAACCTCAACCACTGTGAGTGTGCCAAAGCACTGCCTGATAATGCCATTTCAAACAAACATTTAAAATTTTGTCATTATTGTTTGAAGGGATATCAAAGAAATGACAAGCCCCTTGGAAGGTCAACACTATTGGCATTATTGTCATTTATTTTGACTGTGCGAAGTAAAATTAATTGACGTGAACAATATTTCAGGCAGATTTTAATGGAAATCTTAAAATAGGGCATGTGTAACTCTACAGAAGGCAATACTAAAAGAAAGGCCGCAAATCGCTTGTGAGTTGATTTTGTTCCTTTTGTTGACAAGTACTTCAGCCATGGCAGCCCAAAGGGCTAGCTCAAGTGGCTGAGTGCTTTGAGCTCCATGCACAAGATCTCACAGTTGATCTCCTGGGCTGGCTACCTCAGGTGCTGTAATCAGTGCCGATGGGTTTACAATATGTATGATCCATGAAATGCAGGGAAGTAACCAGAGGTTTCCATGCAAGGTCTTCCTTGGGAAGAAAAAGTACTTTAGCTGTGAGCTTCAATGAGGGCTTCAATGATTGAAACAAAATTGATGCACGAAATGCTTTAGGTGCATCTTAGTGTCCTGGGAGAAAGGATTTTAAAAGGAGTACAGATGCTTTCAATGTGGATGATTTGGCTGCCAAGCTATATTATTTGACTACCAATGTGGATGATTTGACAACAGACAATTTCAAGAGTTGGATGGTATGCGGACAATGGAGCTTCAAGACATAAGGATCTTCAACAAATTCAAGGGAGGAAAGCTTGTGGAGTTCAGTGATAATTCCACAAATCCTGTGAAGGAATCAGGCTCCAAATCTTTCAAGATACCTTCAGTGATGTTATTGAGTTAGATTATGTATTGTATGTTCCTAATTTAACTAAGAATCAACTCACACGAACAAATTTGTTCCTAATTGTATGTTCCTAATTTATAATGTTTGGCTAAGTTTGAAAGTAAACAGGTCACCATCAGAGATAGTGGCCATGGATACGGTGGAGTTTCTGGCAAGAGGAGTGGGACAAGGTAACCTTTACAAGTTACTAACAAATCCACTTGAGTAAGGAGGTTTCTTCAAGCTTGTGCAGACACAGTTACAAAACCAATTGTGGATTCAGGGATTGATTCCTTGAGTATGGAAGAGTACCAAGGTAAGGTTGTTATGGAAGGATTCTCTCTGCAAGAGGTAGCTAACCTTGGTCCTTGATGACTCTTAAACGAATTATCAGAGGATTCTCCCAAGAAGAAGGAGCTGGACTGGATGGGCTGATACATGCATATCCAACTTTCACTTCAATATCAATGATATTGTAATCGTATTGGGTTGTTTTAGGTTTAAGGTAGATTTCAGTTCATTATTTGATAGATCTGATATACTTGACTTTGCCTTGCATGCAAATGAGTTCATTATTGTATAATTCCCAAAGATTTTGACCAGTGGAGATGGCATGAAGGCCAAAGGGGTTTGATAGGTTTGCTAATGTAGTATTTCTTGAACAGAAGGTTTTCACCTTGAAAATTCTAAAGAGAGTCCAAACTCATGTTTCTTTAGGTTCATTGATGGTCAACTATTTCACCAAGCCCCTAGCAAAGGGGAATCTCAGATGCAGAGAGTATCTTATGTTTGAAAAGGAACACTTTCCTCAGTAATACGGAGTGTTGAGTGTCCAGCAGAGCACCATTAATGGCAGCAGTAAGAAGAGAAGATCGAGGCAATTAAAACAAAGGTGTGACCGGCAATGTCTCCAAGCCATTTTAGCCATTCCCAATTTCCCAACGATACTTTGGGCACTTTTTTGGAAGTTTCCAAGCCCACCTAAGTGCATGAGAGGGGAATTCGACCGATAGCAAATATTGCCCCATCCATGCCAATGATCCTTTCAGACAAGATAGAGATAGGGAATTGAGCTTTGAGGATTTCAGAGTTGGTCGGATTGTAGCATTTCCACTTGATTCTATCATGTATGAGGGTATAGGATTGGCATTAGTCAAGCCTCAAGACCACCAAGCTATGGAATTTTCTATTTATATGCCATTCTTATCTTCTTGATTATTTTCTTGGAAGATAATGTGTTATTTAAAAGAAACACTATATATCTATATTATTTGTATTATTTGTATATTGTGTTTCCCCACCTACCCATTTTTTATTTGGGGTGGCATGTTTCCAGGCATTCTCATTTCAGAAACTTGTACACGTTTCATGCAACTTAGGTTGCATACACAGTTATTCAAGACACTTTGCATGTGGAAAATTTCCAAGAATGGATGAGGCACAGAACTCTATAATAGAGATGCATTGCATGCATACTTGCACTCACCTTTAGAGGGCACACCTTCTTAAAAATAGTTTTTTCATGCAGGTTGAGGGCACTAATACCAAGGCCAAAAATACATCTAGGGTTTTGGTTAAATTTGAATTGAGGCCTTTTTGTGCATATATCCATAACTCCACATTTATTGTACCTCCTAGTCTATAAAGGAGAAGGCAGGGGTGTATAGATTTTATTCATTCAGTTTTACAGAGTAATAAGCAGTTGTTGATGTGTAGAGTTTGAAACCTTCCATATATTTCCTGTCTTCAAGAGTAATTAAAAGTGATGTGATTTGAATTTCACATCTGCATACCTTGCTGCTACTTTCTTCAGTTTGATGTGTTTCAGTTCCTAGTAAAAATCAGATTGCAGTTTTGGTAGAGATTTCAATTTTTTGTTTTCCTAGGTAGTTAGGTTAGAAATCAGACTAGGACTGTTACCATGTGCTGAGTAATTTACTAATTTTAACAGTTCATTCTGAGCTTTGAGATGACTTTGACCTGTTTCTTTCATTCATCCCAAAAAAATCACACAGGTTGAAGACTTTTTTCAAATCCAAGCTCAAACATGTACTGTGTAACCTAACGTTACTGTATCAAATGAAAACGTTTATTTCTCAAACCACATCTGCCTTTGTTGTGAAAAAGGTTGTGATACTCTTGCAACGTTTTTAGCATTTATTCTAGGCGTGCAGCTTATGCCTTGTCCAATGCACAAAACAACCGGAAATCTTGTTGATTGTTTGGCAAATTTTAGGAAAGGAAATTGTAAAATAGCTTTTTCTCATATCTCACTGTTGAATCTGAATATTTTGTGAATAATGACACCATATCTCTGGAAAAATAATCAGCGCAGTTTAGTTAAACTTTAAATTCATCAAGAAATTTTGATCGTAGGTTGGGTTCATCTTCTGCAATGCTAAACCTATTGGGCACCATCGGTGAAAATCAAGTATTCTTGCAAAATTTGCTTCCAGTTTTGTTAGTCACAATTTTTCAAATTTTTGCAAACCAAACATCAAAGTGTATATTCTAGAATTTCATCTTCTTCAAACGTTTATAGCTGTGTTGCAGGGGGAAGCATCCCCTGCCCTGTCAGACACATCCCTGACCTATGGGAGGGAAATATCCCCAGCTTCAGGGGATGTTGCCACAAAAATTTAAAGAAATGAAGAGTAATAGAAGACAGAATTTAAAATTATTGAAAAATAGTTATTTTTAGAAAATATTAGGATTTTCCAACCTAACTCTTTTCCAAGAATTTACTAAAGGTGACCACAGCAGGAGCAAAAGACCAGAAATCCTCCATCCAAGTGCTCTATCTTTAGTTGGGCAAAGATTTTTAACTGTGGCAGCAACAGCAAGGAGGAAAAACAAAGTTACAGCTTCATATTTTCGAACTTTTCAGTTATCTTCATTCCAGAATCCACAGCATGATAACTTCAAAGAATTCTCTCAATCCCTTGTGCTAAGCATAGAAACTTCAAAGAATTCTCTCAATCCCTTGTAGCACTAAGTTTAGGAGAGTAAAGGGACCTCAGGGTGGTGGGATACATATCAGTGTTGCACAATCCTTTCACCCCCCCCCCCCCCCCCCAAGGATCCAAGTTTGGAACCGCATCCCGTACCGATCCTTGGGCAATCCTCCGACGAAATCGCAGATCCGAAAATAAGATCCACAGTTCCACCGTTTTGAAGCGATTTCTGGAAATCTGGAACCACACAAGCCCGATCCGCGGTTCCGGATTCCCGATCCACGAATCCGGAAAAGGATCCATTGGGGATCCGTAGAGGTTTGGGCACGGATCCGTATGGATCGCCAGTGGATCCATAGGGAGAGGGGCGGTTTCGCGGGGTTATAATTTTTTTTATTTTAAATTCTAACTAAAGTTGGGTTGGGGCTTCTCGGACACTCCCAAGGTGCTCCCTTGATGCTCCTTAGATGCTCCCTCGTGGTAATGTTAAATTTTTAAAGTAAAATGATGTCCCTTTACTTAAATTTTTAACATTACCATGAAATGACTCAGGATGTTTGAAAGTGGTTCCAGCCTCATCGGGCTTCATATGGAGAAAACAGAATTTCATATCCTATTCAAAATTCAACAAACTTAACAATTTTCAGGAATTCAGAATCAATGAGATTGTGTCTATTCATTAGATTATATCATGTATGAGGGTATGTGATTGGCATTTAATCAAGAGTACCAAGCCTTCTATGTGCTCATGTACCCTAGTGTTGGTGGTGTTAATTGTTGAACTCCTTTGGCATGGCCTTAGCAAAAAGTTTCCTTCAATCAAGTCAAAATCATTGATCAAGCATGTTAAGCTTTTTCCACCATATTTTAAGGCTTAGATTAGGTAGTGTGATTAAAATTGGGAAATGTTGACTAATATCCCTGGACAATTGAGGTAGAGGCAAAGGCGAGACAAGAGGAGAAGAATCTAGATTCTAGATGGTTGATGCATCTAGATGGTTGATGCTATATCTATCTTGATTTGTACACAAATATGCATGTTTTCATATCTTCTACATCTAGTTTGTTATTTGGATGTTTTTTTTAATATAAATTCAAAAAAATATAAATATATATATATATATATATAGTAGATGGTTCCAAGACACTTCGTTTCCTAGATTTTTGAGAAATGACGCTTCCACGTATCCGCTTCCAAAAAACGTCCCCGTTTCATGCAACATTGATACATATTAATCATATTATTCAGAATGTCAGAGGAGGGATATATTAATCATCTTAAGGGTCAAGGCAGGGCATATTAATCATAATAGTGCACGAATCATATTATTATATGTTTTAAGTTTGCCTGTTTTGCATAAACTTCAGTTCTGTCTTGAGAAAGTTTAAAACGTTTTCATATAAATAATATTTTTTGTGGTATAACTCTATGTCTGCCAACACCCTAAGTTTAAACTGGCATCTCTGTCCCTCCAGACCCTGGTAACATACGTTTAACATAATCTCATTGGATAATCTTGTTATTACCCAATTCTTGGCAATGAAAAAAAGTTGTTTCAAGCAAAAATGTCCTGCCTTATAGAACTTGAGAATAGCCATTCTTTGTAAATTGTTATAAAAATGAAAAATTACTCATAGCATATATTGCTCTATAAATTAGTTTGTCATCCAATGCAGTTTGGAGGATTCAAAGGATTTGAGATTATCACTTGTTCAATGATCAACATATGTCTCATCTGCCTTCAAATTTGTTGAAATACAAAACTCTATTTTTTGTTGATTCTAATTATTTAATAATTGTTGCAAAGCTTCCACCCTGCCCCTCTCTCCCTTGACCATAAAACTCACAAGACTTTGACATCATCAGCCTCATAGCCCAATCTCTCCCTCTCTTACTCTCTCTCGATAGGTTCTTGAGTTGGGTTGTCCACATTTCTAGTCTTGGACAAAGTCACTTAGTATCATTGTACCTTTATCATTATTTTCTACATATGTTCTGATGTTATACTTATGTAGGTTTCTTTCTTTGTATTGTTTTCAGCATTTTCTAGAAGTTGTGCTGGCACTCCCACATTGTATTCATACTGGTTGTACTCTTCAGTCCCATTGACCTACTTTTGTGGTCATTTGTCAGACAATAAAATTATCTTATATTATCTTTTTTATCAGCTTAATGATGAGCAACACAGTCATAGTTACACAAGTACAGTTAAATATCAAAAGTCTGGCACTCAAAAGATGTTCAAACCAAACAAAAAAAGCTGCTTGGGACTTTAACTTCCCTTAGACTAAAAGAACACCTGCAGTCAAGAACATACTGATGAAACAGAAGCCCAGCAAAATTTGATAATCATATACATAGGATGATGACATGTAAAGAATCCTTGGGTAGAACATCATTAAGGCTCATTAGAGTGGGCCAAAAATCTTAACATTCTAATTTTCAAACTAATGTTCAATAGGGATTAGCACAACACCATTTATAGAAGATATTTGCAAAACAGCAATCTAATGCCTGCATAAACCTTTATAAGATTACATTACTGGATTACTCTTAACATTTTTAGAATAAAATATATGTTAAAATTCTGCATAATACCTTTTCGTGAGGCCCATTCACTGTCAGCAGTAGAACTCCTATAGACACGCTCAAAAGAGTCATGAGTAGAATCAGCCATCCATGTGTCATAGTGTATATTGCTGATTTTATAAGATATTCCCAAATTGCCCAAGTAAAAATTTTCAATGTATAAAAAGGATGTTTCATCAGCACCAGTCTTTCCAAATTTTTTTGGTACTCTTTCTCAAGTCCTGAAAAATGCACATTATAACCACGGTGTGAGAACATGTTTTAGTGTACTACATAGCCTGCAAATAACTAATCAATTTCTTTCATTCTGATATATGATCAACAACCAAAAATTAACTTTTATCTATCACAAGTTAAATGCAAATAGCATTAACCACCAATAATATAATAGCAGAAGAATGTTGTGAACATTGACAATATCAGTTCACCAAATCACACACCAAGTGTCAAGATCCACTGAGTGTCAAGCCATCCACAGACATGCTTCTTCACAGTGCCTTTCATGTCTTGGCTGGAAAAAGTTATGGATCAACGTATTTCTCATGCTACCTAATTATTCCATGCTATAGCCATAAAGTAGCAAAGAAAGGGGGGGAAAATCAAGGCTTTGATGCTTATTTATTCATTTTATTTGAATACTGGTTGTTTTGAATTTAGGAGCTGTGTACAATTTCCTCCAAAAGTCAACCTAGGAACTGCCCCAACCACAGTATACTACACTACAACCCATTTTCACCGCAATCAATGTACGTTTCCAGGGCATGACCACTGGCACATGAAAGTGTACATTATTTAACAGATTGCCCACAATTAATGTCAGGGCAACATTGAACAAAGAAAAAAAATAGTGACAAGAAATAAAAGTGAATATGGACTAAAATTCAGATGGTAGCTGGACTGGCTCTTACTCAGATATATTGAATTGTCAAGAAAATTTAACCAAAAGATGGCATAAAAGCAATCGATGAGCAGTGCCAGAATATACTTGAAAACATAACAATTCTCTACAGTATTAAATCTTAAAATTTAAGAAATTTTGCACCAGTGAAACTTACCCATTAGATACAAAAAATATTGGCTATTGGCCTATACAATGTGAAAAGGGCAACATAAAAATCTACAATACTATGTGAAGAACAATATGTTGTACATGCAGCAGAAGTTGGCCTTGGATAAAGAACATACATTGCTAAAATGTCTTACAAATCTGTAAAGTAACAACAAGTGCTTCACATGTGAAACAATTCACAACTTTTATAGACAAAAAACCCTATTGTGCTTGAAAAATCTAAGACTAAAATTATCGATACAAATCTGAATATCTGAAAATAAAAGGAACTCGCTTTTTATTCACGCTGTCCAATGAACAAAAGCTTTAAATCGATATTTAAAACAAATCATGCTAGCACACAAACCCCAAAATCCTTTTCCCCCAAAATAGCACACGGTTTTTCTAATGCTGCCATCATTTATTGGCTCTAAATTTCCCATGGAGAAATGTATGACTGGTGAGATTGGCAGAATGTTAACCCATCCACAAGGGTTCCATTATCGTTCTGGTCTTCCACACTGGCATGACACGAGTTTCAAAGGGGTTAGGCTCCGTGCAGAATGAATACCCCTCAAACCTAGCACCTGAGCTAAAGGAAGTCTGCTCTTTGCAGTGCATCCCTTGGGGCATGTTTCCCTTAGGCTCTCAAACAAACCATGCTAGCACACAAACCCCAAAATCCTTTTCCCCCAAAATAGCACACAGTTTTTCTAATGCTGCCATCATCATTTATTGGCTCTAAATTTCCCATGGAGAAATGTATGACTGGTGAGCTTGGCAGAATGTTAACCTATCCACAAGGGTTCCATTATCGTTCTGGTCTTCCACACTGGCATGACACAAGTTTCAAAGGGGTTAGGCTCCGTGCAGAATGAATACCCCTCAAACCTAGCACCTGAGCTAAAGGATGTCTGCTCTTTGCAGTGCATCCCTTGGGGCATGTTTCCCTTAGGCCCTAAATTGCCTGTGGCAATCATAAAATACTCACAAATTTTTCGCTCAAAAAATAGATGGGTGCCCAATGTTACTCCAACTCAGAGAAATGACTGGAAATTTTTATTTTTATTTTCTTACGATTTTGTAATCAGACTAATTTTTAAACCTCTATTTCCAAGTTTTCCCTTTTTTTTCACTGTAAATGACGTGTTTTTGCTGGCCTTTTGGATCCATGTACAAGTTTTCTAAGATATATATCTTTACTAAGGTCTGAGATATTGACAAAATGGGTTTGGCCTGGTAGGAAAGTCAGACAGCTTACCTGCACTGAAAAAGGGCTTCAACATTAGAAATATTTTCCCAGACCTAAAAAGAGTAGAAGATATAACCAGGAGAAGTTTTCACCTGACATTATCTAATTCCCAACTAGAAGCATTCCATTGATGCCCAATTGACAAAAAATTGTCACGATTTCAAATCCCACGGAGTCATTCATTGCACTTACAAATATGGGCTCTGATATTAAACAGCTAGACATGTTCATCAAAGAAGCTGGAGTCTGTATGGCTTCCATTATTTTAACAAAATAGAAAAATTCTCTGCCCGTCCAGTTGCCCCTTCACCCACTAGCAATCTCTAGAGAGAAAACGAAAGAGAAAGAAAAATAACTTACTTGAGATCCGAGGGTCAATGTCATGTTGCCTTTGAGCGCTGGATGTGGATTGCGAATTTGATAAATCCATGATTTTTCGTTACAGAGATATATTAAAATACGCAACACCCACGAGCATGCACTTGAACTGTGAGAAGGGAGGAGGGAAACAAATTATGACCTCGAAACACTCCTCGTCTGCTTTGCCAGGAAACAGACCCACATGAAATTGTGGCGATTGAGGCGTCACACAGTACCAATCTCAACAGCTTAACCAAACACGCGCCCCGTCCTTTCTGTAAACTGCAACTGGTTCGCAATAAACACCAGTCTTGCTGCTTTCAGTGTTAATTGACGGATCCTTATTAACTGTTCTCTCGCAGGCGCATTGATATGCATGTGCCCTGTTGAGCTATGACGCCTAAAGAGAGATTTGAGAGGTCACACTAATACCGTTTTTCTATTGAATCACAAGGCAGGGAAAGCAGATCTCTAAAATTAGAGCATGTTTAGCCTACTTTATAGAGTGAAAGGCGAGCAGGGAGAGAGATACCTTGTTAAGCGGAGCTGGAGGATAGGTCGTACGTAATCAAAGTGCTTGACGACACGACAAGGATGCGTTCCTTTAATTTATACGCTCCCCAAATTGAGGAGAACAGAGTTTATTTATGATGAAATTCCACTTTATGAATGCATGCCTTTAAACCTTAAAAGTAAAAGGATTAAATTAATTTTAAAAAAATTAAAAAATAAAAATATTGTTTAAATAAGTAAATTTATTTTTGTATTTTTAAAATAAAATAATTATTTATTTATTTATTGGAAATTGAGAGTGGAGTTTATTTATGATAAAAATCCAATTTATGATTGCATGCCATAAGGTAAAAGGATTAAATTAATCAATAAATAAAAATATTTAAAGGTCTAAATTAATTTATCTTTTATTTTAATTTTATATTGGTATGAAAGTACAATTTCAATGGGTTTGAAAGCTAAGAATATGTGTTTTTTAATCATTGAAGTTGTAAGGCCAATTTCAATTTGAATTTGAATGGGTTCAATTTCAATTTGAATGGGTTCAATTTCAATTTGAATGGGTTTAAGGTTAGGATTTTGTTTTTTTTTTTTAGTGTTATAAGTTCAACGTTAATTTGTAAGTTCATTTTTTAATTTGAATGGGTTTAAAGTTAAGAATATGTTTTTTTTTTGTTATAAGTTTAACTTCAAAAAGGTGGAGCATTATATTTTTAATAGAATTTTTCTTTTTCTTTTTTCTTTTTATGTTTTAAATTATGGGGGATTGGTAACACATCAAAATGATTTAGGTGAAGTTCAATATCAAATTTTCTCATTGACACTATAACATTAAAATTATATCTAAATGCCCATAATCTAAATATACCAATAAATTATGATTTGGAAAGAGCTTAGACATTGTTAAAGAAGGGATGTGCCTACTCTTCGAGCCTTATCACAAGAGACCAAATATGTCTTTTTGTAGGAATTAAACCTAGGTCAATAGTAGAACAAATCATGTTCCTAACCACTCGAGCTACCAACTTGGGATCACGTGTATAGACTTTAGTAGTCAAATCACTACACGAAGGTGGGTCCCTTATCCCACAAACAAGGGGATGTCATAAATCAATTTGGTGTCTCGCTTCATCGCGACCTTGAAACAACATTATTATTTATTTTAGTATTAGATGTTACTTGAAAACACATTGTTCAAATATGTAACTTTAATAATGATATTAGAAGACATTGAATTTTTTATAGAAACTATTTATGTTGAAATCATCATTTTAGTCATAGAATATGAAGTAAAACTACTTTTGATATATTAAGGATTCGTCTTCCTTGGACATAAAGAAATATGTTAACAACTCGAGACCCACAGATATTTCGCAAGAGGGAAAGTCTACCCCCTTATGAACCACCAAGAAGTTATTTAGGATGCTCAAGTTTTCTTTATAAAAAATGGTGTTGTTACAATAGTTTGGAGATTATGTAAATAAAGGTTAAGCAAGTTGCCCCAGTAGCCTTGTATGTCGTAGGGATTTTCCTATTTTAGAAGAAAAGTTGTATTTGATCCACATGAACTTCAATTATAAAACTTTGTTCCTAAAGATTTTCTCCATTCTTGATACAAACTTGTTTATCAAAATTTAGGGAAAAAATAGTTGAATTTGTCCACTTATTAACTTACTCTTTATATATATATATATATATATATATATATATATATATATAGAGAGAGAGAGAGAGAGAGAGAGAGAGAGAGATATTCTTTAACATTTTCTTTAATATTGTTGTGTAATATTAATATTAAAAAGTTGATCCCCTAATGCAAGTGGCAAATAATGGTGAAGTTTGTGATCATTAAAACTAAAATGTTTAGTTGTCAAGGGAGGTGGCGGATCAAGAATCCCACTATCTAGCAATCACACAAAGGATATGGACATGCGAGCATAAAGGAATGTTTAATAGTGTGGGTGTTCAAAGGAATGTTTAATAGTGTGGGTGTTCATATGGTGCTTGTGTTTGATGATCCTTCACGCCATAGCTCATCATTCTACCAAAGGGAGATTTGGTTGTAGTGTTTTCATGGCAAGGAAAGGGACAACTATTTGGATTGTGGACATTTTACAAAGGGAGCTAGTAAGGAAATTAACCTTAATTTGGAATTATTACACTTTGTTTATTCGACTAGTTTAGCTTTTACGTTTCTAGTGGCTTTTATATGTCTAGTATCTTATGTTTTCTTATTTGAAAGAGAGCCTACCGTTGTTGTTAATCTGTGGTTTTGTAATTGGGTTAGTATATGTGTTATTCTTCTTAAGTTGGTTCATGAGTTGGTAGAACCCAGATTGCAGAGGGTGTATCTTATTTGAGTAGGAAGAAAAAAAATCCTCTCTGGCTTTTGGAGTGCACTCACGAAGCTTATGTTGGTTTTGGTAATGTTTGGTGTGATCTGTACAAACAATATCAACTTGGGTTTCAAATTTATCTCTCTTTGACTTCGTATTCAAGCATTCTCATTTTTTTCAAGTCTCTCTACAAGCTACTCATGTGGTTTATTTGGGTGGTGAGTTAGGGGTTTCTCTTAACTCATGTTGGTGGTTTATTTTTCTATTTTGATCTGGGCAGGTTTAATCTCCTTCATTATTTTTTCTTCTTAGCTTTTTCTTGGAGTCTAGCTACAAGTGTCTTTTACTAGGGATTTAGGGAGAGGGTTTCTTATGTTTATCACATGGTTTTATCCCCTTCTTGGGAACTTGTTAGATCTTTATTCTTCCGCTCTCCCTCTCTGCTCTTTTTATCTTTGTTCCCTTATCATTAAGTAGCCATAACAAGAGTGGGGTGGGGCGATTGGTGTCTAGCAGCAGGTGTGGACACAAGAGCTCTAGGATCCCCATGCGTTCAAAGGCATAGCAACCAGCTAAGCGCTTTGTAGCTACTTTTGTAAGGGACACCCCTTCAACTATCGAAATATAAGTATAAGATGTTAAGAGGGAAGCTAGAATTGAGAAGATTAATTTCATATGCAAAGGTGGAAGAATAAGTAGGAAGTTGGCCTGTGACATAGGGAGCATTGAAACCCATCAAACAAGATATATTATTATTTATTTTAGTATTAGATGTTACTTGAAAACACATTGTTCAAATATGCAACTTTAATATTGATATTAGAAGACATTGACTTTTTATGGAAACTAATTATGTTGAAATCGTCAATTTAGTCATAGAATATGAATTAAAACTACTTCTAATATAAGAATTCGTCTTCCTTGGGCATAAAGAAATATGTTTTTTTTTAACACAAAAGAGTAATTTTATTTAATATAAATCCGCACCCAAGTCGCGGTCTTAGAAACTATTTATGTTGAAATCGCCATTTTATCATAGAATGTGAATTAAAACTACTTCTGATATATTAAGAATTCGTCTTCCTTGGGCATAAAGAAACATGTTTTCTTTTTAACACAAAAAGAGTAATTTTATTTAATATAAATCTATGCCCGGGTCGCGGCTAAGACCGTGAGATTACATGTTCAATTTTTTCCCAAATTGGGCTGACTGGTTACATCCATCGCTGGATTGGCCCAAATGTTTTTCAAAATGACAAAATGCAGCTTCGATATCATTGTTCCTATGCTGCATATCCTACAGTACAAGCCGAGCAAAAAGATACATGAAAATTTACTCATAGAAAACTAAAAGACAGTTAGTCATCATGATTGGTTGAACGCGAGTTCAGGTCGAGGCCACTCAGCTCCTTGTCCAAGATGATGGGTTGCCTTGCCAACTGGAACTTCAGGTATTCAAATTGGCCCTGTAGAGCAAATATTCCATCCTCCGGGTAGTTGATCTTCCTGTTCTTTTCTGCTTCTTTCTCCCTGCATTCCAAGTCTTCCTCTTGTTGCAATTGAAGAATTCTTTTCAATTTCTCCAGGAAATCCCATAATTCCAGGTGCTCACGTTCACAGTGAGTGCAGTTGTGCAGGGCAACAATCGTCAGGGGTAAGATACATTTGATTGCCCTCCTTGAGCGTTTATGTCTTTTTCCCCATGTGTCCATCTCCATCTTTGTGCTGCTATTTGTCTCAATTTTTTTCCCCCATCTTTGCCTTGGAATCCTCTACATTTTTAGTCTTGCACTAACTCTATCAGTCATTGCCACCGCTTCAAGGGACTGATCACAGTAACAAATTCCCAATGCCTCATCCCAACCCGTTGTCTCATAGTACCACTAAATTCCCTAGTGAGTCAGCACAGGCTGGCCACTAATTTTTCTTGGATTCTTCATACAAGGATTCACATAGAACTTAACTCCCCCACCTAGCAGCTCCAGTGTATCTCCCACACCCTGATTGTTCCTTACTCTCCCTCTATCCCAATTCCAATTCCCTAAATTTTCCTTAACCAGCCATAGATGCAGGCACCTAAAGACCATGCTCAACCTACCCTTAAAATTAGCCCAAGAGGTGATAAGGGCAACAATTCGCCACTTATTGACAACCTCCTAACTCTCAAAGCACCACCCCAGGCAACTCATCAAGCCGACCTATCATCCTCCCAAGAACAAAGTCTCTGCTCTACCTCTATTATGGGGGCGCATGCTGCTTCTTATATGGCTCCAATGGTGAGTGATATGCAGATAATTACCTCCTGCTTATCCCCGTGATTGTAACCCTCCAAGGATCGACTATGGGCTGTTGTGAATTAATGGTTGCGCGCTTGATCGAACTGCTCTGGCAGTGATCCAACATTAATTTCAGCTCGCACATAGAGGGCTTAAACATATTTGGAAAATATTGGTTCGTGTGACAAGCCAAAGAGCTTGTATAGAACCAGCTACTTCCCACGTCGCACACCATTGCAGCTCCACCTATCCTCATCATCTTGTCATCTTTGTCCTGGACCTTTTTAATGAAAACGCATGATAAATAATATCTTACATTGGTCTCAGTACAATGCCACACACAACCAGAGAGGGACGCCAACTGTCGAGAGTACAATGATGGACGCGAAAAAATGATGGCGAAGGGGAGTGGAGAAGGTGGGGGAGGGTGAAGAGGAGGGTGAGCAAAGGGTAAGTGATGAGGGAGTGAGGGAGGAGGGGTACAGAAGGGGTAAAACATTCTAGGGAGGATAAAAGGGTCAGGGAAGAAATTCAATGTAAAACATATTTTCATCCCAAGCCAGTGGTCTCCAATATCCCTATAATCCCTTAATATCATATTATTTGTGCTTTTGTCCTTGCAATCTAAATGGGTCATGTGAATCAACTCAATTATTCCCATCATAGCACCTACGGGATGACCTAGAGCCCTTCAATCCCATTAATAAGGCTCCTGATTTCTTCAATTTGACAGGCTATGTTTACTTGGGTATCAGCCTCTTCGTTCAGATTTTTTAGAATGTGATAGAAGTTGACTCTTTCAAATTTCTTGTAGTTACACCTGATTCTTTTCAAAATTTGGTTTAACATTGAGTTTTTAGCCTCCATGTGGTTAGCCATGCCCTTTATTATGAGAAGGGCATCTCCCATAATGTTCAAGACTCTTATCCTTTTTTGTTGAGTAAGGATGAGACCAAAGAGGAGGTCGTATGCCTCAAATTGGTTATTCGTTTTCTTGCCAAGACCCCACGCATAACATTCTTCAATTTTCCTATCAGGGGTGATAAGAACCCCTCCCCCTCCTGCCACCCCAAGATTGCCTTTGGAAGCCCAGTCAAATTTTAAAGTCCATTTTTGTTCTTTGTTGTTCCACTTTACCAAATCTTCACAGACATGTGAAGGAGCCAAGCTAGATTAGGCTTCTGCCTTTTTTTTTAAGGAAAGGGACATTTGCTCAGTAAAGAAACATGTTAACAACCCAAAACCCAGAGACATTTGGCAAGAGGGAAAGTCTACCCCCTTATGAACCACCAAGAAGTCATTTATGATGCTCAAGTTTTCTTTGTAAAAAATGGCGTTGTTACAATATTTTGGAGATTGTATAAATAAAGGTTAAGTAAGTTACCCTAATAGCCTTGTATGTTGTAGGGATTTTCCTATTTTAGAAGAAAAGTTTTATTTGATCCACAAGAACTTCAATTATAAAACTTTGTTCTTAAAGATTTTCTCCATTCTTGAGATAAACTTGTTTACCAAAATTTAGGGAAAAAATAGTTGAATTTGTCCACTTATTAACTTACTCTTTATATACACACACACACACACACATATATACATATACATATTCTTTAACCTTTTTTTTAATGTTATTGTGTAATATTAATATTAAAAAGTCGATCCCCTAATGCAAGTGGCAAATAATGGTGAAGTTTGTGATCATTAAAACTAAAACGTTTAGTTCTCAAGGGAGATGGGGGATCGAGAATCCCACTATCTAGAAATCACACAAAGGTTATGGACATGTAGACATAAAGAAATGTTTAATAGTGTGGGTGTTCATATGGTGCTTGTGTTTGATGATCCTTCACACCACAGCTCATCATTCTACCAAAGGGAAATTTCGTTGTAGTATTTTCATGGGAAGGAAGGGGCAACTATTTGGATGGTGGAAATTTTACAATGGGAGCTAGTAAGGAAATCAACCTTAATTTGAAATTATTGCACTTTGTTTATCCGAGTAGTTTAGCTTTTACATTTATAGTGGCTTTTATATGTCTAGTATCTTATGTTTTCCTATTTGAAAGAGAGCCTACCATCATTTTTAATCAATGGTTTTGTATTTGGGTTAGTATCTATGTTATTCTTCTTAAGTTGGTTCATGAGTTGGTAGAACCCAGATTGCAGAGGGCGTATCTTAGTTGAGTAGGAAGAAAAAAAATCCTCTTTAGCTTTTGGAGTGCACTGATGAAGCTTATGTTGGTTCTGGTATTGTTTGGTGTGATATGTACAAACAATCTCAACTTGGGTTTCAAAGTTATCTATCTCTGACTTTGTATTCAAGCATTCTCATTTTGATTTCCTTTTTCTTTTTTCGAGTCTCTCTACAAGCTACTCATGTGATTTATTCGTGTGGTGAGTTAGGGGTTTCTCTTTACTCAGGTTGGTGGTTTATTTTTCCGTTTCGATTTGGGCAGGTTTAATCTCCTTCATTATTTTTTCTTGTTGGCTTGTTCTTAGATTCTAACTACTAGTGTCTTTTACCAGGGATTTAGGGAGAGGGTTTCTTCTGTTTATCATCTGGTTTCATCCCCTTCTTGGGAACTTGTTAAATATTTATTCTTCTGATCTCCCTCTCTGCCCCTTTTATCTATGTTCCCTTATCATTGGGTAGTCATAACAAGAGTAGGGTGGGGGCGGTTGGTGTCTAGCAATAGGTGTGGACACAAGAGCTCTAGGCTCCCCTTGTGTTCAAAGGCATAGCAACCAACTAAGCGCTTTGTGGCTACTTTTGTAAGGGATGCCCCTTCAACTATCATAAGATAAGTATAAGATGTTAAGAGGGAAGCTAGAATTGAGAAGATTAATTTCATATGCAAAGGTGGAAGAATAATTAGGAAGTTGGTATGTGACATAGGGAGCATTGAAACCCGTCAAACAAGATATATGAAAATTATAGATATATATTATCAACTTAAAATAATAATGGGAAAAGTTTTGATATGGCATTTGGAAGCTCAACAAGAAATTATTCTAACTATTGACAATATGCAAACATAATTATGAAAAATGGAAAACAAGGTATCGATGCTAGCAAAAAAATTGTCTGATATAGAATTCATGAACTTTGAAGAGGAGACAAGGCCACTAGAGACTATCCAGGTGGATTCACACAATGTTTAAATGTTGTTTCTAGTCATAGTTGTCTTGTCTTGCAGTCGTATTTCTATTGTTAGTTTAGAGGAAGAAGGAACTCAAACTTTTAGTACGTACAGTAACTATTTTAGACTTCCATATTTGAAATGTTATGTGATATTGTTTAGACTCGTTTCTTGGCTCAAATTTGTTTGCTATTTTATTGGTCTAGTTTCCCAAGTTCTAAACTAGTGGGCATAAAGAGACCTCTGTAAATATATTTTTAATATATATATATAATTTTCCCAATGTAATATATATATATATATGCGATTGTGCAATATTAATACTAAAATATTATTGACAGTTATGAATGTGTTTAATGATTAAGAACATGTGTTTCTATTATGTAAATCATGTTTTATTCTAGAAAGGAGTTGGTTATGTACACCTCCATAGATTAGGTAAACAAATTATATATAAAAAGATCATTTAGCCCACAAACAAATTGATTTCTTACATTAATTTATAATGTTATTATGGTTATTATTATGCAATATTGATATTAAAATTTTATTTAAAAATATATCAATGTGTTTAATGATTAAGCATGCATTTGTGAATAGCAATAAGTGATGGAATGAGTTATGATAGGTTTTCCCATTGTTTAAAAATATAAGAACATGTATTTTTATTATATAAATCATAGGTTTTAATTTACAAAGAAGCTATGTGCACCTCCATAAATGAAATAAACAAATTAATATATAAAAAAGCTTCCTTAGCCCACAAACAAATGAATTTCACACATTAACTTAGTATGTCATTAAGATGTACTTACATTAAATTATTATTATTATTACAAGACTAGCCTTTAAAATAAAAAGAGAGTGCAAAAGCATTTTTTTTCTAGTACTAATAAATGGATTTCATACATTAATTTAACATGTCATTACAAGGTGAATTTATAATAAATTATTATTTATTATTATTATCTTTATTGGAAAAGTCTTCAAAATAAAATGGGGTGTGAGAGCATTCTTTTTCTAGTACTAATAAATAAACTTCACACATTAATTTAACATATCATTACACCCCTGGATGCAGGTGATAGAATTGACACGCTTGACAGTCACATCCCACACTCCCTGAGAAACAGAGATCTCCTACGCAGAGCCTCATCTGCTGCGGATCCTCATACCGTTAGCCACTCACACGAGACTCATAGAATCAGAAATGATGATGAGAGGACAGGAACTGCATCACCATGTCTTGAGCATCACCTCACATCCATCACCATTAATGACCATCATGATTAACTTGTATTGTAGCCATCCCCCTTCCCTCAAGCATGCTCAGGTTCTCAATCATAGCACGCAGATGCGTGTGAATCCCACTCATTACTATCCTCATCACACACATCCACGCCCCTTTAAAAAGATGAGCTCTCAGCCCCTTTCAATACTCAGTTTGTTATCTTGGCCTTTCGCCTCCCTAACTCTACTATGGCTTCTCCCTAACTTCAAAAGGTTGCGAAGCTCTAGTCTCAGTGTAGCGCTGCATAGTCTCCTTTGGATTGTCGAACCCCTTCCTACGCCTCTGCCCCCCAAATATTCCTCCCTCCCGAGCCCCAGCGCTACTCGCCCTTTTGTGCTAACATTTTTCCTGAACTGCTCCTCCTTGCCTTGGTGCGCAATGGCTCCAGGACTTCGCCAACAAACTATCCTAGGAGGACATGGAGGGGCTCTCCCTAGCCGTTATCATCATGGCGAGGATAATTGTCTCGAGTCGATCGAAGGCTCCTCTTCTAGCACTTTTATTACGCGTCAGAGTTCCAATCCTGAGTAGCATGCAGAAGCCTTTGGGCATGCTGCGCAGAGAGGAAGACGCGGTTCAAGGAAGTCCACCATCTCTCCCCAGACGCACCCCCTGCACCGCAAAATTGACCCGTTGTCGGTTCTGGAGAAGGAAGATTAGGATACAGACATCTAGGTGATGGACTCTGAGGGCATCTGGACGCGTGCTCCTGATAGAGTAGATC
Source organism: Pinus albicaulis (assembly GCA_034641835.2). Classification (NCBI taxonomy): domain Eukaryota; kingdom Viridiplantae; phylum Streptophyta; class Pinopsida; order Pinales; family Pinaceae; genus Pinus; species Pinus albicaulis. Next base: position 225,247,396 of record CM076574.1, read on the forward strand.
TGGACTCCCCCATCCTCTGCGCACCGATCTGCAATCCCAGGCATACAGTGGCAGATGCGGAGGAAGCTGCTGTAAAGGCTTCTGCTTGCCCCATTGAGGAGGAGGCCCCCAACAGTGATGATGAAGATGAAAAGTGAAGCCTGCGCAGCTGCACAGTTCTCCTATGTTTTTTGTCATTCTCCTCATAAGTGCCTTTCTTCTACCATTTACTTTATGTTTCTTAGATATGTCAGCGCTACTATGCATAATGTAATTCCATGTTTTAAGTTTTGTTTGGGTTGGTTTCCTCCCCCGAGGCAGCCTAAAAACCGTGTAACAAAGGTTGGGATCGGCTAAGCGTAGCTTGCCAACCCAGCCTGTACCATATGTGACTATTTTTTCGAATTAGTAGAATAGCCCAACTTACCAAAAAAAAAAAAAAAACATATCATTACACAATGAACTTACATTAAATTATTGTTTTTACTAGACAAGTTTTTTAAATAAACTAAGAGTGTGAAAGCATTATTTTTCTAATATTAATAAATGACTTTCACACATTAATTTAGCATATCATTACAAAGTGAACTTGCATTAAATTATTATTATTATTATTGGAAAAGTCTTGAAAATAAAATGAAAGTATAAAATAAAAGTGCTAGGGCATTTTTTTGGTACTAATATTGTTAAATTGTTTGTAAAAAACTGCTTTCGGTAATAATCACATATCATTATGAATTTTCGATGCATTTCAAACCAACCAGTGTGGTTCATCTTCAAGTTAAGATCATAATCACATATGATCATGAATTGTCGACACGTTATCTTGTCCTGAAGATGAACTACACTAGTTTGTTCGAAATGCGTCGACAATTCATGATCATATGTGATTATGATCTTGTCCTAAAGATGAACCACACTGGTTGGTTCGAAACGCGTCAACAATTCATGATCATATGTGATTATTACCAAATACATATTTTTACAAATTATGGATCACATAAACCATATTCCAAAATTTAATATTGTTATTGATGTTGAAATTATGTTCAATAAATTATTTCTAGTTTACAATGATTATTTATACTATGTTTTTAATAATTATGTGTTCTTTTTAATATTTTATTATTAGTTGAGATTTTTTTTTAATTTCTAATTAATAGTGTTGTTTTCATTATCTATTTTTAAAAATAAATTAAATATATCAAAACATATACTTAAAAATAAAATATTCAAAACTTAGTTATTCACTACTAATTTTTTCAAAAATCTTTTTTCCATCCACTTGTTTTTAACTATTTTTTATGCTCCCAAACCAAACGTTGCAAATACTCACCATCAATATTGGAATAAGCACTTTCATATCAACCCATATAAAAGTGGTGAGGAGAGGTGTAATTATGTAAACAATTTCAATCGATTTATTAAAATCTAAAATTCCCTTACATTTAAAATTTTAATCAAAATTTTAATTATTTAAATTAATTTAAAATTAAAGAAAAACTTCTCGAAACATTATTTAATTATGCATAAATTTTAAATTATGGTACAAACGTACTTATATCATTTGGCGATTTTGTTGTCATAATGTTAAATATATATTGTGTATTGCTTTCATAGTAATACAATGCAAAGTGATGAGGATGGCTCTGCAGTGCAACACTTTTGATTGTGGCTAGGGTTTTGGCAAGAAAGGTGTTTTTGTCTGTTGGAAAAAGGAGGGGTTCTGACAAGGGTGCTCTGATATCAGAAAACAAGGCGATTTATCCTATCATTGCTACTAGTATAGGTTCGGAGGATAGTTGTTTCTTTAAGGATATAGTCGAGATGGAAACCCTTTCTCTTGAGTTGGATAGTCTTGTTTCCACTTGGGATGACAGGACAACATAGCCACAAACAGTTACCATTGAGAGGCTAGTTAGAATCTATGCAACAGTTAGATGTCGCAGATATTTCTTTAGGTGGTCATAAGGTCTCAGAGTCTACTATTGCACCTATTCATAACCCCATTCAAGATGTACCTAGGGTTTTTACTTCTTTGCCTGGCGGTCTGTTCTGTTCAGTGACAACTTACACATCATAGTCAGGTTTGGGCAACCTAAGTGTTTTTTACTCTAATGGGGTTTCTCTTATAGGCCCTTTTTCTTGTAGATGCATGAGTTCTAGTTTCAGCCATGACATTGAAGAAGTTTTGTATGATAAGCTAAGGTTTTCTTTGTCGAATATCTTTGAAGGAGTGGTGGTATTGAGTGGTTCAGTGCTCAACTTGGGCTTGGAGGGGAATTCTTTTTCACCAACTGACTTAGAAGGTATCGCAAAATATCTCAATGACTACCCTAACCTCAATAAGGGTGTCCATGTATTTTATGCGAACCTTGGGAGGGTTCCATCTATGTAGGGTGAAACCCTAACTCTGGGACTCGCAGTCGTAAGTTGTAGAAATTATACAACATGCATGTATATTTTGGATTCACTCGATCTAACAATGACTAAAGCTAAACACTGAATTGCTTCTACAAATCTTTTGCGAAATTAAAAACATAATCGCCAATCACATGAACATGAAGAAGAATCAAATCAACCACAACTTAGATAATTTCCCGGGGAAAGCTTATAGCTAAAAACCCCAGTGCCTTCTATTGTATATTCAACATGGATCATGAAACAATTACATACAAGATTCTTCGCACAAGAGCCCTCTAGTACTCAACTAATTGTCTCACACTGTCATACAAAAACTGACCAATACTTAGCCAATTTACTGCCTCCAAACAGCCTGCCTTGCTTGCGCAATCCTTGATGAGTGCAATCCCTAAAATATAGGAATTCTTGTCTTCCTTGACTGCACAAGTATCATGGGCACTCTAATGGGTGTTTGGTTGCATGTGTGCAACCCAATAATCCTACAACTGATAGTCAATTTCCCTTTCATGTAGATCTCAATTGGGTCTCCATTGGATCTGACGTGCATGCAACTAATAATAGTAAATCCTCAGTTGCATGTGAGATCACTAATTGTGAATTAATTAATATTTAATTCACTTGATCTCTCACTAGTGTATCTCCACTTACAACTAGCACAACTAAGTTTAACTCACTTAACTGAGTTAAACTGATTACAACTTGCATTAACTAATGCACCACTACACTTTAACTCCGTTATAACTAGAATTACTCTGCATGCCTCACCAACTACCTCTAACTCAAAATCCACTAACTAACTAAGTTTATCACTCTCAATTAACTATTTCAAGTCATCATTAAGAATAGATTACAGTTTATTGTCCATGTTAATTAAGGGATAACTAAAATAGACATGCACCCAAAAATAACATTGTAGGCCCCACCCTAGTTTCGGTGCGTAATGCAACTAGGCGTGGCTGTTGAAATTTTCTTGTTGAATCTCAACACTCCCTCTCAAAAAAAAAGGGATTATCCTTCACCCCGATCCCATCTCTATGGTATTCGAATATGCTCTTTGTGAGCACCTTCGTCAAAATATCTGCATCCTGGTCTTCCGTGGGAATCCGTGGGAATGTACTAAAGCAACATTATCCTTTTCTGCACACAATCTCTGAGATGATGGTACCAGATATCTATATGCTTGGACCTATCATGAAACACAAGATTAATTGAGAGTTTAATGCAACTCTGATTATCACAATGAATCACTATCGGATCCATCTAGAACCAAAAAAACCAACCAAGATCTTTCTCATCCAGATAGCCTCACATGCAACTTGACTTGCTACCATGTATTCCGCTTCTGCTGAAATGTGTGCCACAGATCGTTGTTTCCTGCAGTACCAGGAAATTATTTCCGATCCTGTGCTAAAGATCCTTCCTGATGTGCTCTTTCTGTCCGATGGACTGCCCGCCCAATCTGCATCTGTGAAGCCTTGAAGCTTCACTCTCTCTGTATGTTTGTACCATAGACCATACTCTGATGTGCCCTGTAGGTATCTCAGGACATGCTTCCCAGCCTTCCAAAAGAGCTTGGTGGGCTTAACCATAGCTTGACTCAGCTGGTTAAATATGTAGCAAATGTCTGGTCTCGTGTTCATCAAATACATTAGTGAACCCACTAACTGCCTGTAGACAGTAGCATCCACTACCTCTCCAGAAGTAGCATCCTATTTCCTCCAATTTCCTGGAAGAGGAGTATCCATGGGTTTGCATCTCTCCATGTTAAACTTACCGAGTATCTCCTTTGCATACTTTCCTTGAGACACAAAAATTTCACCATCTCGCTGCCATATTTCCAATCCAAGGAAATAATGAAGGAGTCCCATGTCCTTCGTTTCGAGCTCCCTTGCAAGATCCTCCTTGCATGAGTGTATCGGCTGCTCATCACCAGTCAAAATTAGACCATCAAAATAAAGAAAAATGATTAATAGCTTACCCTCAACCAAAATCTGGTACAGGTTTGCATCTGCTTTACTTTTGAATTCCTCACTCATGTGTGATTGGAATCCCACACTAGTATGTGGTGCATTTTCTTGTTGAATTTCAACACTCCATGTCAACAAGAAAGGGATTATCATCTACCCCTATCCTATCTCCATGGTATTCAAATTTTCTCTTTGCAAGCGCATTCGTCAAGATATCTGCATCCTAATCCTCCATGGGAATGTACTGCAACAACATAATGTGCCTCTGAACACAATCTCTGAGATGGTGGTACAGGATGTCCTCGAGTATTGCCTCCATCATGTCCTTCCAAGCAATATAGTTTGAGATGCCCTCGAGTGCATACTCCAACCTCAAGCCATTGAAATCCATTTCGATCTTGAATCAGTTGTAGCACCAAGAAAATCTTTCTGCAAATTTGAATTCTATCCAATCACAAACTCAACTCCTGCTTCACTTCTGCAATTTCCTGTGCTTTGATACCATGTAAAAATTATACAACATGCATGTATATCTTGGATTCACCCAATCTAACAATGTACTAAAGTTAAATACTAAATCGCTTGTACAAATCTTTTGCAAAATAAAAAACACAATCGCTAATCACATGAACATGAAGAAGAATCAAATCAACCACAATACATATAATTTCCCAGGGAAAGCTTACAACTAAAAGCCCCACTATCTTCTATTGTATATTCAACGTGGATCATGAAACAATTACATAAAAAAACTCTTTTCACAAGAGCCCTCTAGTACTCAACGAATTGCCTCACACTGTCATACAAAAACTGACCAATACTTAGCCAATTTGCTGCCTCTAAACAACCTGCCTTGCTTGCGTAATCCATGGTGAATGCAATCCCTAAAAGATAGGAATTATTGCCTTCCTTGACTGCGCAAGTATCATGGTAACTCCAATGGGTGTTTGGTTGCATGTGTGCAACCCAACAATCCTACAATTGATGGTCAACTTCCCTTTCACTTAGATCTTAATTGGGTATCCACTGGATCTGACATGCATGCAGCTGATAATAGTAAATCCTCAGTTGCATGTGAGATCACAGATTGTGAATTAATCAATATTTAATTCACTTGATATCTCACTAGTGTATCTTCAGTTACAACTAGCACAACTAAGTTTAACTCACTTAACTGAGTTAAACTGATTACAACCTGCACTAACTAATGCACCATTGCACTTCGAACTCTGTTACAACTAGAATTACTATGCATGTCTCACCATCTACCTCTAACTCGAAATCCACTAGCTAACTGAGTTTATCACTCTCAGTTAACTATTTCAAGTCATTATTGAGAATAGATTACGGTTTATTGTCCATGTTAATTAAGGGATAACTAAAATAGACATGCACCCAAAAATAACACTATAGGCCCCACCCTAGTTTGGGTGCTTAATGCAACTAGGCATGGGTGTTGAAATTTTCTTGTTGAATCTCAACATAAGTCATCTAATGGGTGGAAGGAAAATAAAAAAGAGAAAGTGCACTCGACCAAAGTCAGAAGAAGTTAGTATGGTTTTTTGCGAAGATGTTCTTATGGGGGAGGTGGTTGAAATTGTGGAAAATGCGGTGGTTGTGCATGCCAAGGGTCACTCTTTCTTGGTAGGTTTTCTACATGAATGGATAAAAGAGAACCAAAAGCCAAGTTGAGGGAGTCTCTGAAAATCATTGCCCTCACCTGGGGTTGGCTTCTGCTCAAATTTTCTTCAGTGGAAGCGGTTAGTAATCTTCTAAGGAAGCCCATGAGCATTGATTCTTCACATGTATTATTAAAGCATTGGGCACATCTATTTGATGCAAAAAGAGAAAAGATGGGGAATTGTCCTTTGTGGGTTCGTCTGTCGGGTTTTCCCCCTCAATATTTGTTCAAGGAATTTTTCAGGCAAATTGGGAAACAATTGGTAACTTTCATGGATGCTGAAAAATCTTTTGTGGATATTGTAAAAATGGTCGTTGGGCGAATTATTGTACGCCTCAACACTCTTGAAGGTTTGTATCCTGAAATGACTTTATCTTTTAGGGGAATTACCCATAAGTAGATATTGGACTATGAGGGTGTCTCGTTTTAATGTTATTGATGTCATAAGGTTGGTCATTGTATAGAGGATTGTCCCCTCCCTTGCTGGAGAAAAAAGAGGAATCTCGTGGCCCGTGGTGAAGGGCAGAAGGAGGATTTGGGAGCATTTCAGAAGGGTCAGAAGATTGGCTTGTCGCATATAGGGTTTTCTTTAGATGTAACCTTGCATGATTCTCCAGTGTCAAGTGCATCGCCCACCGAGCGGAAGAATTATCCTTAGGACCCAAGAAATGAGCATGTGACTAGACCATCCTCTTTTGGATGTATGGATCTGGGGAATAGAACATAGATGCTGACACCTTATCTAAGTAAGGTGCTTCTTTGGATTCATGATCACGGCACATATTAGAGTGCACACATGATCAAGATTATGCATACTACCATCGTCCCTTCATAGACGGCATGCACACAAGTCCTTGATTGTTTATGCACTTTCTTTTTGGATGTTGTTTTTCATGGCACAACTAGCATATGCTAAATGTTTATATTTATGCACTTTATTATCATTTTTACTTTGATTGAAATAAGGATGGACACTATCTATATACTTCAACATTGTGAGGATGTATATTATTTCTTTATCAACCTTGTATGGTTTCTTCACAGTAGGACTTAACAATCCTCTTTTTTCATGATTCAGACAATATTATATTGGTCCTAGCCAGTATATGGCTAATTTTTGGACTGCAACTCATGCACATATAGAATGCAATTTTCAATGTCATGAATGAAAGTTACATTTTTTTTCTTATATATATATATATATATATATATATATATATATATATATATATATATATCCAATTAAAAAAAATAAAAACACACTAAAAATTTAGTTATAAGCTTGACTTACCCTGTAATTCTCTACTACTACTCGGTAAATCCTTGATACATATTATATCAACACAATGTTATATATATTATAAGAAATAGAGATCCATCTTAACCCTTGATCTATTAAGCACCAAGAGGGATCAAATCTCTCGAGACAAAGAGGTTTGCACTTCGAGAGATTTGATCCCTCTTGATGCTTAATAGATCAGGGGTTAAGATGGATCTAGGTTGGTTTCAGTTGCGTACGATCATGGAAAAATTGTTGAACATCTAATTATTTTGATCATTTTAAAAATGCTAAATATGTCTAAGATTGATTTGGTCATTTTAATTTTAGATTTTCTCAATTAACTCAGTCTGTTGAGATGATATAGACTATTAATAACTTGAATAATGAAAAATGATGAAATAATTTTTTTGAAAGCAAAGTGACAATGTAACAGTGTTGAATGATAGAAAATGTGAATAATAAGAATGTTGGCAATTACAAATAGTGTTATTTGTGATCAATCTCAAAGCTAATTTCTTCTACTATTCTTATTGTCACACTTGTTAGTTTTGCCATATTTTCATATGGATTGTATGAAAAGGGTGTTTGAAATCGTAGAAAATTCAAATATTTACCTCAAGCTATTGTAGGTAAAGTCAAACCATGTCTCTCTCACTCTCCAATATTAATAATAGCTTTCTCCACAGTCAATAATTGTGACTTGTGGGATTTTTCCACGCGATCTTTGGCCGGCTGCTCGAAAAACGCTCTGCGCACTAGACCTAGCCGCGCAGCCTCTGTGCTTGTGGCCGCAGGCCAGCCATGGCCCCTCTGGACGATTCTACGGAGGGGGCCGATGCTCAAACAACGTTCTCTGCTCTAGTTAAATCACTTCTGCTTCAACGCCCTCGTCCATCCCTTTCTAAGTTTGTCAAGAAGCTGGATGGTTTGCAAGAGGTCGCTCTGCCTCCTGCTTTGCCAAGAATAGCTTCTCTCTCACTTGTTGAACGGGGGCTTATCAGGCAATTCACTGGCTTATGGCCATCCCCCAAAACAGTTCAGCGTTGGATCGAGAAAATCTGGGCGAACAAAGTTAGTGGAAAAATTTCCATTCGCTTCTGTGGGAAAGGATATTACACATTTCATTTTTAAACAAGAGCAAACAAGGACTTAATCTTCAGAAACGGTCCTTATTTCATGGATTCTAGAGGGCTATACTTGAACAAATGGACTCCAGACTTCGATCCCAAGCTGGATGTCCCTAGTGCTGTCCCGGTCTGGGTCCGGCTTCCGCATCTCCCGCTCCATTGCTGGGGAGATGATTCGGTTCGAGCCATTGGCAATGCTATTGGGAAGTACATCTATCGGAGCGAGCCCAAGGACAATATGCAAGCTTGTGCACGTATTTGTGTTGAAGCTGATCTCGGCAAGGGTCTCCCAGAGGCAATCAAGCTAAAGGTGGATGACTGGACACACATTCAGCAACTGGATTACGAACAAATCCCATTCAAATGCAAGGTATGTCACGAGTACGACCATTTTGCTAATCGCTGCTCTAAAATTGTTAATGATGAAAATGCTCAACCTGAGAAACAATGGGAAACTGTCAAGCAAAAAAAGACTACTGCTGCCCTGTTAGCTGAGGCTCCTCCCAAATCAGCTCCCTTCAAACCCAATCCTTCCTCCTCGTTGACACCTCCGCCCTTCCCACCCAAGAAATCCTTAGATTCAACTAATCCCTTCTCCTCCATTTCCCTTGATGATGATCCCCCCATCTCTCTAACTCCATCTTAGGATGGCTCTCTTGCTCTGACTCCCCCTTCAAACCTTTCTCCTTCATTCTCCCATGACCCTCCTACATCAAGATCCACCAGAAGCTTTTCTAAAGAACACGGTGCCAATCTGGACACACACAGAAAACAAGGACCAGGCAGGAGATCCACCAAACAATAGAGAGAAGAAAATGCCCAAAAAGATATTGCTATGGGCACCCAAAACCCCATAGAAACTTACATTTTGGGGCAAAACAACAAGTAAATGACACATAAAGATCAGGGAGGGCGAGCAACTCTCCGTACTCCTCTCACCCAATGATGAAAGCCCTATCTTGGAATAGCAGGGGATTAGGGCACCCCTCTAAAATCACAGCTCTAACTGATCTGATAACTCAGGAAAAACCAGGAATACTAATGTTACAAGAAACAAAGCAAGGATACCAAGAAATGAGAGGGATTATTGATTGCCTCAAGCAATATGAAGGAAGCATCTGCGAATCTAGGGGAGCTTCAGGGGGAATTGCCACCCTTTGGAACCACGCTGCTTGGAAGCACAAAACTGATACAATCAACCAATTATGGATTAAAGTTATTCTAGAAAATCTAATGAACAACCAAAAAAATTTCATCTACAATGTGTATGCTCCAAATCACTACAGGGACAAAGCACAGTGTTGGAATTCTCTCCAAACTGACATTGATGAAGAAGAAAGCAGCAACATCATACTTGGAGGAGATCTCAATCTCATACTCCACACCAACAAAAAGAGAGGGGTTGTTTTACACACGACCCCTGCAGAACGCAGATGGAAACTATTATGCAGGATCACGATCTCATAGATGTTGTCCCCAAAAATCGAAGGTTCACCTGGAATAATTGCAAATGGGGCAAAGATAATATAATGGAGCGGCTAGACAGGATATTGGTGAATGTCTCCCTCCTTTCCTCCTACTCCACGGCATACTCTGTTGTTCTCCCCTTCTCAGCATCCGATCATTACCCCACAATGCTAGTTCTTGAAGCCTAGTGTTCACTAGGTCCCATTGCGTTTAAGTACAGCCCGCTATGGAGCAATTTGCCCATTGTTGATCAAATTTTTAAACACACATGGTGCCAGCACATTGAAGGATCGTCGGGTTTCATCTGGGAAAGAAAACTAAAAAGGACCAAAAGCGCCTTAAAAGACTGGGCACGAAATCACTATAAGGAGCCGAAGAAAGTTAAAGCAAAAATAAAAAACAATTTGGAGCAGATCCACAGCACTATAGAGGAACAAGGACTGTCCCAAGAATCCAAAGCAAGAGAATGTGACCTTTACTTCCAGCCTTATCGTGCCAATCGTATGGAGGAGCAGAAATGGAGAATCAAATCACGCCAGCTGTGGTTGCAAGGAGGGGACAAAAACTCCACCTTCTTCCATAAGCAGACTACAGTTAGAAAAATCAGGAACAATGTCACCTCCATCACTCATGACGAAGGCCAACTTCAAACTTCCCAAGATGCTATTAAAAAGGCTGCCTAAAAACATTACAGCGTGCTCTTAACTGAAACCAAAGAAGCTGAAGACTATTCAAATCTGCTTCAATATCTTCCCATAGAAATTAGTGATGAAATCAATGCAGAGCTCACCAAGGAAATAGAAGAAGAAGAAATACAAAGAGCCATTTGGGCACTTCAGCCAGACAAGGCCCCTGGCCCAGATGGCTTCTCCATCAGCTTTTATAGATCTCACTGGGGGACTATCAAAAAATATCTTATCAAAATGATAAAATGGGCCCAACGCAAGAACAAAATCGGAGGCTTCACCAACGCCACCCACCTCGCCCTTCTCCCTAAAGAAAATCGACCCTCATCCTTCTCCCGTTTTCGGCCCATTTCTCTCTGCAATGCCTCATACAAAATCTTGACTAAAATCATAGCCACCCGCCTCAAACCTATCCTCCCTTCACTCATCTCTGAGAATCAAGGAGGCTTCTTAGCCAACAGAAAAATTTCTGACTCCATTCTGCTTGTGCAAGAGGCTATCCATTCCAGCCAAGTTAGAAAAGAAAAAGGTTTCATTTTAAAACTGGACTTAGCTAACACATTCGACCGAGTTAGACACTCTTTCCTCTTTGAAGTTCTTAAGAAAATGGGATTTGCCTCACCCTTCATCGACCTAGTCCAAGCTTGCATCTCTGGCCCTTGGATCTCCCCCCTCATCAATGGCAGACCAGGGCCATCCTTCCAATCTTCTCGAGGATTACGTCAAGGCTGCCCCCTTTCCCCCTACCTTTTCATCTTGATGGCTGAATCCTTTAGCAGGGCTCTTGATCACAAACGTCGCACCGGTCTTATCACCGGCATTAAATTTGGGAATGGAGTCAAAAACATAAACCATTATCAGTTTGCTGATGACACCTTGTTAATCGGAGGAGCCTCCAACATTATAGCTCATCGTTTCAAAACACTCTTAGAGAGATAAATGAGTTACTCCGGAGGCATGATCAATTACCTTAAGAGCTACATTTATGGCTGGAACGCAACTGCTAAAACTCTTCAAAGCATTTCCAGCATCTTCGGGGTTCCTTGCAAGTTAGATTGGGGGCATTTCTCTTATCTGGGCATGCTAGTGAGTGTGGGTTCTCTGAAAGCTGAAGTTTAGGACACCATTATCGACAAAATGAAAATGAAAGTGCAGCAATGGGGCTCCTTCTGGCTCAACCCAGCAGGGCGCCTAATCCTCCTGAAATCAGGCCTCTCCTCTCTGCCCTTGTATCAATTCACGCTCCTGCAAGCTCCAGCCAGTTTTCATCACAAAGTGGAAGCCATCCTTCGTCACTTTTTATGGCAAGGGGGAAAAACTGAAAGAAAGAAATACAACCTCATAAATTGGAAACAGGTTATTCAACCTCGTGAATATGGAGGGCTGGGGATCAGATCACCACAGCTCCTAAACCTGGTCTTTGGTGGCAAGATAGTCTGGAGACTCATCAATGGAGACTCTGCTTGGTGGAAGAATGTGCTGGAAGCCAAATATCTAAACTCTCCGAGGCAGCTTCTATTAGATCACGATATACCTCTCAGAGCCTGCACCAAAATATGGGGGTTGTGTAAAAAAGCAATCCCCATCCTTGCTACAAACATTTCTAAGGTCCCCAAGGGGGGCAATAGCACTAGAATAGGGGCTGATAAAATAATGGGCCAACAACCTATCAACAGTAGGCTTGGAACCCAACAGATTCTCTCCTACCTTGGCAACAAGGGGATCCACAATTTGAGCCAGATATCCAAATGGGATATTCACACTCATCCCTGGACAGGATGGCATTTCCCTGATATACCTGATGAGCTACGTTCAAGCCTGGATAATCTGCAGACTCAACTCCATGGTATCGCCCCCACCAAACAAAACGATGACGATTGTTTCTGTTGGGACCCTTCAGGCACCAGCTATACAGTCAAAGTTGCCTACCATCAAATTTGTAACAGTGATCGCCCCATGCCCATATGGACTCAATGGAAAACTGCTTGGAAATCAAAGACTCTCCCAAAAATTAAATTCTTCATATGGGTTCTTCTAAAAGGGAAAGTGCTAACTTCTGATAATCTGAAAAAACGTGGTATTCTTGGTCCTTCCCGCTGCCCAAACTGTCAAGCAGCTGAGGAAACTATTAAGCACCTTTTCATAAATTGCTCCTTTGCCACTGCTTGTTGGAAAGAAGCCTTCCTGAAGGACCAACTCCCATGGGGTTCCCACAGCACCATTGCCGATCTCTTACCCTTATGGAAGAAGAATTACCCCTGGCAGTGCAAGAAGAACAAAGTGGCAAGAAGAGTCTGGAACACTCTTCCTTACTCTATGATGTGGTGCATATGGCTAGCACGCAATCAAACAATCTTCAAAGACAAAAAAATCGTCATCAGGAAGCTATATAATAAGGCAAGAGGACTCGCTCTGGAAATAATCGCTGTCAATTGTCAAAGGAACATTGACACAGCTGGTCTCTTCGTTGAAGAACGAAATTATATAGGATGTCTGTTAGATCAAAGTAACAGGGGCCAATACAATGGCCAGAACAGAAATGACACCAGCAATAAACAAATCTCTAGCAGCAGTTGGAAAATTAGAATGAAGGATAAGGAGTTTGCACTCTAGATAAGAAACTATAACACACACTATCTATTCTTTGATGGAGCCTCCAAGTCTAATCCTGGTAAGGCTGGGGCGGGCGGAATTATTTGTAACGCCAACGGAGACATCATCCTTGCATACGAATGGGGATTAGGCCCCCTTTCCAATAATAGAGCTGAAGCCCTCGCTCTATACTAAGGTCTCATTCAGCTCCAAATTCTTGGCATTCGCACAGCAACAGTGATCGGAGATTCGACAATCATCATCAGCTTAATGGTCTCCAATCGGATAGCCACCAATTTAGCACTTCAGCAAATAATAAATCAAAGTCATGCGCTCACCCAACAAATGCAAGAAACTTGATTTATTCATGTCCTTCGCTCCCTCAATAAGGAGGCCGATGCACGCGCAAACAGAGCTTGCTCCAAACCTCTTGGCAGTCTCAGATGTAACACCTTCGAGTCTTTCTGTTTCCAGCCATGAACAGGAAAAATCCCCTTAGATTGCCTGCAGAGGCATCCGTTGTAATCACGCCCAAGAGTTAGATGGCAACTAGGAATATACTATTGGAAACAATGAGCCCAACTTCAGCACAACAAATGCAGGATCTACAGGCCTTGAAGGCAACTCAATGCAGGATTTACAGGTTCTGAAGACAACTTCTCTTTAGCATGTTTTACAAATGTAGTCTTTTACTATCACAGTTTGTCCGAATTTACACTAGATCAGCCTTCTCAACAATCAAGCATAATCGGAGTGCAGGGAAACCTGGCCTTGCTGATATTCCTCTCTGTCTCTTTTTTCAAGCATATTTCCCTGTAACAATGGAGCCCAGACTCCCAATTTTTCTTTTTTGAATACAAACATCACCCGATTATGTCAAAAAAAATAAAAAAAAATTGTGACTTGTGGAGTGTTAAACCCCGAGTAAGTTTCAATGGTAGTTGTTTGTATTACCTCATTTGAATACGAAGTGACTAACAATGTTGAATGAAGGGAGATGAGAGTAATAAGAATTTAGTTAATTACAAATAGTTTCAAGTTTCAATAAGCAAACGTTTCAGGTAAGTGAACATTTTATTTAAGATGAAAATTCAAGTATTTTATATATGGTTGAATCACTGTAACATAGAAATTAATGCACAATGACAATAATTTTGTTATGCTTACACTGAAATCAATGCACACTATTAATCTAATTACTTTAAAATCAATGTACATCATACATCTAGTTACATCAAATCAGAAATCGACATATACACCAAAATCAACGCATCTAGTGCAAGCATTCAAATAGAATTAGAAATCAACATCTACAATGAAATCAATGCATCTAGTGCAAGCAACCAACACTACAAGGAAAAGACCCTCTAGTAGATGTTTTTGAGGAACCCCTTATAAAAATAGCCCAGACATCCGTTTGTAGCGGACGTTACTAGAGGAGGTTGGCAGGTGGAGGTTTTTTTTTTGGGTGCGTTTATCACCCTAAACCGCACCAGTGTGTTCCACTAGAGAAAGCACCGGTGCATACAAAAAATTGGCACACGCGCTCGGTACAAACCTGCCCGGTGCATCTCATTACCATAGTGCACCGGTGCTCTATAAAGATTCTACACCGGTGCATCCTAAAACCTTGCGCCAAAACTGAAACAGCCCAATGCGGTTGTTGTTGGGAAAAATACTGAGAGGGGGGGGTGAATCAGTATTTACTGCATAATCAAATCTTTTTACTTTTTCATTCCTTAAAACCCATACGCTACTTTCCTTCAGTAAACTAGCGTATATACGCGGATCCCCTTTATGAAACTCGCGTATACACAGATATCTAGATATGTCATTAAACTTCACTTAAACCATTCCATCATTTATTCATCAGATATTCAATAAGCAGTAAACATGTGCAGTAAGAACAGAATAAACCATCACACAAAGCATCACACATGAACACCAGGATTTTTAGGTGGAAACCCAAGTCGGGAGAAAACCACCGCTGCAGTTGCTCAGCCTTCAATATTTTAATATAGAGAAAATATATTACAACATATGTGCTGGCGCAGACTTGACCAGCACGCAGGCACCCACCTGCGCTCGTTTACCAGCCTCTCCTGGAAGGGAGCTCCAACCCCCTGACTCGTTTACCAGCCTCTCCTGGAAGGGAGCTACGACCCCCCGATCTCGTTTACCAGCCTCACCGGGAAGGGAGCTACGACCCCCTGACTGAAGGCTACAACCCTCAGCACCACCTTGGACCACGTTTCATCAATTTTCACACTGGATCCAACAACTTCAATAGAACACCACCTGCAGGCCACATTTCATCATATTTTCATACTGGACCCTTTCCATACTTTCAAGCACAGACATACATCACCAACAGACACTTATCAACACAGCATCGAGTAGCAAGCACAGCAGTAATGATCAGATATTTCATACCCTTGCTCAGCAAACCCCGCTTTTGGTATATGCTTTTCCTTCATCATGTAGTATATATACGCCGCTCCGCTCACACAACCAACAGATCATAGATATTTGTCATGACACGCTTTCTCTTCAAATAAGCCATGACATCGATCATGTCAAGTGTTAGTCACTTCAATCATTGCTAGCAACATACTTTCAGATCAACAATCGCTCGGCCTACCTTTACTTCGTACTGACATCTACTTCCAATTCAGATCTAGTTCCATGCAAATTGATTTTAGATACAAGTATATCTTCTTATCTAGATCCCCTCTTCATCATTGGTGCATCATACATTCATTTATCATTCAAGTGTAACCCTTTCCATTCGTCTATGTTTCCAGAGATAGCGTGATGGTTCAAGCCTTGGCACTGGTAATGTGCATCATGATTTGCACAATGAATTTCTTCTCCTTATATAGGTTTATCTTTTTTCAATACCACGGGCCAAAGCAATACCATGAGCCTTCAATACCACGGGCCAAAGCAATACCATGAGCCTTCAATACCACGAGCCAAATCAATAACATGAGTCTTCAATACCACGGGCCCTTGTTTTTTCACTTTTTGAGCGCTTTTGCCCATACGCGACTTGGAACGTTCTTTTCCGCGTGCATACGCGACTTGCCTTAGACAGATCCGCGTATTCATAGAGACATACTCTTTTCATCATACTTTGAGCACATTCTGAATTCCTTTCTTCATTGCCTTCTGTACATACTGTAGATACATCATATTTCCTTCATCAATAACATATTCTAGCAAGCACAACTTCATCAAGTAAGTTGCCATTATCTTCATCAAGTGGGTTGCCTTTCAAGGACAACACTCAACATCATATTGCCAACAAACATCATTTCATATCAGATTTACATCATTTACCAAGTCCATTAAGTCAAGAATAACTTCATTGGATGTATTGCCATCAAGGACAACACAAGTCAACAGTCGCATGTCTTCATCTCCATTCAGTGGGTTGCCATCAAGGACAACACTCTGCATCATATTGCCAACAGTTGTAAGAAACCGCTCAATGCACCTATAAAACCCACGCACTGGAACATGGTTAAATAAATTTTAAAAAAAAATTATGGTAAAAAATCCGTAATTTTCACTTTTCAGTGCTCCAGAGCTCTCAAGCATTGGTGCAAATTTATCTTGTGTGAGGTGCCCTATCATCAGTGCTCCCATTGCACGCACTGCTGATATCCATTGCCCACCATCTCCATTTCAAACTTTGCAAACGGTGGAAAATTTTAGTTTTGCAAATTATACAGCCAATATGCCTCCTCGACGACCAAATGTACAAGTATTTTACTTGGTTTTCCATAATTAAACCTTTTAGCAGATTAATTTTCTAAAATAACTTAAAATTCACCTTATTAAAAAAAAATATTCCCACGTGGTGCGCTTGAGCTGTTTGGCTTGCACTAATTTGTTGTGCTGCCTGTAAATTTATAGGGTGCACCATGACCGGTGCTAATGGTATCCGCACCGGTTTTGGGGTGGTACAGAAACGAAGCACCATGATTTTTTAAAATTAAAAAAATTGCGGTGCGGTCGGTTACCTAGCTGCACCGTTAACCATGTCGAATTGCAGGAATGCAGTGCGTTGACGAAAATATTCGCCACAAGCCAATATTTTTGTCAGCACATCGCCCATCTCGAACTAGACATAGTCAATGGGATGGTCATGTAAACGACCGCACCGTTGACTATGTAGTGAGGTCAAGAGGGTGGTGCGCTGCCTAAACTATATGACCCGGGGCATATAGTTTGGCCAGCACACCGCCCTCCCGACACTGGTACATAATCAACGGTGCAGTTTGTTATACCACCACACTGTTAACCTTGTAACAATGCCAGGAGGGTAGTGCGCTGAAAATTTCCAAGTGCACCGCCTCGAGTGCGCGACAAAAAAGACACACCGTTACCGGTGCATGCCTGTTTTCTGTGGCACACCAACTAATTTTTTTGTTTTGTTTTTTCAAGAAAAATTATATATGTATATTACTAAATATATGTCTCATTTAATAAGAAAATTGTGTTTAATATGTCAATCATTCATCAACGTCAAGGAGAGAAGAGAGGGAACAACAACAACAACAACAAGCAGACCAATGTAACGTGGTTCGCCTGTGGGAGGCACAAGAGAAGGAGAGATATACATACCCTCGCCGTATTACAGCAACCACCCAAGGCTCCTAAGGGAGATATGCCTCCTCAAGTTTTATGAGGAGACTACATCCATAAAGGGCCATGGTGGGTTTTTGCGACAACTTATCCACAGGTGGAATTCCCACCGACAGGCTTTCCAAGTTGGTCCTAGCCAGTGGTACGCACCCACTGAGGAGGACATCTATTTCATTACTAGCCTATCGAGGAGAGGGGTGGATTTTCCCTCGTTCCCAGAGGTCCCCGTTGTCTATGCAGTAGGGAGTTAGTTGGTGTACTCCCAGAAATACAATAGCATGGATATACTGTCTCCTACAGAGTTTTAGGTCTCCGGAGGTCAGTTACGTATTGCTTCATTTGGTGGAGAGGAGGTGAGGTGCCTCTCACTGCTGATTTCGACCATTGCACACCATGCCAATGACGGGCAACGCATTAGTTGCCCACTTCTATTTTATGTTGATTCTTTATTACAGGCGCCACGACTTGTGAAGTGGTCTGCCATTTTTTTGCGGCAGTTCTGTACAACTTTAGATAGATGTCGTGCTCAGGCACAAGGGAGGGTGAACTTCCCTTTTGCTTCAGAGCTATTTTGTTTATTTTTTGAGAGGTTTCCAGAGACGAGGCCTAATTTTATTCAGCAGTCTCATAGGCCGATGCTGCATGTACGGATGCAGATGTGGGGAGAGATGATGCCCAATAGGGGCAAGTTAGAGTTTTCCGCGAGGATATGACATGATGCACTGGAGTTGCTAGCTAGTGTTGATGAGAATCCCTTCGTTCTGGTCCCTTGTCCATATGCTGGTTTAGATTTTCGAGTGTGTGCCAACATCCTCTTCACATACGATGAGCCACCGGATAATAGAGGTAATATTAATGTTTTATTTAAATTTATTCTAACATGTTCTTTAACTTGTTTTTATTAAACTGTTTAATGAAATTGTCTAATTATTGTTGTGTACTTATATATATTTTGCAGACATCGGATCATTTGATGGTGATGAGATGCCACCGCCACCAAATGATCCAGGTGTAGATCCTTATGACAATCAGGAGATGGCAGATGTCGAGGATCAAGCTGTTGCAGACAAACCTGGTCCTCATGTTGCGAGGAGTAGGCCTAACACTAGATTTAGGATGGAGTTGGGCGACCAACTCTGTGCACTGCTTGTGGAGGGGGGAGTCAAGACCACCACTATGAGAGAGATACATGTCGATGCTAAGATGGTATAGATGTGGAGAGGCATGCCACGTGACATGTTCACCCTGATGCGGCATGTCATAGGAGCTACCAGCATAGTGATGCAATTGAGGAGGGCCCTTCGATGCAGGCGTGGTCGAGACGCAATACGTCGACAATCAAGTAATAACGCATCATCTAATGATCACGATCAGGGGAGTGATCATCGTTCTCCTCACGCCGCATATGAGCAGCTTGCAGCATCGACCAACAATCATGATCACAAGGAGGTTGGACCATCCACGTCGAGTGAGCCTTCTCAACCTACAACATCCAACATTCATGATCATGAGCAGGTTGGACCATCCACGTCGAGTGAGCCTTCTCAACCTACAACATCCAACATTCATGATCATGAGCAAGTTGGACCATTCACGTCGAGTCATCATGATCAACAACCTGCAACATCTAGCAGTACTCATGATCATGAGCAGGCTAGACCATCCATGTCGAGTCATCGTGAATAGCCGGTAGTTGATCCTAATCAGCATGAGGCACCACCATATCAGCAGGCACGTGATGATCGAAATCTATCTAAGCTTGTCGAGGCTGCACCATTGACTGAGCAGGCCTTGACTAGTACTACTATTGATGATGTACCACCAGCTGATATTTGACATTTATATTACAGTTGTATGCTTTTAACATTATATATAGATATGGTCCATGTATTTTATGTTCATGTTGCAGTTGTACTTAATTTACATGTTGGTGATCATTATGATGTGTATATTGTTAGGTCATGTTAGATATGTTCATTTAATATGCAACTTGCAGATAGATGTGTATGTGATAGAAATTATTTGACATGAGATGTATATTTGATGTTTGTGTTGTGATGATGTTATACAATGCTAACTGTGTTTTGTTAGATGATCATGATCACGATGATTAGATGATGTTAGCGAATTTGAATGTGTTTTTTAGTCGAATATAATGTTTGTACGATGGTTATCATGATCGTGATGTTTATTTAATTTAATATTAAATCATGATATTTATTAAATATTATGTCGTGATTGTAATTGAAATTTTAATTTTAATTGTATGTAAAATTGTAAAATTGTAATTGTATGTAAAATATTTGTAAAATTTTAATTGTAATTGTAATATTTAATTTATTGTGAAATGATTGTAATTGTAATTTTAATTGTAATTGTATTTATGTAAAATTGTAACATTGTAATTTTAATTCTAAATGTATGTAAAATTCTAAAATCTTAATTGTAATTGTAATTTTAATTTTAATTGTAATTGTAATTCTAATTTTAATTCTATTTGTATGTAAAATATTTGTAAAATTGTAATTGTAATTGTATGTAAAATTCTAAAATTCTAAATGTATGCGAAATTGTAAAATTGTAATTGTAATTTTAATTCAAATTGTACGTAAAATATTTGTAAAATTTTAATTGTATTGATGTGAAACGATTGTAATTGTAATTGTAATTGTATGTAAAATTCTAAAATTGTAATTGTAATGGTATATATGTAAAATTGTAATTGTAATTGTAAATTTTATGTAAAATTCTACAATCGTAGTTGTAAATGTATGTAAAATTCTAAAATTGTAATTGAAAATTATCAAGTGAAATACTAATTTTAACATTAACACAATGCAAATTACCAATTAATTCAAAATACATATTATAATGTTTCGAAAAGAAGAGTCTTATAAGTTATAAGGCAATTAAGTCCTCCTTTTTATAAAAACCCATCTTAAAAAGTATAAATATTGATAAAATAACACATGTACCATATCACTCTTGGTTCTCATGATCACCCTCATTATCTTCCAGCTCGGTTGGCATGATAATACTATTGTTCTCAAAAATATGTTTTGATCTAGGGTCATGTCTCAATACGAACCACCAATCCCTATCCAACATATATGGGTAAAAAACACCTGGTTGCAGTGTTTGGGGAAAGCACAGGGCTCCTTAGCTTCATCCCACATCTTTCTAGAGTTGATACATATCAGCCTACTATTGTGATATTCCTTTACATTATTCCAATCAAAGGTGTCCCACCACTTGCACCTAAAAATAACACATTAGAAAGAAGATAAATCCACTTCAATGATCTCTTGTATCTTTCTGACGTAATCTAACGTCCCTCGTACTAGGTTTTGATCACGGTGGCTAGATTGACTAGATTGATATAACTCGACTTCCACTCCACAGTCTCATGTCATGTGTCCATCATCGACATTTTCTGTGTGAAAATGGTGTCCATATGCCCACATAGATGGGAACAAATGCACTGATAAAAAAAGTTCAAAAGTCATAGTGTCATGTGTCTTATAATAACCCAATAGTTAAAATATGAAATATAGATGTAATTACATTTGAAAGGAGCATTATTAAGTTTCAAATGTACATATAAATTAAATAGATTATTGCCGAGTTGGTGCAACCAATCCCTATGTTTAGCACATCCTCTTCAGCACGCGGGTAATGACCGGTTGCACCATATTTCCCTCTGACTTGGTCAACAACCCAACTGTTGGGGCATATTTTTGGAATATTTTCTTTAAATGATCGGGATAAGGCACATTTCTACCATTCAACTGTCTAAATTTTTTCCTGTCACTATCCCATTTCATCCTCTTTTGTTCATATAATGAGACACGCGGTTGTGTCGCTTCAAAATTGTAAAGAACGAATTTATTTATTGCTTCAATTTATGCATTCGCTGATGAAATCAAACCAACACTATATATACATAGAAATCAAAATATACATTATATTGGAGTTCAACATGAATATTTACTTTGTGTAAATTTGAAAAATTATAAGCCGCTTACTCTTTATCAAGCGTTTTTTTTCATTAGTTTGGAGCAGCTCCCCTTCTCTTTTGTCTTCATCCCTTTCATCATCCCAAATCACCACACCCGGTCTGTTGTCGATATGCTTGATGTACTCACTGGCATAATAGAAAGACTCATACGATATGTATCCCTCTGCCATAGACCCCTTGGGTTTTTCCCTTTGTCGAACAAAACCTTTCAATTTCTTTATGTGCCTCTCTAAGAAGAACATCCAATGACAAGAAACCACCCCAACTAATTCAACCTCATCTACTAGGTGGATTAGAAGATGAACCTGCAAGACCATGAAACTCGTCGGTAGTTCCTTCTCAAACATACAAACAATCTCAACTATCTCTTGACGCCACCGTGGAATGCTAGCCACATGAATCTCCTTTGATGTGATCCAATGTACAAATGCAGATAATTTAGATATGACACATCCTAGGTCTTGGGGGAATTCATGTTTCACACACCCACGCATGAAAAAAGGACAATGACATTGCAAATTTATAAACACGTGCAATAATATACAAAATTAGTTATGTTTTATGATCCCTACATGGGATAAAATTTATTAATATAACAAATAATAAAATCATGATTTTGACATTATACGTACTCTTAGAAGATTCAAATGGTCATGCGATTTCAACCTTGAAAAATGGTCATCCACGATGAAGCAACGCCGTCGTGAAGACCCGTATGAAGATGGCACCCTCACACCCATTATAACTTTCTTTGCCAAAGAAAGATCATTTTTTTTAAAAATCCATGAGACATCGCCTTCTTTGAAATACTATGAATTATAGGGACCGATGTTTGCCTCTGATGATGTGCTTTCTAATCATCTTGGTAAATGTTTCTTTTTAGTTTTTGAAGTAATAAGATCTTTCCTAACAGCCAATGTGTCACTTTGTTTTGATGATATATGCCTCCATAAATAAGATGAAACATTTTCAAATATATGCATGGGATCTAATAAGTGGGTTACCTTAAGGTGCTCCCAATATGGGAGGTTATAAAAGATATATTTCATTTTCATCCCAATGGGAAATTGATTAACATAGGTGTCGAAGAATTCTGGATCATTGAAGATAGGCTCCCCATTTGAATCAAACATTTATATGAACTCCTTCTCCTTCTCTCTCTCTCATATGCTCTAAGCCATTCAACTGGTGTCATTATTGGAGTCCTTTGGGTTCTCTCTCCTTTACCATTGAAAGCGGATGTTGCTCTTCTGAAAGGGTGTTCTTCTGGGAGGAATACATTGGAGCAGTCATACACTGGCTTTCGTAGGTCGTTGGACCATCTAGCTTTCAGAGAAGGTCTACAACATTTACATCCAAAAATACCCTTTTGTTACAAGACTTGCAAGATTATTGTATACAATTTATATGCATGGCACGTTAAAGAATATCATCAAGATCAGAAAAATTACAACGAATTCAATAACTGATATGCGAAAGAATATTGTTACGTATATAAACAATTCAATAAAGATGTAATTTACTAGAGCAAACTCCTAAGCCTGGATAATCATTGTGTCGTGTAAGCACATATGCCATACAACGTAAAACTCCTCTCTGCTGCGATGGGTCTTGATACATCGTATACATTTATCTGTTAGCCTCCTATATCATTAGGTTTCATCTTTCATGATTGTTTTGTTGGAAGTGTGGAATATGTTCAAACCTTCTTACTTGAGCAAAGGTGTTCCATATGCCTAAAACCTTTCAAGAACAAAGATAAATCATAAAGAGAGAGCCCTCTCTGGATGCAGATTGGCTAGATTCTGCATCTAAAAGATTGGTTTGTGGTTACCTCGGGTATAATTTCCTCTTACACAACTTCTAGGAAAACCCGAAAGGATAACTTATCCCATCCCACAATTCCTTCAATTCATCTACCAGTGGTTGTATGTAGACATCCATATTATTCACTTGTCTTCTACTAGGGACTATGAGAGCCAACATAAGATGTTCATTCTTCACAGAAAACCATAGGGGGATATTGTTGTTGATCACTACTACAGGCCAAACATAATAGTTGGTGTTCTTGAGGGAATATGGGTTGACGCCATCCATGGCTATGCTGAGTCGTGGACTTCGTACTTCATCCTTGAATTTTTCGAGCCATGTATCCTCTATATGCTTCATAGTTATTGAATTAGTTTGGATTCACATAACTCCCAACTCACTTCTGTGTGAGGCATGCCATCCCTGAAACATAGCTAATTATTTGCAACGAAAGAGTTTTTGAATCCTTGGGATTATAGGCATGTGCCTTAATATCTTAAAAGGAGGACCACGTGATTACCCTTCTTTTTTTATTTATCATACCTACCATGCCCACATTCTGGACATATCCTTTTGTCTGCATATTCTCCTCTATATAGAATAGAATCATTTGGACATGCATGATATGATATGTATTCAACACGCAACATTTTCAACAATTTATTTGCCTCTTCATAGCTATCGGGCAAGACATTATCACTCAAAAGAACCTTATCTTTGAATAACCTATAGTTGGTGATCATGGAAAATTTTAAAAGTACATTAATGTTGATATAATTATTAACGTTCATAAAATTGACCATTTTAAATGTTCATTGTGTGATTATATTTCTCAAATATATATAAGGGAGGACTTTATGGTAACTTACCTCAAAATTTCCGAGAAACATGCATTCGACAAGCCAAACTTTGCTTTCAAGTTGTACAGTAACATTGTTGTCCCCAACTGGGTAGACTTTGACTGACCGCTAGGTCCAAAGAGAGGGGTGGTGGAAGCAAATTTAAGGCTTTCGAAAAAGGTGTTAGCGATATGAACATCATCCCCTAGCTGATCATCGTTTTGAAATACATCTGACAACATTGTTTCCATGGCAGTCGTATCCCTTAAGTAATCATCCATACCAACCTCTATTTGATTGCCTCCATTACCAGCTTGTGAAGAACTACTATTGTTGTAGTCATTCCTAATTGGAGAATCTAGACGTAGTGGGAATTGAATCGGTGGTTGATTCAACCATTCTTGGTATCATTCCTCTCTGATTTTTTCTCTTAATTTAGCCTTCTCTCGATTTGACATTGTCGTAGGGGTGCAACGGAAGATGGTAGGTAGGTCGCTCATCATCACTAGAATCCTAATAATTTCAAAAAATATATTTGAATATGATTAATACAAAATATACGATATCAATTAGTAAGAACGTTGACAATGCATGATTAATTTGTTTGACGTTGAAATAATTACATTAATATACCAAACAATTATTATTACCATCATTGTCCCGGGATTGTGGCTAAAAGATGCAATATTGTTATAATTGGCAAGGTGAAGCAGTTGTCCATTTTCATCTACCAAATGCGCCTTGCGGTATACTGCTCCTAATAAGAGCTTCCGACGTTTTGGAGCTGTTTGAATATTTTGTGCATCTGAACTCGATTCTGAATCTGCATGAACCTGCAAATTTGTATACATTATAAATTTTATTAAGCTGACTGACATGGATAAAAAAACATAAATCTAATTAGATAATGAAACTAAAAATAAAATCTAAAGTAAATATTACGTCTCGAGATGGATAGGGAAAACCCCGCAATGGACTTTGAGAAATATTATGGAACGAGCTGTATTTTGAAGTATTGTCCATTCGATATAATTATGATATTTTATCCCTGCATTTGAGCAAAATCAAAAACAAATTTTAGTGTACACACCTAAAAGTAATTTTGGTGCCTTAAAAATGGACTTATTGTTATTGGTGCTTATGTACAGATAACCGCACCGGTGCATTTTAGTTATTGCACACTGGTGCCATGTTATTGACTGACTCGTCGGTGCGGTGTTATTGATCGACGCACTAGTGAAGAAAAACAACAAATAAAAAAAGCGTAACTTTATTTTTTTTAAGTGAAAAGAAAAAGCGGTAAATTGAAAAATGTGTGGCAAAATATTTTTGAAAATCTAATTTCATAAAACAATTCTTTAAATACTAAACACTTTTCATTATTTCACTATTTTTGCAAAAAAATTAAGCCAGAGATTTGCACGAGACACACCTAGAGCAAGAGAGCACGAGAGCATTGTGGAGCAGTGAAATACTTTCGAACAAAACTATTCAAACAATCAGAATTCCAAACCTTTGGTGACTCAAACCTTGTAGCATAGAATTTCAAATGATCTCGTGATTAAATTTTATTGTTTTTTTACATTTTTTGCAATATTTTTTATGCAGTAAGTAAAAAATTTAAATTTACTATTCACTTTCAGGAGAAAAATAATAATAAATAAATAAATAAATAATTCATTTTACCCTAAACCCTTCATTCTTTTTGTTTCTGACCTCGCTTCTTCATGTTTCTGTGATTTCAGAATTAGGGCTTTTCATTTTTGATTTATAGGGTCTGTATGGCTATATATATAGGCCTATGACATCTAACCCACGTGATGACTTGCATAGTCGGATCCTAATCCATGTCGGCCCTTGCATGAATTTTTAGAAAACTAATTTTTTTTAATCGATTCGCCCCGCGTAACCTAGTTATCACAACGTACCATGCACGTACTATTTGATTAAAAAAAAGAGTATTTTATTATTATTATTATTTTTTTAATAATCCATGCGCCATATGTAAAATAGGGCGTTGGTGCACTATTTGATTATAGCACACCGCACACGTACTGTTTGGTAAAAACAATTTTTATTTTATTTTATGTGTTAATTGGTGCACCATTTAACATACAATGCATCAGGTCTCCTTGTTGACAGAGAACACTGTACAGTGATCCCCTATTTTCACGGGACATTTATAAGATTAGGCCGCACTACCCCGTCCACGACACCATATGCTACAAAACTAACACTAGATGATTTTTATTATTTTGTCTGTGTTATTCAGTGCAATGGTTAACATATAACGCATCGGTGCTCTTTGTTGACATAGAGCACCGTACAGTGTTTTATACTATTTTGGCGGTGCGTTTATAGAACACGACGCATCGACATCGATGCGTATAGCATTAAAAGCGCACCAATTTCTTGATATTTTTTTTACGTGAAAGGTTGATAATTTATTTATAAAATATATTAATGAATGATATGGTACAGACTTCATATTGATAAAGAAATGGTTGACAAGAGATCAAGTAACAAAAATATTGATAACACATCAAGAAAAGCCAAAAAAGGCAAGTTCTTTGTAAATTCTTCAAAAAAAATATTATTTTTGAACTATATTTAAGTTTAACTAATATGTATTGTTTACTGTGTACCATGCAGAGCCACAAAATGATGAAGCTCGATAAGATTATTTCTGATCTAGGACGAGAAGTGCATTAAAGTTGATAGAAAAATTGCAAAAGGATGAATCAAGTGAATGAAAAAAAAAATTATCGGTCCAATATGAGTTTCTTTTTTAATTTTCATTAATAATATACTTAAAATTATTAGATAACATGTTTCAAACAATCTATTAATTCACAAATGTTTAATGTTCTATAGAGACCAACAACTTAAAAAATGAATGCTGTTCTAAAAAAAGAAAAAAATAGAACATGCAAATGAAAATGAATTGCTCCTTAGCTCATTTGGAGTGGTGCTGGAGATTAACGAAAGGGGGAAAAACTTTTACAAAAGTTTGAGGGATCTAGTGGAACGAATGTATAGACATTCTTTCCATTTATAATACAAAAATCAATCCAATGATTCAAAGAACCAAATTTTATCTAAACTACAGGAAGAGTTTCTAGAGAATTAGTCAATGAGACATGTTAGACTTTTAATAGCAAAAACGTACCAAAAAAAGAAGAAGAATTAAAAGTAATATTCCTTTAAATGTTTTTTCTATAATTATTTATAAATACCACTCTTTTATATTTACTTTTCATATATCAATATAAAATTAAATAGTTTATTGTCATGTTACATTTTCAGGAAGATTATGAAAATCTCAAAAGATGAACAAGCTGATATTAGAAATATGTCAATAGGAATGTCAAAAAATGTGTACATGGAGATGGTCAAAGAAATGGACAAAATTGCATCGCAGGAGGAGCCATCTCAACAACAACATGCTTCAAATGTAATATGTAATCATTGAATTTTTAGATCATTAGCTACAATAAATAAACAATTTAGCATTAAATATTAATTTTCAAGTATTTTTTTGCAGAAAAGAAGAGAAAATGGAACCCATTCAACACATAAAACAAGACGACAAGGAAGAAAATGGTTGATATCTAAGTTTGTGAGTAATTGTTACTTCCTTATAACAACTTAACTATATTTCATTTTTGTATATTTTAAGTTGTTTTACAACAATCACCATTGAATGTCTCCAAACATGTGCTAACATACAAAGAAGAACCATCAGACGAATTGATTGATATTGGGTTAAATATGGGTTGAATATATGTTGGCATATTAGAAATTAATTGTGGAATTTGTAAGCATCTATCGATCTTGTTTTACTTAGCTTCGTCTATAATTAATAGAACAAAAAAATCTTTTATATTAAATATATGATTTGTTATGGGGTATAAAACTTGCAGGAAACAAAGTATGGAAGTGCACCAACAAATGAAATCTTGAAAGATGGCATGCAATTTGGTTTTGAAAGAATGTGTATAGTTCATGAGTCAATTGTTGCTATGGTACGTCATTTATTTTCGATTTACATTGATATATATTATTTAATATTGCAATTTTCATTATTCTCACCGATGTATATACACTCATTACAATTTATTTTTATGTTTGTAGATGGAAGGTGAAGAAGAAGAAAACAATCAACACCGTGAACAAAACATTCCTCAAAATAACCCAAGTCATGGAAGTGGCTCGAGCAGTGACAACAGTTCAAGCGAATAATGATGATCATTATGTTTGGATATCAAAGCAAGGTGTTGTATTTTTTGAAATATTTGTCTGTGAAATTAGACATTTTGTTTAATGTAATGGATATAGTGTCCCAATTGAAAGACAAAGGGATACCAATAACTGTCCCATTTTGTATGACAAAGACTGTCTTATATATATATATGTTTTAGTTTATTCTATTATGCTCTTCATCATTGAAATGTAACACCACCGATTAAATTTATGGATGATTAAATATTATAATGAAGAATAATGAAATTTGATGATATGATATAACAAATTAATCCAAACATCACATTCAAATGCACTAATAAAAATTTAATTGATATGAATACTGTTATAAGATATGTGTCGACCTTTGATGAATAATGAATTTAAAAAAAATCACAATAATTGCACTGTCACAGGTCGATGTTTCTAAAAAATACAAAATGAACACCAGTGTGTGTCAGTTATTGTACACTGGTGCGTTTGTATGATAAAGTGCACTGGCGTGTTTCTACGACCTATGGGTACCGCACAAATACCAATACCAATTATAACTCTCGGTTCGTTTATGTGATACTGCGCACCGGTGCGTTTATGTGAAACTGTTGACCGGTGCGTTTGTACGACCTATTGGCACCGGACAAATACCAATACAAATTAGAACAATCGGTGCGTTTGTGTGATACTATGCACCGATGCATTTCTATAATACTACGAATCGGTGCGTTGATACAACCTATGGGCAACGCATAAATCCCAATACCAATTAGAACGACCCAGTTCTTTGTATCACCTACAGTGCGCCCCGCGCGGTTTTAGACCTTTACGGCCCAGTGCATGCACCTTCGATCGCCCAGGGTCGACGATTTGGATGACACGCACCAGGACGTTTACTCTAAAATGCACCAATGTGTTGACACTTGAATAACGCACCGATGAAAAAAACATTTGTAATAACCTCCGGCCACCCAGTTTTTTTAGTTGTGTTGAAATTCCATTAGAAGCTCTGCCAAAAGCTCCATTACCAGAAACGGATGTTGTACAAAATGTTTTTTTGACAATTTTGGCCAATTTTATAACACTAAAAACCTCCTTTATAACCTTTTCTAGAGGGTCTTTTCCTTGTAGTGCAAATAGGATTAGAAATCAACGTATGCACTGAAACCAATGAAACTAGTACAAGGAATAAAATAAGATTAGAAATCAACAACTACACTAAAATCAATGCAATCAATCAAATAGGATTAGGAACATCTACATTGAAATCAATGTATCTATTGAAGTGAATAACACTGTATCTCTCTCTCTCTCTCTCTTCTTCCCTCTCTCTATCCCCGCCATATATATCTATGTCTCCCTCCATCTCTCCTTCTTTATCTCTCTATCTCAGACCCCCCTCCCCCCCCCAAAACATGCACACACACTCTCGCTCCTTATCTATGAATTTCTCCCTCCCTCCCTCTCTTTATCTCTCTCTTATTCCCTCTCTACCCCCTCCATCTATATCTATATCTCCCTTTGTCTCTCCTTCCTTTTCTCTTTATCTTACCCCCAAACATACAACCTCTCTCTCCATGTCTATATATCTCTCCCTCCATCCCTCATCATCTCCCTCTCTCCCTCTTCCCCTTCTCTCTCTCTTCCCTCAAGCTCTCATCTCTCCCTCATTCTCTCTCCATCTCTCCCTTGTCACTCCCTCTCTCTCTCCACCTTTATCTATCTATGTTTTTCTCATTATCTCTCTCAAGTCCTCTCTCTCTTCCTTCCTCTTTCTCCCTTTCTCTAACACATCCCTCTATCTCCCCCCCCATCTCTTTCTCTCTCTCTCTCTACAACTCCATCTCTCTCTCCCTCCCTCTCCCTTATCTTTATCCCCTCATCTCCCTCTCCCTCGCTCTCTCTCCCTCTCCCCCTCTCCTCTCTCTTTCTTCGTTTCTCCCTTTTCCCACCTCTCTCCCCCCTCCATCCATATGAGCGAGATTTGTCACTTTGTGTAATCAATAATATATGTAAGGTATAATATAATAATACTTATAATGGAGATTTTATTATTATTATAATATATTGGAGTAATAATAATCATTATTACCGATTATTATACCAATAATAATATATCGAGAAATAACCGGTTAAATAAACAATAATATGTTAATTTTGGATTTTCATTTAACATTTTGCATACATAACTTTTTTTTCCTGGAAAAAAAAGCATAATTTTATTTCATCAGTTAAGAACAAAATTACATTTAGTAAAAACCACAAAACTGTGATTTTCCAATCAAACGAAAGAGTTTTGATGACGAGACATAGAGATCTTCAGTCAAAACAAAGGCATGACTACAATAAAAACCGAGAAAAAAGGTGGCCTAAGAAATCAATCCAACAAACAAATCCAGTGCAACAACATTCACTGTCCATCCCAAAAAATCTAATAGTTGATGTACCTCCAGTCCCACTGCTAACCAACTAGCAAAATTGGGCTGTAAAAAAAAACCAATACGTTGTCCCTTCCATCCTCAACTGTCCAAATTGTCGTAGCATCTTAGATAGTCTAAAAGCTCTGCCCCAATAGTTCAAAAGAGACTGATAAACTACAAACCACCCTATACCAACAGGGTTGTAGTAAGGTGACAGCAAGGGAACGAGGGGAATGAAACATCCTAGCATCGACCAAAACAAAACATTCATCCATGAGGGGAAACGAAACACCCCAGCAACGACTCAAACAAAGACATTCAAACCACGAGGGGAACGAAAAACAATTGCAGACTCGTGCTTCCACCCTCAAAAAACATCGTTGCGGGCTGCTAAGTCGAAAAGGGAGGGATGGAAGTACTGCCGAGTTTCACCATCCCTGTGCTCGCTAACCTTCCATGTCCCTAAATCTAGCTGTAGGCCCACCTTGGAGGCATGATCCGCATCACCATATTTTTCACTATTGTTGACGGGAAGAAATGTCTGGCCAACAGTAGGGGATATCCCCAGTATAAAGTCCCAATTAGACTCTAAATCATTTGTGATAGGGATCTCGTCCGGGGTGTGGGTCCGACTACCGCTGAAGATTCCTTTTCTCAGACGAAGAGCGAGCCTTGCAGACCTATGAACACACAATTACTCGAACAATACAAAACAAATGGTTGATGAGTCTTAATGATCATAAAACATTACAACTAGCAAAGCAAGTTAAAGCATGCAGCCGAAGGAAATGTTGTTAGTAGCACATCATTAGGGTCATGCTTGTAAAAGTTGTTCGAACCACAAAAGAAATAGTTCTCTATGGTCAAAACACCCTTCTATTCCTTAAGCGTTTTTCAAAAGATAAGATAATGTTAATAACGAAGTTGTCAACATCTCTCAATTAAATATCCCCATACCAATAACACATCAAATGAGTTTAAACGTATAAATTACATAAGCATAAAATGCAGATCAATTAATCATAAAAGATAACCAGTACATGAGACAAAATATTCATAATGTTAACACACGAGTCCTCATCAGATCCAGTAGTGGAATCAAAACACTTGTTTGTATTTATTCTCAGAAATATGCATTCAATGTTATACAATTCTCTCTGCTCCTTTTGGAGTCCAAAAAAAAGATCCTTTAAGATTCCCCGGAGGGAGTACTTATAGAGCAAAATTGACCCTTGGGTGTCCTTGACCCTTCACATTCTGGATTGTTGGTATGCTTGGCGACCTAGGAGATGTTTGCAACTTGCGACCCAGCGCCGGATGTGACCTGCGACCTATCTATTGATGCGACCTACGACCTATTGCCCAATACGACCTTCAACCTGTTCCATTTCCTTGGTTAAGGAAGTAGTTGTGTGATTGAGAGGTCTGATACATATATCTGCAACTGATCCTTGATGTAATTTTTCCAGGCTTGATAGTCTGCGACTATTGGGGTGACCTGAGGGATTTCTTCCTTTAACTGATGAAAGCATTCAAGGGTGTCCGAGACTAAAGTGAGCCTCTTTACTGATATTTGATTAGATAGGGAGGCCAGTTTGGTGTAGATTCAGATTGGTATGATGAGAAACTGAATAAGATTTTCCTGTGAGGCCGAGAGGTCTTAGGAAGCAGCTGCTTGCCTCATGGGTTGCAGGAAAGCTTGTATGTCTTAGGTGACCGCTTCCCTTGTTTTATCTGTGTCCAATGCCACCAGAGAAGGAATGCGGTGTATTTAGGCAATTGAATCGATGCCACTAATCAGGTGTTCATATGTGGACATCACCTTTTCCACATCCTTGACCAGTTTGTCCTTGGATTGTATCTTCATCTGGATTTGGAATTTATCATTCTGAGTGCAAATCCACTCCTTCCTGGGTAGGGTGTCAGGAGCCTGCGGGTATACGCTTGACCATTCTAGCATGTGGTCCAGAGCGGTGGAGGCTTCCTTAAGTTGTGCAGTTCTTCTTTTGGTTCTGCTTGCGCTTTTAGTAGTGGCTCGACTGTCTGCTTTATTACAAACATCTCCTCATATAGTTGCTTCATGGTGGTTTCCAAAGTGACCAGCTCCCTTTGAATGGTGGGTGGTAATTCATTGGCCTGGGTAATTGTTCCATGAAGACTTGGATTTCTTCATCCAACACCCTTTTATCTTGTTCTAACTGAGCTGCCTTATGCTCAGAAACTTGTAGCCTGTTTTGCAGAGACAGAATATCTCTGCTCATCCTGCTAACATTTTCTTCTATGGTTGCTATGAAGGTGGCACCTGCTGATGCGATCATAACAGGATTACTCCTAGTGTCCAAGACTATGTCCTTTTCCGTCCTAATTGCAAGAGGCGTGGCAGGGTTCCGCGCGAGGCATTTTCTTTTCTCTTGCCTGATCTTGTGTGTAAACTGATCGTAGGTCAGCCTTGTTAGATCTAAGACTTCATCTTCTTGTTCTTCCTAGGTGCCAAATTCTAAGAGAGTAAAATGCACACTCATCGTAGGGGTTGTATGAGGCACCTCAATGTGTGGCAACTCTTTCTATTTCCCTGTTTCTGGAGGAGGTGTCTTGCTACCCTTTGCTTCCTTGGAAGAACCTTCCCGTGATTTCTGGATTTCTTCTTCCTTCCTCCCTTTCTCAGCTTATGCTTTATCCTGTTATTCTTTTAACTTGTGCTCAACCTCAATCCTTTCCTCCTCTTATTTCCTCTTTTGTTCCTCTTCCTCCTTTTTCCTGCGGGCTTCTTATGCCCGCTTCTTCTTCTGCTCTTCCCTTAGTTGTTTCTTTCGCTTATCCTCCTCTTTCTATTGTGCTAGGGCATCTTGGGTCCTTTTGAGTTCCTCTTATTTTTCCTTCTCCTCAGCTTCTTGTTGTGCCTTAGCCTCTTTGTCTCTTTGTTCCTGTTGCTGCTTAGAGAGACTACTGCCCGTATCAGTCCTTGGTTTCTTGGCTTTGGAAGATGAGGCTCCTCCTAGCGTGTTGATTCTTTCTTCTATAGTTCGATCATCCTGTTCCCCTTGATTAGTTGATTCTTTTGGCGCAGCCTCCCTGTCCTTGTTGTACCAGTTCTTGATTCGATCTTCGCCAAGGCATTCCGTGTGCTGGTAATTCCATTTGAAATTTTCCTGTTTGGAATGTGTGGGGATGATTCTTTCAAGATCATATGACCTATGTGATACAAGTGTCAAATGAAAACCCTTGGTTTCCTTAGCCTCTGCTTCTACTTCTCTAAAATCTCTGACCGTGTAGGCGCCGATAGTAAGCGGGAGAGTAGGCTATGGTTTTTTCTTGCCCTTGGTGAGAACCTTGGAAAACCCACTCGTCATCTGGTAGTACACTTCTTGCAAGAGAAATTTATCAGTGATGAACTGAGGCAACGCATGGGGCGCCTTCTACGACTCGAAGACCATGGTGAAAGTACTATCTGTAATGGGAAACCAGTTGGCCACTTAGGTTATTGTCTCCATGGCTCGCCTAGACATGCACGGGGCATCCTTGCCAAAAAAAAATTCGTAGAGCGTAGGGATAAAGTTGTGTGAGATTGACTCTATATCAAGTTTGTATTTAGAAGCCCAGAACACCTTTACCTCCTTATCGATTGGTTCGCCATGCTCCGCATCCCAGTTTTGTTCCCATCCTTCAAAATGACACCTTGCGCATACTGCATCCAAAAGGTAAGAGGCCATATAAAACTCAGATGCACATCCTACAGTGGGTGCTTGTGTTTCATCAATGTTTGACCTAAGGGCCGCTATTATCAAGTTGGCCTAATTGAAACAGGTACCATATGTAGTGACGGCGTACATGAGGGGGATCCAAGCACCATTGAACTTAGTGGCATCTGATCGGCTGTACATCCTGCACAACATTACTACCACCAGCTTGTAAAATTTCCTTAGACCCTCTGTCTTATATTCCTGATCTTTCCGAAACCTAAACTTTTCGGGGCCCTCCCACAACCCCTTCAAAGTTTCTGCTATGGGTACTACATGAGTGGCTGCGCAATCAGTTTTGAAAGTTTGTTCTTGGATGGGGAGTGCATAGTATAGTTCCACATCTTGCCCCCTTAGGTTAGCGAATTTTTTCCCCGAGTGATTGCGAATAACCCAAATCCTGGAGTCGAACTTTTGGAGGATCCATTCAACAATCTTTGCACATGGAAATATAGGTGGATGGGCGCCTGCGTAGTGGAGTTTGGACCTCTTGACCTAGACGTACACCTGCCGGTCTAGAAGATATTTTTGGAACTCAGGCTTTGTGAACTCCTGATATACCTGGTACCAACTCATCTTTTCCCCTTTTTCGAGCACACAGGCGGTGTCTCCATAGATGGGGGGTGGGTAAGGGAGCACGCCTTCTTCTGAGATTTCCACTTTTGGGCTCTTGTTTCTCTTTCGCACTACTGGGGGCCCCATGTCGCTAGAGGCTGACGAGATGGACACACACTCGAGCTCAACTTCGATGTCCCATGGCATATTCATGAAACAGTCCCACGATAAGACGGATGTCATAGTTATAAATATTTAGGTTGCTGCTACCTTTACTAACTATTATCCAAGGAAATGGATAAACCTGTGACTTGGTGACCTTGTGACCAGGTCGCTGGATCGCTAGGTCGCGTCGATTCACACTTTCAAGGAAACGCGACCTGGAGACTTGGAGAATTGGTCGCGAGGTCGCTGGGTTGCACGAGTGGCCAAAAGTTGGTAATGAGCGACTAGGCGACCTTGCGACTAAGCAACCGAGTGGCAGGGTTGCGCTAGGGCTTTATCGATGGGTTTCGTGGTGATTAAGGCTCGCGGGGATATGAATGGTGAAATCATGCAACACATCAAGGGAAAGAGTGCATCTGGGCCTTGAGACTTTTCCTTGAGGTGGGCTAGGAAAGGGAGATTGAGGCAAACTGGGGCAGGAGAGATTTTTAGAGGATGAGACAGAGAAATAAAAACCATAGGGAAGGTGTAGGCTTACACAAAGATCTTGAGAGGTTTAAATGAAGCTAAGATGAGGACTAATAGGTAATGGGCAAAGGTAGGAAAGACAACAATCAACCAGAAAGGAAACAATGGGAGGATTAGGCAACTTACCCAAGAAAAACGCACTCCAGCTGGCTTGTTAGAGGCGTTACTTGCTCCATTGCACAGGTCGAATGCGACCTACGCGACCCTTTTATTTATAAACGGGTCGCACATGCAGTCAATTAATGAGGGTCGCAAGGTTGCAAATTAAAGCTCGTTGAGGGTCGTGCGACCTCGTGACCTTGCGACTTCGTGACCTAGAGGTCGCAAGGTTGCACAATCACAATTCTTAGGTTTTTAGATCAATATGTGACCTTGCGACCTTGCGACCTGGAGGTCGCAAGGTCACACAGTCGCAACTTTTGGATTTAATGAGATTTGCGACTCTGCGACTAGCAGTTAAAAAAAACTAGATCAGGATCAGACTCCAACTTTACCGAAAGATCAGGGGCTCATAAATTTTAAATGGGGAAAAATTTTGGAGGGTGTTGTAGTGGCTACAACACCTGTAAATATGATGATAGGTGAAAGAGTCGAAGGTGAGGAGGATCTCCCTTATTGAAGATAACAGATTTTCAAGGTGAAGAAATCTACACTATTGTATGCCCTTTATCTAATTTATTACATTCATAGAGTCTCCAAAAAAATTTAGAATCCAACACCCTTTCTTAGTTGCAAAAATCAGGAGAAGCTTGAGACTCAAAAGCTCAACATATTTATTTGAGCCTTCCCCAAGCTTAACAAAGAGATCAAAGTAATGTGAATCAGATAAAAAAAGAAGAGCCCCTCCCCCACAGTCATTATTCTGCGCTGCCCCATCAAAAAAACCCCATGCGATCTCCCTATCAATCTCCAAAGCCAGTGGTTCCCTTTGTTTTGTAGCACGGATATGCTGAGGAAACGCAGAGAGGAAACCAATAGTTAGGGCACCAGTGATTTCATGGGTACATGCATTCGCTTCAAAAATAAGTTTATTTCTTGCCAACCAGCAACCCCAGATGACAAGAAGAGGCAGGGCTCTGTGATTTGACTCAGCTGTAGAAGCCCACCATGAGTCCCAGGCATGAGTCACTGAGAGACCCTCCCATCTTCACGGGAGACCCAACAATCTAGAGAATTCCAAGCACACCCCTTTAATGAAAAGATAGTTGAGGAATAGAAAATTGCCAGATTTCTCATTCGATTTGCAGAAGACACACCACCCAAGCCCCTGAAAGCACCTTCTCTGCAGATTGTCCCAAGTAGGGGCCTTATTTTCCAAGACACACCACATAAAGAGATGAGTCTTAGGAGGGAAATTAAGCTTGCACAATTTCCTCCACCACCAATGCTCATCCCCAAGAAAACCCCCAACACTCAGCTTTATGTAGCTCGCCCTGGGAGAGTAGATCCCCGAAGGATAAAAGTCCCAAACAATCTCATCCTCCCTCTCTTGAAGCATAATATGAGCATGTTTTAAAGTACGAATGTACAAAGCCAGTTCCCTTTCATCCTGAGAATCCAGCCCAAAAGAGGAGGCCAATTGCCAAGACTGAAGCCAAGGCTGTCTTTGAACTAGCTCAGCAAGGTGGAAAAGAAAAGTAATCCCTCGCTGCCTCAATGCCTCAATAGTATGCCCCGGAAGAGGGTGCTGCTGAGCACTGCCCATCCATGAATCCTCTCAAATTCTAAGCTTCCTACCACTGCCCACATTCCAGACCAGGTTAGATTCCAGAATATGAAAAGACTTAACCAAAGCCTTCCAAATCACCGACCCTCCCGCATGAGACGTCCTAGGATTCCTAATCCAATCTTCAATGGACATTGGTGCAAGATATTTATGAGTAATCACCTGGGTCCAAAGGTTGGATGAAGTGATGAGCCTCCATCCACCCTTAGCTGCAAGGGCCTGAGAAAAGAGGAAGATATTTTTCAGTCCCCATCCCCCCAACCCTTTTGGCATAGCAATTTTTTCCCATCGAACCCAAGGGGTCACCAAAGTGTCCTTCCTCCCACTCCTAAGAAATCTGAAGTAGATCCGTCGAGCAGCTTCCAGGATGTCTTTAGGAATCCAAGAGAGAGACAACCAATACACTGGAACAGCCTCCAACACCGACTTCACCAAAATCAACCTCCCAGCTCTAGAAATCCATTTGTGGCTCCACACTTTTAGGCTCTTTTCTAATCTTTCCAAAATCCACATCCAGTATTGTTTCTTATAAGCATTAGGATTTAAATGAAACCCCAAATATTTCAACCCAACATCTAAACCAACAGTATTAAATGGAAAGATCTACATAAACTCAAGCCGCTCCTCATCCCTCAAAAGATGAGTGGTAATGTTTGATTTACCAGCATTCACCTCCAGACCAGTAGCCTTGGAAAACAGGTCCAAGGTCTCCCGAATAGTATGCACATCCCTCACAGATATAGAACAGAAAATTAGGAAGTCATCTACAAAAAGAAGGTGTGTAAGAAATATATTTGGGGCAATCTGGATGCCCTTCAAAGATCCCTATCCCTTAGCTTCCTTAAGGGCCCAGCTCAAACCCTCTGCAACCAATAAGAACAAAAGAGGAGACAGGGGGCAGTCCTGGCGAAGCCCTCTTTCAACATGAAAAAAGGAGGAGTTTGCCCCATTAATCAAAACAAAGAAAGAGACTGTTGTAATACAACTCATAATCCACCTGATAAAACTGATACCAAAGCCAAGATGGGTCAAAAGCATACAAATATATAACCAACTTATCCGGTCATAGGCTTTGGAGAGATCATTTTTCAGAACCATCCCTTTGAGATTCTTGGTCTTCAGACTATGGATACCCTTTTGGGCTGCCCCAACAGCTTCATGGATTTGCCTCCCTTCTAGAAAGCCAAAATGTTCGCCAGAGATATGAGCTGAAGAATGCTCTTAAGTCTTCTAGCAATAACCTTAGAGACCGCCTTATAAATACAGTTGCACAAGGAGATAGGAAGGAAATCATTCAGGGAAGAAGGATTTTCAACTTTCAGAATTAAGGAAATGAAGGTAGTGTTGAAACAAGCAGGAATCCTCCAAGATACTCTGGTGTCTTCCACCACTTTCAACAAATCCGCACCAAGCAATTCAAAAAGTTCCAAAAAGAATTCAATTTACCAGCCATTTGGCCTAGGGCTCCTGTCTTTTTAGAAGCTTTGAAGCACATCCTTTAATTACTTCTTTGACACCTCTTCCATCAACGATATGTTATCTTCCTCCTCGACAAACCTCGGGAACAGTTGAGCAACTCTAAGAACTTCCACTATGGAGGCTTGAACAGGAGCTTTAAAAAGGGCCTTGAAATGATCTACCCCCAACTTTGCCTTCCCTTCAAAGGAAGAATGTTCCACTCCTTGCCCATCAATCAAGCTCCAAATAATGTTAGCTACCTTCCTGCCTCTAGCATAAGCATGAAATTTTTTTGTATTATCGTCCCCAATTGCTAGCCAGGTAGCCCTTCTTTTCAACCTCCAAGATTCCTCCTTCTCCAAAAGGAGGGTGTTCCTTCTCCCTTCCAGACGAACAAGAGTGTTCTTTACCTCATGAGACAGAAAACCCCCTCCTTGCCCTCCATAAATCATGCGAAGTTCCTCTTCCACCTGCTTCAATTCGCTATCCTCCCTCAGCCACTTTGCCACTGACCAATCGTTGATGGCACCCTTGGGATGCTTAATACTATCAACAAACTGATATGCCGCGGAGTGAGTAATAACATCGTTGAAAGGGATCCACCTGGAGTGAACCAAATTTTTAGAAGACTCATCCTTGAGCCAAAACTTATTAAGCTTTAAAGAGCTAGGGGACTTCCAAGGCCCGATTTTAAGCTCTATAAAAATAGGAAAATTGTCCGAAGCACCACCACATCCAATCCACTACCTGATTTAAAAAAGCCTGTCCACAACCTGTTCTACCACCAAAAAATGATCAAGTCTCTTTGCAACTTGACCTTCTCCACATATGTTGTTATTCCAGGTAGGTTTGAGCTTGATTAGCTCAATGTTCAACACAAGACTCTCCTCCAATTTCTGGGTGAAATAACCAGTCAGAGAATCAACATGTGCATGGGGACCCCAAACCTTCGACTGACCTAGTAAGAAGTTTATATCCCCACCCAAGATCACCGAGTCCCCTCTAAGCCAAGGGTTGCTAATAAGTGAGTCCCAGAAAGGGATCATGTTTAGATAAGGACCATAAATATTAAAAATATTAAATGGTACTCCTAACTCTATCGCTAAGAATTTAAATCCCACGATCGATTCCATACCCCAAGAGTTCAAAGACTTAATAGTTCTTTCATTCCACCCCACCGCCAGCCCACCTGAACGCCCTCTAACATCCAAAGTTTCAAAAAACCACCCTGGCAACCAGCTTTCCAATCTTGTTTTTATCACATCTCCTTCTCCTAAAGTCTTTTGTAACAGTATAATATCCGAGTGTTCAAGAGAAATCACCCTAAAAAAAGCTGATTTTTATGGGGACCTGCCAAACCCTACAATTAAAGGACATAATCTTCATCAAAAACCCGTTTCGTGGGATCAGCTTACTCTAAGCGCCCTCTCAATAGATTGTTGTTTCCCATTGTGAAGATCCATTTTAGCCCTATTCTGAGCCCTAGCCAAATAGGATATCCTACCTCTTCCTCGTGAAGTCAGGTACTTCCCCTTTCCCAACCCTCCAGAAACTTTCTTTGCGCTAGACCTCAGATAATAACTAGAATCCGAAGAATCTAATGGTGAAGGGACATAAACCAACTCTCCTTCGATGGGATTGTTTGGTCAATTTAGTGTGTCCTAAATTGCTACATTAATTTGTCAATCCGGGATTCGTAAGCTGACGAAGTGTGGCACACTATATGTGCAAGATAACCTATTTCTTACTTTTTTTCATTTTTGGGTTTTTTTATTTATCTTGGGGGTTTTTATCTTGGTTGGTTTCCTAATGTGAGATGTAAATTCTAAAAGACAAGTATGGATAAATGTTCAAGGCAATGATGTCCTTTATAATGATTTCCCAAACTTCAAACTTCAGAAGGGTTTTAAAACATGCAATGACAAAATTAATTCCTAAAAGAAAATGAAAATGTGCCACTATACTAGTCAAACAAACAGTGAACTATTGATCATGAAACCCATTACCCTTGCTGGTGTCTAAATACAAAAGAAAATGTGCTCAAAGAAACCCAAGAATTGCAAGCAAAGTAAAGCTAAAATCAAATTACATCAACTCATATTCTGACCCCTCACCATTAGTCTCGCTATGGATTTCGAAGGTAATCATAAACAACTTGAGCAATCTGATATCTAATTTGCAGAAAAATAAACTAATATCAAATTACACACTCATACTTCAATCCCTCACCATTAGTCTCGCTATGGCTTTCGGAGGTAACTGATAATGACATGAGCAATTTAATATCTAACTTGCAGAGAAATAAACTAATATCAAACTACACACTCATACTTCAATCCCTCACCATTAGTCTCGCTATGGTTTTTGGAGGTAACTGATAATGACATGAGTAATTTAATATCTAATCTAACTAATAAAGCAAATGTACAAAACTGAAATAAATAAAACAGTGCTGGAATTAAAAGCTAAGAAAAATAAATCAGCAGAAGGACAAGACCGATTCCATGTCATTAGTCATTGTAAAACTATGTGCAAATGCCCGGGCTGCCTACTGTAATCTGGAACAAAGACACTGATCAGTTAACAACAGTATAAAGCATGAAAAATTATGGACAGAAATAAAACGTTAATACCATAAGAGATGTAATATATACACGTGAATAACTATGGCATAATAAACGTAAGGAAATAAAACATGAAACTATACAGCAATAAACAAAAACCTCAGCGTGTGCAGGGGCCCTCTGCACAATCCTCGGGCAACAGCTATCAACCACGAATTATGCTTATGAATAGAGTCTTCTCATGTATTCAAAATGCAGTCATAACAAGGAAATAATGTCACAGTACAGTGGGCTTTCTTTTCAGCAAAATTACATTACAGAAGCTAGCTACTATGCGTATGAGAACGCATTATTTATAACAGAGGATGACATAACTACTTTTCTACAATCTGCGCTGATAAAAGACACGTGAACAACCACGTCCAGAAATCTAGCATTATGGCTGTCGTGAAGATTAAATCTATGGAGGGTGGCCGTTGGATTCAGCTTATGGAGCAGTTCACAGGTGTTGATATGTCCCCTGAGATTTAGGAACATCCACGCAAGTCTTCACGTGGTGAAAAACAGAGTTCTGTCACCGTAGGACTCTTAGGTTGACCACCGCTTGACTACCTTTGACCACGACCTTCTTTGATGAATTCGACTGAGCCAATAGGACTCAGTCCATATCCATGTCATTTCCAACTTGCCCATGTGGCTTAATTTTCCTGAAGACACCTGCAATATAGACTTTAACAAAATGGCTGCGGAAAGTTGAAGCAGCTGCGGAAAGTGACAAGATTCCGCAGCTCAATGAGCAAAAATATAATTCAAACAGCAGACACAAAACATAGTTAAAAACCACTTTAAATGCTCTTTAATGATTATTATGCAATGATGTTGATGACTTAGGAGGTCCAGGTAAATGGAAAAAGTCTAGAAAGGTGTATAGGAAAGATGTAAGTTTGGGACTCAACAAACCTTCACAGAGGCAACTGCAAAAATAGTGAGAGAAGAGGTAGGACGAGGGAGACCAGAGAAAAGTGAGTGGTTCCTTAAACCCTCCATCCAATCCAAGCCAAATATTGAGACATTATTGAAGAAAACATTTAGCGTTGGGGAAATAGGGATATATCCCATGAGGGAAGGCTCCAACTACTTCAGCGCAACCAACAACTTTCCATCGCCCCCCATTGACTGATAGACCTCCCCCTCCACCACAAGACAACTGTGATCCCTCACAGCACTAACCGAGGCACTACCAGGGTCGTGTGGGGCCATAGGTTGAGGAGAAGCTAGTCCCAAACCTACCCCCTCCAAGCCCCTCTCCTCTACACCTCTGCAAGATGGCCAGTCATTTAAAGGGCTAAAAGAGAGCGTGCAAACTGAGGCCATATGGCCATAGGCATGACATCTTATGCATCTAAAAGGCACATTTTCTTAA
This sequence comes from Pinus albicaulis, assembly GCA_034641835.2. Classification (NCBI taxonomy): domain Eukaryota; kingdom Viridiplantae; phylum Streptophyta; class Pinopsida; order Pinales; family Pinaceae; genus Pinus; species Pinus albicaulis. Next base: position 225,290,732 of record CM076574.1, read on the forward strand.
TCCAGCACCTGCTTAATCTCATATTGCCCCCACCTTAAATTCAAGGATTATGCAAGAACTTCTCTTATGTTTATATTAACAAGAATTCGAGCCACACGCCTTTGTTTTGTCTCCAAAAAGGAGAGGTCAGCTTCCAGAAAGGACTCGAGGATATTTCAAATGCTCCTGAGGTGTTCCTTAGACCAGTAATGGAGAGGCAAACTGGGCAGCCTTACCCACAAAGGAACTGAATCCACCCTCTCCCTACTAGCATCAAAAAGAGGATGCCAGGGCTTGAGAAGCAAAGGAGAGTGGTCCAAAGCCCAGCTTCATCGCAACACCCACTGCACATGATCTGCATGCAAGAAATTGAACACGAACCACCCCCTCGAAAGAGTCACAACCTTTAGCACATAACCAACAACTTCCCTCTAGTTTGATTCAACCCATAAAACCACTGTTTTCAAAGCAAAATAACTCCCCATAGCCCTTCCCACCAGAGTCCGTTAGTCATCTAGATCCCCTGTCCCCAACCAATATCTTCTCCCAACACATAATTATAATCCACCTTATTTGATTCAATCCACTTCTTTCTACTGTGTTTACCAGTTCCCCTCTTGGATTCCTTCCCTTCAGCCTCATTGACTTTGCCAGAGCCCTTTCCCCCTACACCCCCAGGACCAAGCTAGCCACACTGCTCTGAATATCCAAGATTACCAACGACAGACCCCAGTTCCTCATCCCCACTTTGTCGACCTCCCACACAACAACTCAAGAGAAGGTGATGTTCCAGGGACCCATTCCGAACTGAAACGGACCCCCCGCCCTCAGCCTCCCCTCCCTAAGATCCTTCAAAAGCCACTGGAGCGGACCCATCCTCTGCCAACCAATGATGAAGACTCTCCACTTCAGTCCAACGCTGCAAACTTTGCGCCTGCAGCCCATTTGCAGTGATTCGAAAAACCCGCGCATCTCCATTCAAACCGACCCCATCTGCCTTCCCTCGAACGCCTTCGAAAAACGCAGGAGCAAACCCAACCTCTGCCAAATCGTGATGTAACTGTTTTGCTACAGTCCAAATCCGCATTCCCTACACCTGTAACCTATTTGCTTCGATCACTGAGTCTCGCGCTTCTCCATTCAAATCTTCTCCGGGCGAAGGTCCCTTCATCGTGACACTCCTTAAGTCCTTACAAGTTTTCATTAAAACAACTCTCACACGCATATATGCTCTTTTTTTACATTACATAAAATTTTACATTTTACATTTATATATTTCTTTATTTGAATATCAATAAAAAAATATGAAGTTGAATATTAATAAAACATATTTACATTTTGTTATATATATTCCTGAAATTTGAAAAATGTTGACATACATACTTTCGAACATTACACCTAAACATCTCCACTATACTGGCTTGTAGAGCACCTCTTCACACAATAACCGTGTGATTTCAAAAAATGAGGAACATGCCACTTTTATGAATCCACAACCAATTATGTGATATGTTTTTACATGTTCAAATTTAAAAATTCACTTCTCACTTTTGTGAAAAGTGTTGTCTAATTATTCTATGTTTTGTTTTATAGAATTGGCGAAACAATTTTTCATCAAATTATATTTTTTTGTATTTAAAATTTGTTTTTGAATACATAAATGGATTCAACACCCTGAAAAACTCCCCATGGCACTTAGATAGTGAAAAGTTCATAATTAAATTTGTGATTTCAACAAATTCCTACTAGATTTCAGCCAAATTTGACCAGAAAATATGCCCAAAAAACCTCGAAAACGTAGAACAGATAGATTGGGCCTTTACGAAATAAAACTCTAAAAAACAACCCATTACATTGTATTTATTGAAAGAAATCAACATTTCCTTATATTTTGACAAGAAAATATTCATGACACTACTTCATACTTACTTTTAAATGTGTGTGTGTGTATTACCTCAAAATTTCATCATACACCAGCAAAAAATATCTTTGTTCATGCAAAGTCTAGTCTCAATCTACCTCTAGGGAGACTAGATTGGTTGACCATTGACCAATGTTCCGATAATTCAAAATAAAAACAAATATCACCGATAAGCTACTAATATCTACCATTAATTGAATTATATAAAATAAAACAATTTCCAAGTGGCTAAGCATGACGTCAAGAGTCTAAAAAAGTGACTGAGGTCAGGTCTTGAGCACTTGTTCCAGTTGGAGCAAGAGGTTTAACTTCACACCAAAGATGACTTTTGAGGTGAGCAAGCTGAGCATCCAAAGTAGCAAGACAAGTGCATTGATAAATTTGCACCCACTTGATTTCATTCAAAGAAGAGATTACATCATTGCGATCTTCATGTTTCTCCTTTAGGACCCTGTCTAGAAGAGTTTCCATCTACAAATGAAGGGTGATGAAGTTTAGTTATTGGCTCCATCTTCCCCTGGTGTGTCCAAGGTCAGAACCCAATTGGCTACCTGCACTTGGATTTTTGAATCAGAATAAGCTTGTTATTCTCTAGTAGTCAAAGCTTCAAGTTGACGAATTTCCTCACGAATTTCACGCATGGTGGTGGAGTGGAAGATAGTTGATGCATCCTAGGCTTGGTCTTGGGCATGCACCTGCCCTGAGGCCCCTTTCCCCCCAGGCCCTTAGCGGAAGTGCATTCGTTGTTGGGGCATATTACACTAAATAAGAAATAAACATGCTAAAATGCTTACCCACAACACCAAAAGATCCAAGGGATTAAAATTTAGAAAACTAGAAAAGGGGAAAAAACTAAGGAGTTCTAAATTTATAGAGAAAATTGTGTCAATGAGAAGATTAATAAGAAGGAATGAAAAATTAATGCCTATTGGCAGGGTCTAATAACCACTGGGACAAACCAATTTTCAGTCCATCGCATACCCCAGTTGAGCTTGGCCCATAACAAACTAAAATCCACTAACTAACAATGTAACCAAATAATTAAATGGCTAAACCAAAGAGATTTTATAAATAAAAAAGTACCCAGTGTTGGCTAGCCCTCCAGGACTAAACCGATAGGTATGTGCGAGTTGGATGAAATTGATGCCACTTGCTCCAACAATGATGAGCTCTAGGGTTGTTGTTAGTGTCTTGAGTAAGGCATCCCTTGTTTTCCCCAAGCCTTCCCCTATGCTATGTGCATGATTTAAAGAGTTCACTCCCTAAATCTAGGCCATCAAGAATGCAGGTTCATGTCGATTCATGTATGAGGAAAAAAATCCAATGCATAAGCCTAATATAAATCCCCTGATTACGCCTTTGATCAACGAATATTACATTGAATACAAGAATTCTATTGTTAGTTGCCCATTGGGATTGTCCCAGCTACGATGGAGAAGGATCCCTAACATACCAGAAAATCCAGAGAGTGTCTCTCGTCTCATAGCACTCAAACATAGTGTTGCATGGAATTTTCATTGGGAGTGGTAAATGCATTCACATATGTGTTGCATGGGGGTGGGTTGGCCACACCACCCCCCCTCTTAAATGTAGTGGGAGGTGGCAGCTTCCTCCCATCCTCCAACGTCCTAACTTAAATGCCACCCCCCTCTTAAATTCAGTGGGAGGTGCCAGCTTTCCCCCATCCTCCAACATCCTGACTTCCAACACCCCGATCAAGGATATATATATATACATCACATCTTGTGGAGATGTGATTTATTGTGGAGATTTTTTTCTTTTCTTATGGAGCTATTATCTTGTTTTGGATATGTTCCCTTTCAGAAATCTGATATCCGAGAAGGATTTAAGTATTTGGGTTTATTTCTATGTCCTTTTGAAATTAAACAAGAAAATGCACCACATATTAGTGTGGGATTCTAGTCGCACATGAATAAGGAATTCAATGACACATTAGTGCTAATGTGGGCCTCCAATTTTTAAATAAACTGGAAAATAAATTGTAATCTTATCTCATAACAACTTGTAATAGTTAACTAAGTGTGATATACTTAGTTAGCTCAAGAATTGCGAATTGAGGGCCAAAGGCGAGGCATGTAGAGTGATTATATTATTTACAGGGTCAAGTTGGAGTTGTAGCACTAGTGTGGTGTGAGTGCAATCAGTTAACTCAAATTAATTGAGTTAAAATCAGTTTAACTAGTTCTAACTGAGTGATGAGCTAGTGGAAGATCAAGTGAATTAAAATAGATTTAATTCACAAGTAGTGATATACCAAGTAACTAATGATTCACTATTAATAGTTGCATGCATGTCAATTCTGATGACGACCCAGTTGAGAAAAAGGTTAAAGGCAAGTAAACTATCAGTTGTATTATTAGCGAATTGCCTGAGTGAAATTATAAAGACATAGGATGCCCATGATGGATTGCGTAGTTAAGGAAGGGTGGAATTCTTATTTAATAGGAATTATTTTTCCTAAGGATTGCGTGAGCAAGGCAGGCTGAAGGTGGAATTGGCTATGTATTGCTCCAAATTTGCCTAGATCAGTGTGAGACGATTGGTAGAGTGTATGAGGTTCTTGTGAGCACACATGCATTGTATTGTTTCATGATTCCTTGGCTTATTATACAATAAATATGGAGGGGTTTTGATCAGTTGCTTTCCTTGGGAAAATATTGTGTTGTGCGATTGATTTACTTCTTTCTCTTACTTGCATGTGATTGAGAAATCGTGATTTATATTCTGAAAATTTTGTAGAAGGGTTCAATATCTTGTTTTAGTACATTGCATGATCGAATTGAATCCATTGGTGTAATTTGTACATGGTATTAGAGCGTCAGGAATCACAATAGTGGAGAAGAAATTGAGTTTGTGTTGAACAATATTCAAATTTTCTCATACATTATTTGGAGCTAGAAGTTGACTAGGATGTATTTCACATGCTTGATACTCGAACATGCACACGAGGGAAATTCGAACTATATTGCATGGAGGGACAAGATGGAGGCAATATTGGAGGATAATGGGTTGAAGGAGTTCATTGACATAGATATTCCTGAACCCAATCAGGCAGATGCTGTGCAACATGAAGCATGGAGGAAGAATGTCGCAAAGGCAAGGAGGATCTTATTAGAGGGAGTTCGAGATCATATTGTCTCAAGTCTCCATGGAAAGGAAACTCGATATGCTATGTGGAAGGCCTTGACAACTCTGTTTCAAAGTAGAAATGACCGCAAAAAATTGGCGCTCAAGGACAAGCTCAAGAAAATCAAATTGGAGAAGGGCGACACAATCCAGAAATACTTGACCAAGTTCACTCAATGTCGAGATGAGCTTGGAAGTGTTGGGTTTACTGTAGCTGATGAAGAATTGGTGAGCCTAACACTTCTAGCCCTTCCCAAGAGCCGAAATAGTTACTAGGAATCTATGAATGGGAGGGAGAAGTTACCAGATTGGCAGCGACTATGGTCGGATTTGGTAAAAGAAGAGTTTCAACGGAATACTAGGGATGGACCCTCATCTAAGACTGATGATGAGGAAAATTATGCCTTGGATGGTAAGGCAAAGAATGGGAAGGGGAATAAGTCCCATTCCAAATATGAGACCAGAAAAGAAGGCAAGAAGTGTGACATGTCAAAGGTGAAAATTTTTCACTGTCATGATCATGGACACTATGCCACAAATTGTCCAAAAAAGAAGAAGAATAACAAGAAGGCTCTGGGAGCTGCAGCAGATGAAGCTTTGGCCTCATAGTTTGAGTTGGAATTCTATCTCATCACATGCGTGGTGTCAACTGTGATGGGATCTATGTGGTACTTGGATAATGGAGCATCTTTCCACATGATGGGAAACAAAGAACTCTTTAGTAGCTTGGAGGAGTGTTGGGTATGTGTTATATTATTTCCACGATTAGTCACACGGGCAGGGGGGCGATAGTTCCCCCTGTACGCTACACCAGGCGCAGCAGCCCCCTTTGTTTGGGTGGGAAATTTTTTTTAGACCCTTTTTTTTTGGTGGGAAAACTCGCCCATGGTTTTGTGCATGGGTTTGCACATGGTTTTGGGGCATGATGGTTTTCGGCCCCTGGTATTTTCTAGATCCGGTCAAGGGAACTATGGCTATGTTCTAATCCAGGGTTAATGGATTGGGGTTTATATATGCTTCAGCATGTATATATATGTGTTGTAACACTAAAAGGAATATAATGAAAATTCAAGCTGGTAGTCCCGATTTGGGATCCAGGGGAAAATCTCTGTGTATATATGTTTTATGTTTTATGTTCTCGCTATTGTTTATTTTCTGTTTTTAAGATTCATTTGCAGATAATTTGTGTACAGGGTTAAAACCTACAAGGAGAAGGAACTTCAGATGCACATCGATATGGGTGATGACGAGAGGTATAACGCTATCAGGATTAGTACTACAACTTTCCAAAGACATTCAAGTAAACCTTTCATATTAAAAGATGTCATGCATGTACCAGGCTTGAAAAAGAATTTAGTTTTAGTTGTTATGTTGGAGTATCTTAGATATGATGTGGTTTTCAGTGAATGAAAGGTGTTCCTTCGTCACAAAGCCATTGGATAGGTAAAGAAGATTAGGGTTCGTGTGCAGAACCTCTACAAACTTGATGTAGATGGCTGTGCAGGATTGAGCAATAAAGTAGGGGAGGTGGTGAGTCGGGATACAAGTGAGTTATGGCACAGGAGATTGGGCCATCTACACCATAGTGCTTTGAGGATCATGCAATAGATTTCTACATGTCTTCCAAAGGGTACTCTTGCTCAGATAGACACATGCAAGGGATGTACCATGGGGAAGTATACTAAAGCCACTTTTCATGAGAAGGAGAACTGAGCAGCGACAATCCTTGAGAGTGTTCACACAAACGTGTGTGGACCATTCTCTACAACTTCCACAACAAAGCACATGTATTATGTGATTTTTGTTGATGATTTTTCTTGAAAGTGTTGGATCTTATTTCTACAAAAGAAAGATCAAACGTTCTCCAAGTTTTGTGAGTTCAAAGCACTGGCAGAGAAAGATACAAGGAAAAAGGTGAAGGCTCTAAGGAGTGACAATGGTGGTGAGTATATCTCTAATGAATCCAATAACTTCTGTGCCAAAGAAGGAATTCAAAGAGAATTGATTGCACCTGCTAACCCACAACAGAATGGGGTTGCAGAAAGAAAGAACAGAGAAATTATGGGAGCAACATGAGCTATGTTACATGATCAGGGCCTACCATTGCATCTGTGGGAAAAGGCATGCAACACAATGGTATTTGTGCAGAATCGTAGTCATCATCGGATACTTGGCATAATTGCACCAGAGGAGGATTTTTCAGGTAAGAAAGCAAATGTTTCATATTTTAAATTTTTGGGCTCATCTGTCTATTGCCATGTGACCAAATATGCCAGGAAGACGCTAGAACCAAGAATAGAGGTTGGGATATTTTTGGGGTATACTGATACTCCCTGCAACTATAGGGTGTATTTACTGGCCAACAAGATGACAATTTTCAGGAGAGATGTTAAATTTGATGAGGAGAAAGCCATGCGATTGTTCCTTGAGAGGGAGCTTGACTTGCATGAAGATGAGGAACTCTTAGTTCCAAAGGACGAACCTTAGGATGTGGAGCAGCCACAAGAAGAGGATTATGTAGTGGAAAAAACCACTCATGCAAAGCCATCCACTAGAAATTGTACGAAATGCACTAGGGAGACTGATAGATTGATGCTAGATGCGACAGAGCATGTAGGTGCACCTACATCACAATGTAGGTAGAGAAGGTCACCACAAAGGTACACTGGATACATGGCTCTTATGAGTGAGTGTATTGTGACAGAACCATCCTCTTTTGAGGAAGCAATGCAACAACCAACATGAGTTGATGCCATGGTTGAGGAGTATGAATCCATTATAAAAAACAATGCATGGGAAGAGGTCCCAAGATCAGTGGGGAAGTAAGTGGTTGGATCTACAAGGTGAAGCAAGAAGAAGATGTGAGTGTGGAGAAATGCAAGGCTAGATTTGTGGCCCAAGGATTCTCACAGGTAGAGGGGATTGACTATGAGAGACTTTTGCACAAGTTGCAAGGTACTCATCGATTAGATCCATCCTTTCACTCTCAGCACATATGGGGTGGAAGATACATCATTTAGATGTAAAGACAACCTTTCTCAATGGAACTATTGAGGAAGAAGTGTACATTGAGTAGCTAGAAGGTTTTGAGACCTTTGATAGGGAGTCACATTTGTGCAAACTCAAGAGAGCACTGTATGGGCTGAAGCAAGCATGTCGTGCTTGGCACACCAGGAATATCGACAACTATTTCACTGGGTTGGGCTTCACAAAGAGTGAAGCGGATGTGAACCTATATCATATTGTGGTTGATGGTAAGATTTTGATTATTGTACTTTATGTTGATGATTTATACTGACAGGTGATGATCAACTCATAACTTCTTGCAAAGAGGATCTTGCAAGAGAGTTTGAGATGAAGGACATGGGGCTCTTGCACTATTTTCTTGGCTTGGAAATATGGAAAAGTGATGGGGAGATATTTTTATCTCAGGGCAAGTATGCCAAGGATATTCTGAGGAAGTTCTAGATGGAGGGCAACAAACCCATGGAGACTCCTCTTGCGGGAAACTAGAGGAAGGCGGATGCTACTTTAGGTGAGGTAGTGGATGCTACTGTTTAGGAAGCTTGTGGGTTCACTTATGTATTTGGTGAACACATGACCATACATATTATACACAGTTAACCAACTTAGTCAAGCTATGGTTAAGCCTATAAAGATCTTTTGGAAGGTGGGGAAGCATGTGTTGATATATCTAAGGGGCACTACAAAGTATGGATTATGTTATAGACGGATAGAGGGAGTGAAGATTCAAGGCTTCACCGATTCAGATTGGGCAGGTAGTCCATCAGACAATAAGATCACATCAAGGGGCATCTTCAACATAGGATCAACAACCATTTCTTGGTATAGTAAGAAGTAGAGATAAATTGCACTCAGTTCAACCAAGGCATAGTACATGGCAACTAGTCATGCCGCATGCGAGGTCATCTAGATGAGGAAGATACTTGTTGGTTTGTTTGGTCATCAGATGGATCTAACGGTGATACATTGTGATAACTATATGTTACACAACAATTTGTCACCGTCCCAGCCATTCCCCATCCTGCACAATTGGAGGGCTCATTCCGTGACCTGTGAGCAGAGACAAGACTTGAAAACACTTTCATGAAATCCCTCTAAACATGAGCTTTCATTGCCCTGAAGACATCTCCTACTGAAAAACCCTAAAAACACCCCTTTTTGCATTGGCACGGGAAGCTAGTTCAGTACCCACGCCAATGGGGAAAATCCTTCAAAGAGGTCGCGCCAATTGGCGCTCTATCTCAGAGTTGCCCTCGCGCCAGCCAATTTAAGGAGTGTTTTTAAAAAATAAATGGCGGAAGTTTTGTCCTAACTGATCCAGGAACTAATATCTATCTTGAGTTGGGAGGTTTGGCTACGGATTTTCATAGAGAGGAAGTGGTTTTCCACCTCTCATGGAAGCTTCCTTGATGATAGAGACAATCCCATAATTATAGGGATCCCAACTCCCCTTCCTCCATCTATAAAAGCTTGCTCATCTCCTCTGCAAGCTAATCTCCAAGTTCCCAAGAGCCTTATGCTGCAAGAGCCTTGATTCATTCCCTTGAGGCCAAATCCAAGCAAGGAGATAATTGTCAAGTATCCGAAGAGAGAGGCTTGTCCCATCCCTGACAGGCTTTATCAAGACATGTTCTGCTGACGACCCGCCGAAGGAGAATTTAGCGTCAGAACTATGGTTGTATTCTTCTTTGATTGATTAATAATAAGCGACTATTGGTTATGGTTCCACTCTTGTTGTTATTTATGATGATGAGTTATGTATTTTCCAACTGACATATAGTTGCATATACTGGATTTTATGCTTGCGTTTGTTTTGTTTCTTGCGTGTGCAGGTGTCCGATCACGGAGATCGTGAGGATTGTGATCTGCCAGAGTAGAGGAACGAGAGCACCACTTCTTCTACAAACAACAGTGTTGGATTCCAGGTAAGCCTTCATCGCAAGTTGGTTTATTTGCAATTAGGAACCTACACTATAGCGTGAACGATTGTTGCTAGACCCGGTCTGGGCTAGTAGGGATCGCCTCTGTCCGCGGAGGGGATTAACCTCTTCAACAATTTGGTGACTCCACTGGGGAGATCAGCTTGTTGTTTGCTTTGTAAACTATAAACGAAGCCTGAAGTACAGCCATATAGCCTTCGAAACTCTTGTGCTCTGCATTAGCGAAGTAGATCAACGCTGCTTTAGTCAATCTCCGGTTTGGTTTATGAACTGAACGACTTGGAGTGTTGTCTTGTCTTTTTGGTCAATTCTTGGCCTTGCTTGCTTGGTCAGCTCTTTGGGTTTGTTTTTTCTGTTTGTTTGGCTTTTGTTTAGCCTTGTCATCACTGGTCTGTGTCTGGGTTTGTTCATTTTTTTTTTTTTTTTGCATAGTTAACTCGGCTGGCGCGCTTTTTAGCTCGACAGTCGCGCCCATTGGCGTAGGTTGCTTGTGTATCACCCGCGCCAATCCCATTCTGGCGCTAGTTTCAGCCTCACAGTCGCGGCAATCCTGTGAGGTATTAGGGTTTTCTGTGTTTTGAGCTTTCTTTGACTGATCAGTGATTTTGATCTTGTTTTCTCGACTGTTTGAGTGTCTTGGAGCCTTGTTTGACTGACTGAGACCTCTTTCCTTTGGTTGTTTGCCCATTTCCATCGATTTTACAATCTAGCCCTAGGGCATCTAGGTGCTTTGGTGTATCGAGCCTCCCTTGGGAGTTTTTGGTTTTTGTCGGTTCAGTCAACTTCGTGATTGCTTCCCTGCATTCGTTTGACAGTTGTTTATCGTTTTATTGCGCTATTTGAGTGATTGATTCCTCCTTCATTCAAATTCCGCTTTGTTTCGTTTTGGGCCTAGATTACACGACTCATTTGTGTCTTTGGGATTTTCTTGGTTTTGAGGGACTTTTCGGTCGATTTGAGATCTGATTCGGTGTGCCATTGAGTGAAATTTGCTTGTTTTTGCTCTCTTACCATCGTTTCTCGAGTTGCTCTTTTCATTGGTTTTCATTTTGTTTAGTGCATTTTGCTCATGAACATTGAAAATACAAAAAGAAATCTCTTTTTCTTTCAATTAGTTAATGTGAATTAGATCTTTTCGGTGTTATTAGTGATTATTGACTTTGAATGAAAAGCTTTTAGTTTCCATTAGCTGCATTAGAGATATCATTGGTTGTTTTCTGATCATTTTATTATTGTGTGAAAAGCTCTCAACTCTCTTGTAGTTAGCTTTCATCGAATAAAATGATATACTGTGGCATGTAGTTTTGCATTTAGGGGATTTTGAGACATCACATTCGTTCGGGCCTGAAAACTGAAACGTAATTGAAGATAAACTTTAAAATTTACTTAATTTACACTAAGGCAGCATTGAAATCTAACGAAACACATTTAGAGGTCTAGGCTAGAGACGTGTTCCGGCGTCTTAAAACCTAGTAGCTGTTGTTCGCCTCTTGGCTTTAGACAGCACTAGTACGGACTTGTGCTCCCCGTACCGTCGCGTATATAAAGGGAGACCCCTCTAGGTTTCAATCCTTTATCCATAGGAAGCCGAGTCTGCCGCCCTATACCCGTGATACACCGAACACAACATTCGGGGAGATTGCCTGCACGTACAGAAAGTCCTTGGTTGATTTCTCTTTCATTTTGAAACCAAGGTGTATATTGCAGTTCACGGTTATTTGGTACACCCTTTGCCTAGTATTCTTGAGTAGTCATTTGATCTTTTCTGACTCTTTAAATTTGAAAGGATCACCAAGCGCTTGTCCTTTCACGCTTGCTTCAAAACTGAAAGAGATAGAGTCACCTTTTATCCGTTTCTCGACTCTTAAAACATGAAACGGTGAAGTTTCCTATTTTTCAATGTGGTAAAAATTAATCACCCGCGATCACACGCCCTGTTAGATTTTGCTTGTTGACCATTTGATTGTGTGTCTTGACACTTTTTCAGCCCGTGTGTGTGTTTGATCTTTTTCTCTTGTCGTTACTACCACAATGGCGGAACCCTCGGTTTTGTCTACTGGTAGTCCATATACAGACGATTCATCAGAGGCTTCCCAACCCTCTGTTGAACTTCAGCAGCCCATTGTTTCCGAGTTTCCTAATAGGGGACCGGTTCTTGCTGAGCAACCCTTTGGGGGACCAGTTGAGTTCAATTGGCCCTTTTCCGACCCTTGGTCTGAATTAAGAGTAGGGGCAGATTTCCTTTCTCTTACATCAGGTTCGCCTTTTATAGCTGCTATTTTTCCTCCTAGTCCTCGCCGCTATTACGAGATCTAGTGGCAGGCTCAAACATGAGTGAATCCAGTGAGGAAATTCCTACGTCCGGTGAAGATTACCAGTTATTTCCTCGGAGATTATTTCCAGAAGACAACCTTAATCCATCTGTCATGTCTTCGCCCATTCCCTCATTACCAGCCAGGTATATATATTTAGGTCAAATTATTGCCGCTGCTGCCTCTATGGGGGCATCAGCTTCCTCTACGAGGCCTATTGTTCCTTCATTGGGGATGTCTCCTCAGACTCCCGTCACTTCTGTACCCGTTAGGCCCACTGTCTGTGTGGCTGCATCCGCACCTGCTGTAACCACTCATTCCGTAAGGGCTACATCGCTCCCCAAAGACGTTTATGTAGCATCCGCTATACCGGAGAACATCTCTCCGGAGGAGTATCGGTTGTCCTTACAACAACCGAACCTCGAGGTTGGACAATCCTCTCAAGACTCCAACCGCTCGTACTTTTCACATTATGCTCAGGATGGTACTCCCGTGTATGCTTTTCCAAATCAGTACGATGAGCACGGGGATATGTTGCGTTTACCCGCTCCAGAGGCTTACCTTCATGCTCAAGGTTTACCATATAACTAGGCTGGACATCCATATAACCTGCAAGGGCAACCTTTTCAAGGCCAACCTTCGGGCCAGCCTGGCTATCCTTATGCCCCGCAGGGACAGCCCTTACCAGGTTACCCTGCGGGCCAGCAAGGGCCACCATACGGTCCGCAAGGACAATATTACAACCCTTCCGGTCAACCTATACAGCCTCCACTGGGGTACCAGCCGGGACCAGTCTATGGTCCTGGGGGGCAAGTCCAACCTTCCCAACCTATGCAACCGCAGTATCCTGTTGCTCCTCATGTTGCACATCATCCAGGGCCATCTTATGGTCCTGTTCTGGGTCAAACTGGTTCCCAGCCACCACCTGGCTCCATTCCTCCACCAGGCCAACCGGCTCATCTGGTACAACCTGGGGCTTCACAACAGCTAGGTCAACCTGTGCAACCGACACAACCTGTTTATCTCGGTCAACCTGTTCAACTAGGGCAGCCCGCTCGACCAGGTCAGCCTGTCCAATCAGGCCAGCCTGCCCATTCTATCAACCCTACCCAGCAACCGATTTATTCAATGCCGCAGCCAAATCAACCGCTGCGCCCTAATTATCAGGTTCCGCAGGGTTCCACCTATCAACAACCCACTCAACCTTAGGGCGGTTACTATTCTCATGGTCAATATCGACCGAATTATAGCTAGCCCCAAGGTTCTAACTATCACTCTCAACAACTCGGCTACACCTATACTCAGCAGCCAAATCCAAATTTTGCTTACACAGGGCCGACATATAATCAGGGTCCATACTTTGGTTATCAAGCCCCACACACTGGTTACCAGCAACCAAATCAGGCTGGTTACACGACCTATACTCCCTACAGTCAGAATCCTACGGGACAAAACCCCTGGGGGCAAGGATATTCTCAACCAGCGTGGAGTACAGGTACTGGTCCTTATCAAGGGTCAGGTATGCCGTCCAATCCGCCATTGTCGTTCTTGGCTACCTTGGAATTACCGGATGTTTCGAAATTAACCAATGATCCAATTTTGCATAATCCTTATTGGCCTCCGGTTCCTACCAAGATACCCGGTGATTGCCCCAAGTTTGAGGGCAAAGCTGGGGATGACCCCCAAGCTCATGTGATGACTTACCATCTTTGGTGTTCGTCCAACTCTTGGGTTGATGATTCCATTCGTCTGCGCCTCTTCCAGCACACTTTGACTGGTGCTGCTGCTAAGTGGTATATTGAATTCTCCCGTGGCATCTTTCAAGATTTCAATACGTTAGCCATGGCTTTTCTGACTCATTTTCAGTTACCGGTTCACTACGAAGCCGGGACGCACCTCTTGACTTCTTTGAAGCAGGACAAAGTCACCCACATTTTTGATCACACTCATGAGTGGCGACGTTGTCGTAGACTGATCAAGTTTCATATACCTGATCACATACTAACTCATTGGTTCACCACCTCCTTCGTTAACAAAATCGCCCAAGATATTGCTATGGGAGCGTGTATGACTGAAGAACAAGCCATAGCACGTGCCTAATATCTGGATCTGGTGTACTCTCAGTCCGGCTCGCTTTATGATATCTTTCCTGATGCTCCACAGTCTGGAACCTCTAAAGCTCCACCTACCCCGGCGGTGGATGGTGTTATTGGTTCCGTGTCTCAGAATTCGAATGGGAAGCAGAAGTCCAACTCATCCAATAATTCTGCTCCTCCTACCCCTACCGACTCTGGTAAAACTGCGGAGGTTAATGTCGTTCAGGCCAATCCTACGGAGAAAGCCTCCAAAGGGAAAAATAAGGGCAAAGGTAAATCTAAATCCGACGCCCCAAAGCTAGAGTCCAAATCTCGCACTGAGGATGGCTCTCAACGTAAACCGAAGTACCCCTGCCTCATTTGTGAAGGAGATCATTATACTAAGGATTTTCTGCGACAATCTGAGGTTAGTCAACTTCTAAAAGGTTCTAGAGGGACTTCGGCAGTTCTTAAAGAACCGTTCCCGTCGCAGCAGACCCAGATGGTTGAACAGCCTTCACCATCTGCACCATTTGGGTCTCAGGTCTTTATGATGAATGGTGCTGCACCTATCTCTATTGCTACGCAGTCGACGGATTACAACGAATCGCATCAGGCACCTGGGAAGGCAGTTGTGGACGGTCCACCTCCCCCACCTGTCTTCGGTTCGTTGGAAATTGAGAAGCCTACTGCTGAACCCGTTGTGAGGCCACCTTCTAAAGGTGTTCTACGAAAGTCTTCCTACAATCCGAATTCCCGTGTTGCTCAAAACTACAGTATTGTTGAGGATCTGGCACAGGCGCCTTCTGCCATGTCTGCATTGGAAGTTCTTCAAAGCTGTCCTTCGCAACGGAAAGCTCTTTTATCTGCAATCGGTGGAATCGATCCCGCCGATTCGAATATTCTCACCTTCCATTTAGAAAATTTCACCCCCCGACTTCCACATCAGATCGCTCTTGTTATTCAAGTTGGGATCAACGGTCTTAAAATCCACAGGGCCGTTGTAGATGAAGGTGCTTCTACCTGTGTCATGTCGTCCACTTGCTGGAAGGCCATTGGCTCTCCAGCCCTTTCATCATCTCCCAATGCCCTGGAGGCATTTGATGGTCGGGAATCCAAACCCCTGGGTGTTCTCAAGAGTCTAGAAATTACTTTACAGGGGAAGACAGTCAACGTAGAAGTAGAAGTAGTTGAGGCCAAGCTTAACTAAAATATAATTCTTGGCCGCAGCTGGACTCATGCCATGCTATGCGTGCCATCCACCCTCTTTCGACTTCTTAAGTTCCCTCACGAGGGAAAAATCGTTACGGTGGATCAGTTGTCCTTCTTCACCTCTACCTTCGAGAACAACGTTCCATACATGGATCAGATCCCAAATCCCCCTGACAGTGTAGGACCCGGTCTCTTCAAAGACCCCGTCCTCATGGGTATTTTTCCCGCACCGCCACCGCACACCGCTCAAGTTAATATGATCTCTAGGTCTGACGACCCATGGCTCATCCCTACGCTTGAGCAGGTGATTGAGTTTGGAGAATCGATGCCCTTAACTCCAGTAGAGATTAGCTACTGTGAAATTGTTGCCACATCTGATCCTCCACCGCCTCAGCATGCTCCTTCGAGCATGGCTTTAGACATCTATTCTCAGTCCCCCTGGCTTGGCGAGGCCGACTCGCCGGATCCTCTTAAAGAGATTTTTCCTTCCGATGAGGCCATTATTGAAACCATGTCTCTTGAGGAGCTGCCTTGGAGCGATGGACATCATCGTTCCTCCTTCATGCCTAGCTTGGGGGCAATGTCAGATTTTCTAGAGCGTTTTTCATCTCAGGTTCCCACTCCACCTCTCCAGACGCCCATATTGACACATGAGGTGCTTTCAGAGGGAAACCTGAGCAACATCACTCAAACTATTCCAATCGACATCTCTGTTAAACCGAGGATATTTGAGAACATACACGTGGGAGTGACTTGTTCTCCTGATGAGATACGAGTCTATACTGATCTTTTTCGAGAATTCAGAGACATGTTCGCTTGATCCTATGAGGAAATGCCCGGGATTGATCCCAGCATAGTAGTGCACGAGATTCCTACATATTTTGGTGCGAAACCTGTGCGCCAAATCCTACGCTCGGTGCATCCTCGCAAAGCCGCTGCCATTAAAGCAGAAGTTGAAAAACTTCTGAACGCGGGCTTTATTTACCCAATTCCCCTCACAGAATGGGTCTCCAACATTGTCCCTGTAGATAAGAAACAGGGTACTATCAGAGTTTGTGTTGATTACTGAGATATTAATCGGGCCTGTCCTAAGGACAACTATCCTACTCCCTTCATAGATCAAATCATTGACGAATGTGCTGGGAGTGAGATCTATTCCATGATGGACGACTTTTCCGGGTACAATCAGATAAACATTCTACTTGCTGATCAACACAAGACTGCATTCAGTTGTCCGTGGGGTACTTTTGCTTATAAGAAGCTCCCGTTCGGCTTGAAGAACGTTGGAGCTACTTTTCAACGCGCTATGTCTTATGCATTCCATGACATACGTCATATCGTTCAACCTTATTTGGATGATTTTCCAGCTCACTCAGCTCGGCGAGAGGACCACCCAGAACACCTCCGCTAGATTTTCCTTCGCTGTCGACGCTATAAAATCTGGCTCAATCCTCATAAATGCGTCTTTTGCGTGGATTTTGGCCGTCTTTTGGGATTCATAGTCTCCAAGGACGGAATTCGCCTTGACCCTTTAAAGGTCAAGGCTATCATCAATCTCCCATCAACCTCCTCGTTATATCAATTGCAGAGTCTGCAGGGAAAAGCTAATTTCCTACGGCGCTTTATACCGAACTACGCGGAAGTGGCCAAAGGATTCACGCGTCTTCTAAAGCAGAACGTTCCCTTCCATTGGGACAACATTGCTCAAGAATCCTTTGAGAAGCTTAAGACATTGCTTATTAATGCTCCGTTGCTTCGGCCCCCCAACTATCACCGTGATTTCACTTTATACTTGGCTGCCGCGTTTAGCACCATAGCTATGGTTCTGGTACAGGATGACGACGATGGAAACGAACACGTTGTTTACTATCTGTCACGAAATCTTCTCGACACAAAAATGCGTTACGCTCACGTCGAGAAGCTAGCTTTAGCAGCTGTACAAGCTGTGCAATGTTTCCACCACTACATCCTGCTGCGTACCGTAACCGTGGTTTCGGATTGCAACCCCATGACATATATTCTCTCTCGAAAATTACTGGGGGGCAAATACTCCAAATGGATCATTATCTTGCAGGAGTTCGACTTAGAGTTCACCATTGCTAAGTCAACCAAATCACTGGTTTTCGCGGATCTCATTTGCTCCCTCCCTATGGACTCCACTCCCTCTCATTCTGAAGAACATATTCCAGACGAATCCCTCTTCCTTATCAGCACTCGTGACCCGTGGTATGGCGTTATTATTGTGTATCTTCAGACGTCAACTTTTCGGTCTGAGTTGAACAAGGATGCCCGACGTCGGATTAGGCATCACTCCCAACCCTACCGCATTGTAGGGGATACACTATATCGGGTTGGAGTAGATTCGGTGCTCCGTCGGTGTTTGACACTGGAAGAGGCTGAAAAAGTTTTGAATGACTGTCACAGTGGCGCTTGTGGCGGTCACATGTCTGGATATGCCACTGCCCAGAAGATTCTGCGTGCGGGTTACTTCTGGCCGTCAATCTTCAAATACTGTATTGTTGCAGTCCGCAAATGTCACGCGTGCCAGGTTTTTCAGCGCAAGATGCGCGCGCCACCTCTCCCTATGCATCCTGTTATTACCGTCGGCCCTTTCGCAAAATGGGGCGTAGATTTCATGACGTGTAACCCTCATTCGGCCAGGGGGCATGCATATATAATCGTCGCTAGAGACTACTTTATGAAGTGGGCCGAATCGATGCCTACACTAGCTGCCGACGGTAAGACAACGGCTCAATTTATCTTCAACCACATTATTGCACGTTTCGGGGTCCCTCAGGCCATTGTAACCGATCATGGTACTCACTTTCGAGATTATATGATGGCCGAGCTGACATCAAGATTGGGCTTACGACACGATAGCTCAACGCCATATTACCCCCTGGCAAATGGCCAAGTTGAGGCAGTGAACAAGGTTTTAGTCACAATGCTTCAACGAACAGTTGGAATTCATAAGTCCAATTGGCACCTCCAATTGTTCTCAGCTCTATGGGCCTACTGGACATCAGCAAAGAGTGCAACCGGATTCACACCATTCCAACTGGTGTATGGTCTAGAAGCAACTCTTCCGGTTGAGTGCGAAATTCCTTCGTTGAAATTAGCTGTGGAACTTTTACCGGACACTTCTCCTGAAGAAGAGCGTCTCTTATACTTGGAACGGTTGGATGAAAACCACCGCTTGGCTGCTTTAGTTATTGAGGCACAAAAGAAGCGGGTCAAAGCTCACTTTGATCAATCTGTATCTCCACGTTCCTTTGTCGAAGGAGACCTTGTCCTCCTATATGACCAAGCGCACGATAAACTTGGAGCAGGAAAGTTCCAACCCATGTGGCATGGGCCCTACATAGTAAAACGAGTATTGAAAAATGGGGCTTATGAGCTCATTGATTATGAAGGAGTTCCGTTGGCGCAGCCTAGAAATGGGTTGTATCTCAAAAAATACTATGCTTGAAGTGATTTTTGGTGTGGTGTGTGTACATAGGTGTGTATTTTCATTTGTGTGCATGTGTGGTGTGGTGTGCGATGTAGACATCTTTCTGCTGATCGGGTCTTCCTGATTGTGCAGATGTCCATCAATCCGTTTGTTGGTTTCGCGGATGGTGCCTCCCGCAGTACCAGGAATCTGTCTTCGGCAGCCTGGGTAATCTACGATCCTGCTGGTGAGTTGGTCAACCTGCAAGGTGTGTGTCTGGGACGTGCTACAAATAACATCGCGGAATATAGTGCTGTGTTAGAATTATTAACTGAGGCTGTAAACCTTGGTATCCATGAATTACTTGTGTATCTAGACTCACAACTTGTAGTATCACAACTTAATGGTCATTATTCAGTCAGAAACCCATCCATTTTACGTCTGTATCTGCGTATTCGTCTACTGGAAAGAAATTTTGACTATATTACATATCAACACATACCCAGACATATGAATACATTAACAGATGCAGTAGCTAATATGGTTTTAGATAGACATTTGCGTAATTTATAAACAAAACATCATCACATGTGAAGAGATCCATCCAGAAATAGGTATGTATATATATATATATATATATATATATATATATATATATATATATATATATATATATGTATATATATATATATCGAAATGTTTACATAGGGTGCATTACATAAATAAAAAATATACATGTTCATCTTAATATAGCCGGAGACGAAATGTCTCTCAAAAAATATGCATGAGAAAAGCCCTAATGTCTAATCTGCATGGTGCTCGTGATAACAAGTCACGGCACGCACTAAACGTCTCAACAGTCGGTGGAGGCGACTGGGCACCCCCACAGTGTGTCGCTGGTAGGCTAGCGGAACATCTGCTAGCCGTGCATAGTCCGGGATCCCCCGGGCAATGCCCTCCAGGTTCTGAATCATTTCACCTCCCTCGCCACCCTCCGCCTGAGGGTCATATTCGACATGGGTTCTCCGCGCGATGGGCGACATGCCCGCGGGCCTTTCTGGGCCGACATATGCATACGCATAACAACTGTCTTTAGAACGAACATGTATTACCAAAAAATAAAAATCATAAATAAAAAAAATAAAAAAAGAGAGTATCATACCCAACTCCTCATCCCACTCATCTCCCTCTGGGAGTGGAAGATCGGGATCTCCGGTGAAATCAGTCCCAGCATAGGGCCAATCCTCGACCACAATCAACTGTCGTCGTAACCACACAAGAAACTCGGGTCTCCAGGACATCTGTTGACCCCCTCCTGACCTGGGCATGAGTGCTGCCCAGCGAGCCATCCTCGGCTCTTGTGGTATCGGCTCAGCGACTATGGCCCCTTGGCCCTGGAAGATAGGTAGTCGTTCCAAGATGAATGACACCAGAATGGAACCGTAGCCGAACTATTTTAGTTTGCCTTTTTTGCATTTCGTCAGCTGCCTCTTGATGTTGACTGTTACTGTAGTGGCCCAATCAAACAATGTGGGGCTCATACACTCAGAGGCTAGAAGGAGTTGGGCTTTGGTGGCTTCATGCGGTGCCTACGATCCTGCAGCCCGCGTAATGGTCTGTAGCACTACTCTGAGTGCTAGATCCTCGACAGTGTGAATGTCTACCTTTCTGCTTCCTGATCCGGTCCGTGCCCTTGGGCACACCCTCGCCATTACCTGCTCCATCTTTTCACCAGATGGTCTGCTCCCTGTCAATATGGGCACTGGACCTCTGCGCGACAGTCTGGTTATGAAGTATATGTCAGAAACCTCCAGTTCCAACACTTGGTCTCGAAGCTTGAATACTTCTTCATTTTCGTCCCAAATACTGACCAGGTACTGTATAAGCTCAGGTTGAGCTCTTAAGCAAGGTGTCAGGAAGAATTTCTTAAGCCCACAATTCTTGAGGGCATTCATACAAGTTTCATTCTCCATGGCTAATTCATCCTCTTCCCCATGCTCCCTCTCTTTCCATTCGATCACCATTGTACTCGGTTGCTTGCATCAACAAGGTCAAAAACCCTTGATTAGATCTCTGTCATGCTTGAAAATCCATTTGAGTCACCCACAAATCGGAAATTTAAAGCGGAAAACTAAATTGCGCCATTGGCGCGACTGTTTTCCTAACAGTCGCGCCAGTTGGCGCGGGCCCTTTGTATGAAAAAGGCCATTGGCGCGGGTCTGTGCCCGATACCCGCGCCAATGGGCAGAGCCCTAAAATTACAAAAATCTTTCACAGAAGTCTAATGTGCAATGGGAAACTTTAAAAAATGGTTTAAAATGGAGTACAAGGAAGCGCCTCTTACCTGGAACTAACGGGAATCTGAATAGTAGCATGGATCAGTCGCAGTCACCGTCAGAAGTTTGCACACAAATGGACCACTGTTGCTCTCCAATGAGGTAAATAGTAAAAGTAATTTTGTTTTTACCATTTGAGACTTATTTATAACTTTTTGAAATATAAATAGGTTTTAAAAGTCATTTTTTATTAATATTTTAATATATTTTGTCAAAAATGGATTTTACACTTGCCTTTATGTGCAGCAACAGGTTTTTACGCAACTTAAACGGTGACACGAGTTGTATTTTATACTTTTTCGGACTCGGTAAATACACGAAAAAGTCATTTTGGAGTCATCTTTCAACTCTT
The DNA here is from genome assembly GCA_034641835.2 of Pinus albicaulis. NCBI lineage: Eukaryota > Viridiplantae > Streptophyta > Pinopsida > Pinales > Pinaceae > Pinus > Pinus albicaulis. Next base: position 225,312,460 of record CM076574.1, read on the forward strand.
TTCTGACTCTCTAAACATGAAAAGATTGCCGAGGCCCTTGTTGTTTCGATCTCGTTAAAGTGGCCACGAAACGACATCTACCCAGTATACGTTTACCCCTTTTTCGGGCTGGGATAGATTATTTACGAAAAAGGAATACCCTAGTCTATCGCGACTAGGAGGTTTTCTCAGATATTGTTTTCTACCTTTTCGGGTCTGAGAAACTATTTACGAAAAGGGACCTTAGGAGTTTACTTTTCCGCTATCTTTTCAAACTCTCTAAACATGAAAAGACACGGAGTTCTTCCTTTGTCAGACTCGTTAAACCCTAATGACATTGGATTCAGTCGTAATGACGCTATTCGAGTCGCTCCTTCCTAGGGCTCGTTAAATGTACAAGGATGGATTCGTCTGAAGGACGGACTTACATCACAAGCATATGCTATCCCCTTCATGCTTGTTATCAAAAATAATTGGGGTACTCGCCAGAAATGGTGGGGAAAAATGGAACCAAAATCATTGTCTTGTCGGCAGTATGTCGCTCTTGAACATGGCACTTGTCTGCATTCGTGTCGGGTTGGGGAAATCTCTTCTCGTTTTTCACTTGCCTCCGTGGGTTTGGATAATCCCTTTTGAACTCTCATCTGCTCTTTGCCTCGTCACCATGACCTTTGAACTATTGATGTCAAATACTGCCAAACTCACTGTCGTGCCGCTATATGTTCAAGAGAAGTTGACCTCTGCAAGTACCAACCTTCCTCTGATTCTCATCTGATCGTGATTCAAAAAAACATTATGTTGCTCGGTCTCACGTCGATGATGTGGGAAACACTATTGCCTACCTTCGATCAAGGTCACTTCCTGTCGACTTCAACTCGTTATCCAGGAAGCTGATCTAGAGACTCCCTTCTGGTACCTTGGAGCCTGCATGCCTTAATGGCAGGTTCTTCATATTCGACGTGAGGTTTTCATTATTGGCCTCTGATCAAGTGATTCTGCGGGTGTTCGATGTCAGCTCATTATTCACATGCCGTAGATTGTACCTGTAGTACCTTGAGGGCCATTGTCATTATTGGTGGTACCTCTCACGTCTGTTAATAGCTTTCATCATTGGCTGGTAGTCAGACGATGTTCTTGCATGTTCGACTTCAGCTCAATTATTCGCATGCTTGAACTTGTACTTTATTCGGGTCGAGATGGAGCGCAAGACCCTGGATTTCTGTCTGTTATAATCCAGGCTACGATTTTTTGGATTATTATGATTATTTACATGACTCACTTACTGGATGGCTGTGACCATACCTGAGTCTATTTATCGATCCTCACTGGATGGCTGCGTCCATGCCTTGGATCTGGATTATTGTATACTATGTTATGGATGGCTGCGCCCATACCACATTTATATCATGTATTTGAGACATCAGTTGTACTTCTTCACGCAGGTTTTCTGACGGCGGTGTTTTCAGTCGGACATGTTCTCGTAAAGCATTTCACCCCTCTCTCTCTCTCGGGCTTCATGCTTTAGGGGGCATCTGTTACACAACAATTTGTCATCGTCCATGCCATTCCCCATCCCGCACAATTGGAGGGCTCATTCCGTGACCTGTGAGCATAGACAAGACTTGAAAACACTTTCATGACATCCCTCTGAACATGAGCTTTCATTGCCCTGAAGACATCTCCTACTGAAAAACCCTAAAAACACCCCTTTTTGCATTGGCGCGGGAAGCTAGTTCAGTACCCGCGCCAATGGGGAAAATCCTTCAAAGAGGTCGCGCCAATTGGCGCTCTGTTGCAGAGTTTCACTCGCGCCAGCCAATTTAAGGAGTGTTTTTTAAAAATAAATGGCGGAAGTTTCGTCCTAACTGATCCAGGAATTGATATCTATCTTGAGTTGGGAGGTTTGGCTACGGATTTTCATAGAGAGGAAGTGGTTTGCCACCTCTCATGGAAGCTTCCTTGATGATAGAGCCAATCCCATAATTATAGGGATCCCAACTCCCCTTCCTCCATCTATAAAAGCTTGCTCATCTCCTTTGCAAGCTAATCTCCAAGTTCCCAAGAGCCTTATGCTGCAAGAGCCTTGATTCATTCCCTTGAGGCCAAATCCAAGCAAGGAGATCATTGTCAAGTATCCAAAGAGAGAGGCTTTTCCCATCCCTGACAGGCTTTATCGAGACATGTTCTGTCGACGACCCGCCGAAGGAGAATTTAGCGTCGGAACTATGGTTGTATTCTTCTTTGATTGATTAATAATAAGCGACTATTGGTTATGGTTCCACTCTTGTTGTTATTTATGATGATGAGTTATGTCTTTTCCGACTGACATATATTTGCATATACTGGATTTTATGCTTGCGTTTTTTTTGTTTCTTGCGTGTGCAAGTGTCCGATCATGGAGATCGTGAGGATTGTGATCTGCCAGAGCAAAGGAATGGGAGCACCACCTCTTCTACAAATGATAGTGTTGGATTCCAGGTAAGCCTTCATCGCAAGTCGGTTTATTTGCAATTAGGAACCTGCACTATAGCGTGAACGATTTTTGCTAGACCCGGTCTGGGCTAGTAGGGATCGCCTCTGTCCATAGAGGGGATTAACCTCTTCAACACTATAGTTGCATAAAACTCTCGGTTAATACAGTATTCCATGACAGGTCTAAGAATATTGACATCTGGTACCACCATCTCAGAGATTGTGTTCAGAGGCACATTATGTTGCAGTACATTCCCATGGAGGATTAGGAAGCAGATATCTTGAAGAAGGCGCCTGTGAAGAGAAAATTTGAATACCACAGAGGCAGGATCGGGGTAGCTGATAATCCATTTCTTGTTGAGAGGGAGTGTTGAAATTCAATAAGAAAATGCACCACATACTAGTGTGGGATTCCAGTTACACATGAGTGAGGGATTCAATTAGACATTAGTGCTAATGTGGGCATCCAATTTTAAATAAATTGGAAAATAAATTGTAATCTTATCTCATAACAACTTGTAATAGTTAACTGAGTGTGATAGACTTAGTTAGCTCAATAATTTCAAGTTGAGAGTCAAAGGTGAGGCATGTAGAGTGATTCTATCATTTATAGGGTCCAGTTGCAGTTGTAGCACTAGTGTGGTGTGAGTGAAATTAGTTAACTCAAATTAATTGAGTTAAAATCAGTTTAACTAGTTCTAACTGAGTGATGAGCTAGTGGAAGATCAAGTGAATTAAATTAAATTTAATTCACAAGTAGTGATCTACCAAGTAACTAATGATTCACTATTAAATATACATGCATGTCAATTATGATGATGACCCAGTTGAGACAAAGGTTAAAGGCAAGTAAACTATCAATTGTATTATTAGCGAATTGCCCGAGTGCAATTATAAAGCCACGGGATGCCCATGATGGATTGTGTAGTTAAGGAAGGTTGGAATTCCTATTTAATAGGAGTTATTTTTCCTAGGGATTGCGTGAGCAAGGCAGGCTGAAGGTGGGTAGGAAAATTGGCTATGTATTGGTTCAATTTTTCCTAGATCGGTGTGAGAAGATTGGTAGAGTGTATGAGGTTATTCTGAGCAAACATATATTGTATTGTTTCATGATTCCTTGGCTGATTATACAATAAATATGGAGGGGTTTTGATTAGTTGCTTTCCCCAGGAAAATATTGTGTTGTGCAATTGATTTAATTCTTTCTCTTACTTGCATGTGATTGAGCGATCGTGATTTATATTCCGCAAATATTGTAGAAGGATTTAGTATCTTGTTTTAGTACTTTGCATGACAGATTGAATCCATTGGTGTAATTTCTACATTTCCAAATGCATATAAATGGAAGAATGTATATGGATGATAAATAATTTAGAATCCAAGGTCTTAGTTTTAGTGAACCATTTGCTCTCAAGGGAGGGAAGGATCATTCTTAACAAGTTTGTCTTGGAAGGAATCCCAGTTTATTAGGCTTCAATTACTATTAACCCTAAGGGGAGCTTGAATAGGATCAAGAATATTTGGGCAGGTAATCTCTAGGGAGGTGGCATACCTATGGTGAAATGGAAGACAATCACACAACCCAAATAATTGGATGGTTGGGGATTAAAACATCTTCATCTCTTCAATCATTCTTTAGCCACAAAAATCCTATGGAGACAGATGAATAATAGATCCTTGTGGGGATATACAATGAAGGATAATGATTTTAATATCATTTCTGGAGTTAAATGGATAAGGAATCCCATAAAGTGGATTCCAAACTCCTTCAGGGTCTCGAAAGCCAGGTGTAATTCCTTTCCTTTTATTGGTGAATGGGTGGATTGGCGTAGGTGAAAATTAAAGTATCTTTGTTAATAATATTGATTCGCTACATAATGAAGGTGTGTACTCTTTAGTAGAGGCTCGCAACAATGATATACAATCGTTGGGAATTAGAGGATGGAGATCAACCATGGACCTAGGTCTTAGTAATCAATAAGGAGTGGAGTGGAATGCATATGTCAGTATCCTTGCATAAAAAATGAGAAGACTTGTAGATGAGGATGAAGACATATTGGTATGGTCCAAGAATTCTTCATCGGGTGACTTCACTGCAAATTACACTATGATGGCCATATTGAATCCAATTTACGTGGGGAAACAACATGGTGGATCAAGTTCTTGTGGAAACACAAAATCCCATTGAACATGAGATTGGATTTGTGGTTGGCCCTATCTAACAAATTATTAATATGTGATAATGGGATAAATGAGGTTGGACGAGTATTATTCGGTGTTCTCTTTTTAGAAGTGAGGAAGAGTATGTATCACACATATTTATAAAATGTTAATTTGTTTGACATATATGGATTGTCATAAAAACAAAATTTGCTTCTGCATTGACCACTTGGAGCAAGGATACATTAGAATAATGTGTGAGGGAGTGGACATTGTATGGATCTATGGTGTCTTTCCTAGTAATGCCAACTACTTTGATATACTCCATTTGGTGGGCCAAGAACGTGACTATTTGTCAAGAAAAATATATTCATGTTGAGGTGGTAATTGCTATGATTGAAGTGTCTATTAGAGCTCATATGGTGGAGGAAAAACAAATGAAGTTCAAAATCACGGTTATGCCCTTCCTTAGGGGAGATAAGTTATGGGGCTACTTTTATGGCGCTAGCCAGGGAAATACACCAATGTGTGGTGCATGAGTCATTCTTTTTTATTAATAATCACGTAATGAAGCATATTAGATTTTGTCGTGGTGGTGGATCAAACACAGTGGGGCTCCATTTGGGGAGAAATACCATTCAATGTGCATTCATATTGGGGGATATATATTGAGGAAAAAATGACATAATATATTGGAGGTAAAGGGTTTTTATGTTAGTAGGTTTAAAAAATGGAACTCAAAGTTAAAGAAAAAATATAAAGGGGTATAAAAAAATGTTAATAAAAAAATTGATACCTACAATATCTAGTGAAAGTAGGGGTTTTTAAATTGGGAAGGTGTATTGGTAGGGGGTTAAATAATGTGATTTTTAGAGGTATTCTCCAATTTATATTAAAATTAAGGATATTTTTTAATATGCCATGAACACACGTGATATGTCGAAGGTTCATTGAGTGAAGCCCCCGTGATCAAACAACAAGGTATAGTTTTCAGCCTTATGGGCCTTATTATTTGTTGCAAATTACTTTAAGGTAAAGGAATACAAATATTTGGTGATTCCAAGGTTGTTATTGACTGGATGAATGGTAAAATCGACATTATTTATCCTCATTTATACCACATCATTCAAGAGATTAAATAGGATGCTCGCAAATTGGAATGGTTGGAGGCTAAACTCATATTGAGAGAGCTAAATACTAAAGTAGGTCATTTTTCCAAAGAAGTGGTCCAAGTTCTCTAGGTGCTTTGGAAATAATGGAATCTCTAGATGATTAGGCCTCAGAGGATGTGGTCATCCAATTTTCTTTTTCCTGTTATGCAATTTTCTTTTATGTTTGATTGTGAGAACACCAAATCTATGTATGTATTTATGACTAACAAGAATGAAGAGAATGATCATATGGGTCAAGGATAAGGGTATTTAGGACGATTGATGGTTTTGGGTCCTATGGAATTTTTGTAGCCCACTGATTCTACGATCAACACTCTCCAAAATTTTTCTTACACTTGAATTTTGGAGCCTACTGAGGATCTTGTGATCTGTCGCCTCATGGTTACTTCATGGTCGATCAATTTTTTGCAAACTGTTAAGTCTTCTTCTCAGATTCAAAGTGTTAAAGTCACTTGCTCACACATGCTTGGTCCTTGATAAATGCATGAGCACATATTTCTTATGCAAGCCTATATTGTCGACAGTTAGTGTGCACGCTCCATTGACAGTCTCCCTCACGTTGGTTGCGACTATACTTCTATTTCAATTATTTTTTTCCAATTATTTCTTTTGCACACCTTTTCTTTAATAAGTGTCACTTCCATGTCCGCGTCTATCATTTTTTATTACTTTCACTTTAACAAGTATCATTTTCATGTTATCTTCACTCTGACATGTGTCTCCTTCAAGCTCTTTAGCTTTTGCAAGTGTCATTTTTGTGTTTTCTTATTGCCACTTCTAACCATATTCACTCTTGTATGTGTCGCACCTTTTCACATAACTAGAGTCAATTCTAGCATACTATTATACATTATATGGTACTACATATCATAAGAATACGTGCTAGACACATCCCTACAACTTAGCACACTTTTGGGTCACATTCGACCCTTGTGGCGCAACTCGTATTCTAAGTGTCTCAACATGTCATCTCAATTGTTGCACTTAGAAAAAAGTGTCACTTTGTTGTTGTTTCATGGTATGATTGTTGTTTGTATTGATGACATTCATGTGTGTGATCCATGTTTGGGTTTTGCTCAGATGTTTTTCCCTCTCTTACTCTATTGGTATCGCGCTTAACCATTTTGTAGCTCTTCTTGGTCCTAATTCCCAGTGAAAGTTATGAAAGCTTCAATCCTTCACCAGGTGATGAGCACATCCTATTCATCAGACTCATTGATCAGATCTCATCCTCCCAAAATTGTGCACCAAGTATTCCTGAAGGCCAACTCCTATGATTTCACTTTGAAAACCTTCAAAACATAGTCACCTAACCCTTTTTTCTTGTACTAACTCACTGCACTGAGTTTTGAGAATTCTTCCTTGTATAACACACGGAGTATTTCTAGTGGCCCTCCATAAAAGAAAATTACGCCATACAAGGTCTCTTCCCTCTCACAGTGCATTAATTCTCTTCCGAGGCAAAGTAACTTGCCTTCCGCTGCCTACCTTAGCCAACTGCGGAATTTCCTCTTCCATTGGGCCTTCCTGAGCACAGGGCCACTTTTAGTGAACATTCAACCATTTTTGAAGAAAATTTCAATAGCCTTAAGCCTCCTCCTCCTCCCAACTTATGACGCGGTTCTAGTGGACAATGGAGCTTCCTAGGAATCATTGTTGAAGAAAGTTGTGCCTTCCCTTAAGCTTTCATCTCAGTCATAGTGCATGGCGCAGTTTTAGTTAGCAAGCCCTCAAACTTTGTCAGTTAAACTTCCCCACTGCACCAAGACTTGTATTTCCTTTCCTCCCCAACACATTGCATAATTTTAGTGAGTAATGGGGTCATCCCTTGCTGTCAAGCTCAACTGTGATACCACCATCTTCTACTTCCTTGAACCTAGCACATGGAAAAATTTTAGTCAAAAAGCTCAACATATCGTTTCTTACATTTTCCCACTGCGCTGGACCCTTAATAGCCCCTCCTCATAGTGCATGGTGTAGTTCTAGTGAACAATGCTGCTCTCCTCAGCCACTGTTGAGCTCAACTGCACCATCCTCATCAAGCCTTTCATTCTCAGTCCCTTCGCAGGACTATCACAAGAAAATTCTTCCATGATCAAGGTAGATATATAATAGATAATTTTAATACATATTTTTCCTTTTCATGAGTGAAGTTCATTGTAAGTGTACCTCCTCAGCAAGGCAAGGTGAGGCTCAAGGAAGATGTTAAGGAGCATGAATAAATAATCACTTGCAGAGAAGAAGCATAAAGAAGAACCATCATGAAGACATGGATAGATCTTGAATCAAGATAGATTGAAGACATTTCATGATGAATCAAAAGGTCTCAATGCTGACACATGACCCTTTGGAGGGTTAACATGAAGAAAAAAATTTCGGTCTTTCATGAAGATTGAAGACAAAGGAGCAAAGAGAGTGTTAGCCTCTTTCATAAAGGCAATTATAAATCCAAAATTATATAAATTAAATAATGTAAAGTTAGGATAAATATATTTATTAAATTAGAATATTTAATAAATATTAGAGATACTTAGAATTAGAATTTTGTTAGTAAAAATATGACTCTAGAATAGAGTCGTTTCCTAGGCTCTAAAATAGGAATAAAGTTAGTAGGATGGTTAGAAGGTCATTTATTGTAAATGGACACTTGTTGGTTTTCCAAGTGATTCATAACTAAAGTAAGTTAGAACATAGAGCTTATAAATAGGTTAGTTTCCTAATTTCATTGTAGTGAGAGTTTATGTTTGTAAACTCTTGTAATTTGCTATGTAATCTTTTCCATGATTAATAAAGTTATGTGTCTGAGGACACTTCTGCATCTACATGTGGTATCAGAGCAATGATCCATGTCTGGTGAGGTTGAGTTAGTTGCATAACTGTGGGATTGTTTCATTACGTGCGTGAGGCCGTGAGGACTGCCAGCAGTTGAGATGAGTTAATTATTTTCTCTACATGTTGAGATTCAGAACGCTGCTGCTTCTGAATCCGTCTTACATTGAATTGATCAGAAAACCACATTTGTATTCACTGAGCCGTGAGTTGTGCTTAACGTGGCTGTTAGTGCAGTAACAACTGTTAGTCTATGTGTTGGTCCATGGGCAAGAGTTTGTTATGAATTAGATGTGGATTTCAATGCTGCGTAAAGAGCCGAGTTCATGGCTGTGAAATGAGCGAGCCGAGCCAGAGTAATTGCTGCGTGGATTGTTTATTAGAGTGGAGATGGATTCGTCAATAGAATCTAGATCTGTCCAAGAATCTCCCTCAAAAGCTACAACGATATGTGCCAATGGCATATCATCATTTACTGTTCGAACCTTAGATCTAGTGAAGACAACTGGTTCTCTCTCCACCAGATCTGCTGCAGTTATAGGATCAGTAGACAGGTTTGTGAACAATATTTTCACTTGTTCCACAATTTTTTCATGTTGAAACAGTACCAGTGAATGGGCACTTCTTGTCAATGTTGAGATGCCACTAGGCTAGAAGCTGGCACCTTCAAATTGTTTACCAAGTGAATCCCAACCTTCAAATAATGATGTCCATTTTTGCTAACGCCCTCCACAATATCCTTTAAGACTAGATGTCAAAGGGCAACTTAAACCTCTCGATGAACCTACTCCATTGTTCTGTATACTTTTCTGTTTCTCCCTTTTCTTCAATATCTTAGCATGGCACTTTTGAATGTAACAGATTAAATGATATCGCGAATTATTCGACTCCAAATCCTCCCTCACATCGGTATTCTGGGTCAACCACTCTCCTATTGTCTTTGTTCTCACAATTTCTTGGGCATCCAGTGACTCTAACCATGAATAAATTGGTTTCCACTTGTCACTCTGCTTAAAGGGAGCTGTTGGAGGCTCCAGCCACTCTGCAGTCTCTGTCGGTTGCTGGGGCGAATGTGGCTGGTCAGCTCTGCGAATGAGCTTGTGCTGGTTGATAAGGTATTGGTAAAGATAATGCTGTGGCATTGTGATGATTTCTCTAGAGATATTGTGCTTGTTGTGGTGAAGCCAATCATTCCTCAGAAAAATGATTATCATCAAACGTTCCCAAATATGTTAGCATCTATTAGAAGGTTTAATGCGTGGAAAAATATCAGTAAATAGTGGTTTGATGCGAAGAGGAGAGTTGTCAACTGAACATCAGCATGGTCATACAGATGGCTTATTGAAAGATAGCAGAAACTTGGATGCTGTTGAGAGAAATTATGTTCAAAAGGGAGATCTAGATGGTGGTGAGGCTCTTCCTGGAACTAATATCCCAGACTTCATTGATGGCACTTCCAGTGAGCATGGAAACGGGAGTATGTCTATGGCATTGACCATTTTTGGACTCAGGTAATATGCTAAAGAACAATTCAGAAGATATGAACTCCTCTCAAACTACAAAATCAACTCATCGCCCTTCTTTCAAATTCCAAGCAACAATTGGGTGTTTCTAATTTGTCAACTAGTGGAGTATCTCCCCTCAGTCAGTGGTTAGCAGAGAGAAGTGGGTGTTCGAGAATAAGCTTCTAATTTCTTTGAAATTAATCTGGGTATTTGGGTATGGCCAGCCTTGAAATCTAGTCTTTATGTAAACAACACTCACAAGCCTTTTGATATCTAGGTGATCGAGATTGTCACAGAGATTTTCTCCACTTGTTGGGTTTGAAATTGTAGCCCCACCTTTAATAGAACTTACATTTGATTATGGATCTGCTCCTTCTTCATACAGTGAGGAAAGTGGAGAGAACAGGGTGCTGGAAAAGGTGTAGTTTTTAGTGAAAAGTGTGATTTTTTTTGTCATGTTGAGTTGAAAGTTGAAGAGTATTGAAGAGTTTTTGTTTTGGAGTAATAAGGTTGATATAGTTTTAGAAAGATAAGTGTCCTACTTTAAAATTTTTGAAGTGATTTTGTAAAGTGTAAATTTGAAAATTGTCAACAAAAAAATTGTTTTTAAGACATAACGAGTATTTGGAGAGATAAGGTGTAAGCGATCAGTGCACACGGTTTTTGAAGACATTTGTTTCCAAAATTTGTGAGTGTAAAATTCTCATTGTTTGAGAAAGCTTCAATGGCAATGTTGTAAAAGATGAAAGGTTGCTGATCTCAATACTCAATAAAGACATTATTTTTGGTGATTGTGTCCTAGATCCGCCCGAAATTGAATAAGGGGATCTTAGGTACACCATGTGTGTTTGTGATGGCGCATGTTTTTTATGGCTTCATGTTGTTGCTTTTTGATTTGTGTCTAGTTGTGACACATCAATGATTTCATTTAATATCGCATACATAAAATTCAATACAAGCAAGCACAACACATGTAACGTAGAAGCTGCAAGGAAGGAAAATTAAGCTCAACACATGCATTTGTGTAACTACAACATATAATCAAAGATTGTCTACATCAGCACTCTACATCAACAATCAAATTCACTTAGTCAAGTTAATGCATTTCAAAAGAAAATTCAACATCAACGTTCTTGCAAATCCATTTCAGAACTTGTAATCAAATTCATTGTTTTAAGTGAATCATTAAAAATTCATTGTTAATGAATTTTTAAGAGAACAAGTGAATCATTAAAATCATTGTAAGCTTTCTTGGGTGCATTGTCGATAGTGTTCGACACCCTTCCTTTATGCAAAATCAAGTGAGTGCATGAGTTTTTAAATCAAACAAGCAACAAGTTCACATCTCCTGCAAGCGAGCGTGATTATTCATTCAAGCAATCTGCGTCAAGACAGTACAAATATCAAACCATCAAGCGAGCCAGAGTAAAGTTCATTACAACAACCAACAAAGTAACCAAACAAGTTCAAACCATCAAGCAAGTTGAGATCGACATCAAGTGAGCGTGGCTATTCATTCAAGTGAGTGTGAAGTCATCAAGTAAGTCAAGTGAGCGCTTAAAAAAAAGCGATCATCATCAAGCGAGCATGAATTCAAGAGTTTAAGCGAGAAAATTCTACAATTATAGCAAGTGTTCCAAGCAAGCACAATAAGCAAAAAATCAAGCGAGCGTGCCATTCAAGTCACATAGCAAGCGAGCCTGTCCTTCAAGTACAAAAATCAAGTGAAACAGTTCAAAGAACGACATCTACAACAAGAGAGCCTGATTTCAAGAGCCTAAGTTAAAATGGCACAACATATTCAGTTGTTAAACATTCTTCACAATTTGATCATCTCCAGTGATGAAGACATGGTGCACATTATCAAAGACACTCTTGCTGATCTTTCACGACATCTACAACAAACACATGAAACCATTGAGTTTCTTCAACTAGAGTCGCAACTTCAAAGGATTGAATTGCAAGAAAAGCGTGATAATTTCAAGTTTTTGAACCATCCAGATGATAAGTCATTCATTCCAACAGCTTCAAGTGTCGAAGTTGTTCTAGTTCCAATTTCTTCCAAGCCCATCATCAAGCCATGGGAAGAAATTCAACATAACAAGAATCGACGAGGCTTAGGATATGTCACTGATGACACCAACCTACATATTCCAGCTTATTCCAAGCCAATTAAGTTCGTCAGTGCAGGATTTATTGCACCGCTCACCTCAGCAAGTTCTAAGAAAGTTGCAGACAACCAACAATGCACGCAACCCAAAGTTGCAGACAACCAGAATTGCACGCAACCTAAAGTTGAAGTCCAACCAAAATGTTCTCATTGTCAAAGAACCGGTCATATGGAAGATCAGTGTTTTGATCTCCATCCTTGTCGCCATTGTGGCAAGCCCAATCATTCCTCAGAAAAATGTTGCAACCTACAAAAATCAGCCAGATTGAAGATACATTATGAATGGATCGACCCTTGGAAATGGTCATCCACAGTCAACAAATTGTCTCAGTTCTATACCCGAGTACAATCACACATAGTGCAGCCAACAATGAAAAGATGATGGTACTCTCATGCAGTTGAACGGGGGAGTACACCAGTGTAAAACTCCTAACCTAAAGGGGGGGAGTTCAGGAATATTTTCCAGAGAAGTGTCTCTCCTTTCAGCTGACAAAGGGGGGGAAATGTCAATGAGATTGACAGTGGTTGTTAGACTGAAAGTCTCGAAAAAACCAGGAAAAGCAGCCAGTGGGCATCGACAAATTTTCCAGTGGGTAGTCGATAACAAAGAAGCAGTGAACAGTTTTCAGCACAACAAAAGCAACAGTGAGTTGTTTTTGACATCCTCAGCCAGTGGGATTTGAGAAAAATTTTGATGCTGATTTCATGCAAAGGATAGATGGATCCTTTTGCAACTTGGCACTTGATGGAGTTGTCAAGCAACATTCAGAGATGAATCAGACATACAGATGACTCATGGTCTCTCGAGATTGAAGATTTTTTCAGCATCAACTTGAGAACCTGGAAGATGGTTCCTCGTTCTTATTTTGGATTTATCCTTGAAGGGGGAATGTTAGCCTCTTTCATAAAGGCAGTTATAAATCCAAAATTACATAAATTAAATAATGTAAAGTTAGGATAAATATATTTATTAAATTAGAATATTTAATAAATATTAGAGATACTTAGAATTAGAATTTTGTTAGAAAAAATAGGACTCTAGAATAGAGTCGTTTCCTAGGCTCTAAAATAGGAATAAAGTTAGCAGGATGGTTAGAAGTTCATTTACTGTAAATGGACACTTGTTGGTTTTCCAAATGATCCATAACTAAAGTAAGTTAGAACATAGAGCTTATAAATAGGTTAGTTTCCTAATTTCATTGTAGTGAGAGTTTACGTTTGTAAACTCCTATAATTTTCTATGTAATCTTTTTCCATGATTAATAAAGTTATGTGTATGAGGACACTTCTGCATCTACAGAGAACAACTTGGCATTTCCACATCATCATAAAGTTCCATGTCAGCATTTCCAAGTTATGTCTTGTACAAGTTTTATCCCATAGTCCAATGTGTCAATGAGTCTTGCCACATGATGTGGAATTTAATCATGTATTTTAAAGAAAATGACAAAATGTAAATATGTGAAAGCCCAAAAGCCACTTGTGGAATATGAAAATTCACTGTAGAAATTATAATACAAAATATGTATTGCCTGGATTCTCCTGATCTAACAATTATATGCCACTGTTATATATAAAATCACTTCTACAAAACCTTTGTGGAATTTAAAACACAATCACCAATAGCAATATCATGAAGAAAGATCAATCACACATAACACATATAATTTACTCCAGGGAAAGCATATAGCTAAAAACCCCACTATCTTCTATTACATATTATATCATGGATCATGAAACAATTAGATACAAAGCTCCAATCCAAGAGCTCTCAGTACAATAGCTAATTGTCTCACACTGTCATGCAAAAATTGGCAAGTTCCTAAGCTAATTTACTATCTCCAGACAACCTACCTCCACTGCGCAATCCCTGATGGTAAAGAACCTATAAATGAATGATCCTTTCCTGCATTGACTACGCAATCCTCATAGGTACATCCAATGTGTGTGTGGTTGCATGTGTGCAACTGATAATGTCACAACTGATAGTTAATTTGTCCCTTTCACCTACATCTCAACTGGGTCTCCACTGGATCTGACATGGATGTAGTTAATAGTAGTAAATCTTCAGTTGCATGTGAAGCCACTGATTGTGAATTAATTAATAATTAATTCACTTGATCTCTCACTAGTGTATCTTCAGTTACAACTAGCAGAACTGAGTTTAACTCACTTAACTGAGTTTAACTACTTTACAACTTTCATAACTGCACTTCCAACTCTGTTACAACTTCGAATCACTCAGTTACAACTAATTCCACTTGCATGTCCCACCAACCAACCACTCAACTCAAAATTCCTATAGCTAGCTGATTTTCCACTTCAGTTAACTATTTCCAAGTGCTCATTGAGAATAGATTATTGTTTATTATCCAACTATTATTAAGGGATAATAATAGTCGACATGCATCTATAAATAGACACGAAATCTATGAATAGAAATTGCACGTACATCTATAAATAGACCTCATCTATAAATATAATTTCTCACGCATCTATAAATAGACGTCCACCTAAAAATATCCTGTGTGGGCCCCACCTAGTGTAGATGTTTAATTTTCACTAGGATCAAGGATGTTGTTTCCGGATGCCAATTTCACTGTTTCTTGTTGCAAAATTCAACACTCCTTCTCAACAAGAAAGGAATGTCCTTGCATGCGACATGCAACTCCATGCATGCGACATGCAACGCTTGCATGCGACATGCAAATCCATGCATGTGACATGCAACCCATGCAACTCCATGCATGTGCCATGAAACCTTTGCATACAACACTTCCGAAACTGAATAGCCTCCAAACAACTGAATCAATATAATGCATCTGTCATCAAAGTCTTCTGACTTCTGCTTAGCTGTTGCACATGTCTTTAGGAACCACTGCGATGCTAACACCTGCATCCATGCACTCTGCACTTGTTGCCAACTTTGATCTTGTGGAAATTTTAATACAATTATGTATTGCCTGGATTCTCTTGATCTAACAATTATATGCCACTGTTAAATACATAATTGCTTCTATAAAAATTCTTGTGGAAATTTAAAACATGATCACCAATTGCAAACACACGAAGAAAGATCATTCACACATAACACATATGTTTTTACTGGGAAATCATAAAGCTAAAAACCCCACTATCATATATTATTTATATGTCATGAATCATGAAACAATCTAATTCAAAACTCTAGTCCAAGAGCTCTCAGTACAATATACAATCGTCTCACACTATCTTGTAGAAATTGGAAAATGCCTTAGCCAAATTTCTGCCTCACAACAACCTGCCTCCACTGCGCAATCCAAGATGATTACAAAGACCAATTCGATGTAATCATGCCTTCCTTGACTGCGCAATCCTCATGAGCATATCCAATGCGTGTTTGGCTTGCAAGAGTGTAATCCAATGTATTACAACTGATAGTCAACTGTCCCTTTCACCTACCTCTCAATTGGGTCTCCATTGGATCTGACATGTATGTAGTTAACAGTGGTAAAGCTTCAATTTCATGTGAGATCACTCCATGTGAATTAATTTAATATTTAATTCACTGATCTCTCACTAGTGTATCTTTAGTTACAACTAGCACAACTGAGTTTAACTCACTTACCTAAGTTAAACTGATTTATAACTCAGATAACTACACATCCAACTTTGTTACAACTTCGAATCACTCAGTTACAACTAATTCCACTTGCATGTCCCACCAAACAAACTTTTAACTTGAAATTCCTTCAGCTAACTGGTTTGCCACTTCATTTAATTGATTCCAAGTGCTCCATGAGAATAGATTAATATTTATTGTCCAACTATTATTAAGGGATAATAATAGTCGACATGCATCTATAAATAGATATGCGATCTATAAATAGAACTCGCACATACATCTAAAAATAAAACATCATCTATAAATATAATTTTCTCACCATTTATAAATAGACTTCCTCTATAAATATAATTTTCTTATCCATTCTAAAAATAGACTTCCACCTAAAAATAGCCTGAGGCTCCATCCTAGTGTAGGTGCTTAATTTTCACTAGGATCATCTTGTTGAGATTGAATCTCAACACTCCCTCTCAATAAGAAAGGGATTATCCTTCACCCCAATCCTATCTCTATGGTATTCGAATTTTCTTCTGGTGAGTGCCTTCGTCAGAATATCTGCATCCTGATCTTCCGTAGGAATGTACTGAAGCAACATGATATTTCGATGTACACAATCTCTGATATGATGATACTGAATATCTATATGCTTAGATCTATCATGAAACACATTAATCGAGAGTTTAATGCAACTATTCTTATCACAATGAATCACTGTAGGATCTAAATGAGAACCAAACAAACCAACCAGGATCTTTCTCATCCAGATAGCTTCACATGCAGCTTGAATTGCTGCCATGTATTACACTTCTGCTGAACTGAGTGCCACCGATATTTGTTTCCCGCTGTACCAAGAAACAACTGTAGATTCGATATTGAAGATCCCCCCTGTTGTGCTCTTTCTTTCCGTTGGGATGCTCGCCCAATCTGCATCTGTGAAGCCATGCAAATTCACCTCAAATGTCTGTTTGTACCATAAGCCACATTCATATGTGCCCCTTAGGTATCTCAGGACATGCTTGCCCTCCTTCCAAAAGAGCTTGGTAGGCTCAACCATCGCTTGACTAAGCTGGTTCACTGCATAGCATATGTCCGGTCTTGTATTCACTAAATACATTAGCGAACCCACTAACTGTCGATAGATAGTGGCATCTACTACCTCTCCAGATGCAACATCCTCTTTCCTCTAGTTTCCTGGAAGAGGAGTATCCATGGGTTTGCAACCTTCCATATGAAACTCACCCAGTATCTCCCTTGCATACTTGCCTTGAGACACAAAAAGTTCACCATCTGCTTGCCATATTCCAAACCAAGGAAATAATGAAGGAGGCCCATATCCTTCATCTCAAACTCGTTTGCAAGGTCCTCCTTGCATGAGTGTATCAGTTGCTCATCACCAGTCAATATTAAATCATCAACATAAAGAACAATGATTAAAAGCTTACTCTCTACCACAATTTGGTATAGGTTTGCATCTTCCTCACTTTTGGTGAAGCCAAGTCCAGTGAAATAGATATCTATCCGAGTGTACCAAGCACAGGGTGCTTGCTTCAACCCATACCTCGTGCTTCAGCCCATACAACGCTCTTTTGAGTCTGCACACACGCGACTCACTGCTGAAGATCTCAAATCCTTCAGGCTACTCAATGTATACTTCTTCCTCAATGATCCAATTGAAAAACACAGTCTTCACATCCATCTTATGATTGTGCCAACCCATCTGTGCTGAGAGAGTAAGGATGGTCCTTATGGAAGAATATCGTGTGATAGGTGCAAAGGTTTCTTCATAATCAATCCCCTCGATCTGTGAGAAGCCCCGGGCCACAAATTCGGCCTTGTATTTCTCAACACTCCCATAAACAGTTTGCTTTACCTTGTAGATCCATCTTGAACCTACCAATAATTTATCAACCATCCTTGGAACAATTTCCTAAGCACTGTTTCTGACAATGGAGTCATACTCCTCCACCATTGCATCTACCCATGTGGGCTCCTGCGCTGATTATTGAAAGGAATATGGCTCAGTCACAATACATTTTCTCATGAGATCCATGTATCCAATAAATCGGTCAGGAGACTATCCTTGTCTACGCTGTGAAGTAGGGACTCCTACATTCTGCACAGCATCAAGTCTCCGCTTTTCAGCTTCTGTGGTACGCCTTCTGCCAGTTCTGATGTTTTGATCTACGTGAGTGGACTCCTCCACTCCATGAACCTCCTCCTGTGGCTGATACACATCTAAAGACTCATCTTTGGGAACCAAAATTTCCTCCTCTGAATGCAATTCCAGCTCCCTCTCAAGCGACAACCACATGGCTTTCTCCTCATCGAATTTTATATCCTGTCGCATAACAATCATCTTACTGTTAAGAAAATACACACGATAATTATGGGGTGTTTCTGTGTACCCCAAAAATATCCCAACTTCAGCAGTTGGCTCCAGCTTCTTCCTGGCATTCTTGGTCACATGCACATAAACAGATGAGCCAAAAATCTTGAAGTGAGAAACATTCGGTTTCTTACCAATGAAACATTCTTCAGGTGTACTCATGCCAATTACTTTATGAGGACAACGGTTTTGCACATAAACCGCAGTGTTGCATGCTTTCACCCACAAATGCATTGGTAGGCCTTGATCATGCAACATTGCTCGTGCTGCTCCCATGATCGTTCTGTTCTTCCTCTCTACGACCCCATTTTGCTGTGGGTTATGAGGCGCTATGAGTTCTCTTCGAATTCCTTCTTTGCTACAGAAGTCTTTGAATCTATTAGAGATGTATTCTCCAGCATTATCGCTCCTCAAAGCCTTCAATTACTTCCCTGACTCTTTCTCCACCAACGCCTTAAAGTCACAGAACTTTGAGAATGTTTGATCCTTCTTTTGCATGAAGAAGATCCAGAATTTACGAGAAAAGTCATCAACAAAAATAACATAATATGTGTGTTTTGTTGTTGAAGAAACTGAGAATGGTCCACACACGTCTGTGTGAACCCTCTCCAGGATCACTGCAACATGGTTCTCCTTTTCATGAAAGGTGGACTTTACATACTTCTCCATGGTGCAACCCTTGCACTGATCTAACTGAGCAAGTGTTCCCATTGGAAGTCCAGTAGATATTTGCTGCATGATTTTCAAGGCTCCATGATGAAGATGGCCCAATCGCCTGTGCCATAGTTCGACCTCATCCCGACTCACCACTTTTTCTGCCTTGCCCATCATGGAAACGCAGCCATCTACCTCCAACTTGTAGAGATTCTTAACTCGAATCCCTATCCTCTTGGCTTGACCCGTTGTTTTATGTCGCAAGAAGGATTTTCCATCGCTGAAAACAACGTCATAGCCTCTATCCTCCAACATCGCGACTGAGACCAAGTTTTTCTTCAGACTAGGAACATGCATAACATCTTTCAATTGAAATGGTTTACCTGACTCCCTCTCAAAGGTAATGGTACCAATTCCGGTCGCACTGTATCGTCCATCGTCGCCCATCTCTATATGAATTTGGAGATCTTTTTCCTCCAAGTCACTGAAAAGCTCCTTATCTCCCGTCATGTGGAAGGAAGGACCACTATCAAGATACCACATCGATCCCAATGCACTTGAAACCATGCATACGACCAAAGAGAAATCAAGTTTAAATTGTGAGACAAGGGCCTCGCCAGATGCACATCCAACAACCTCCTTGTTATTCTTCTTCTATGGGCAATTAGTGGCAAGATGCCCATGTTCGTGACAGTGAAAACACTTTACCTTGGACAAATCCAGTTTCTTGCGTTTAGACTCGGATTTTAAAAGGAATTTCTTCCCCTTCCCTTTCCTTGCCTTGGCAGCCAAAGCAAAATCCTCTTCATCATCATGCTTTGATGAAGAGCCATCTTTGGTGTTCCGCTTGAACTCCTCTTGCACTAGATCCGACCACAATTGTTCCCAATCCGACAGTTTTTCCCGTCCGTTGACAAAGACTTCATAATTGTGCCAAATATTAGGAAGTCCCAAGAGAGACAAGCTCACCAAATCATCATCAGCAACAATGATTCCCACACTCCCCAGTTCATCTTGACATTGGACAAAATTTGTGAGATACTCTGGAATATTGTCGCCCTTTTCCATCTTGATCTTTTTGAGTTTATCCTTCAGCGCCAATTTCCTATGGTCGTTGCTGCTTTGGAAAAGATACATCAAAGCCTTCCACATAGCATATGGAGTGGATTTCCCATGAAGTCTTCAGACAATGTGGTCTCATACACCTTCCAACAGAATCCTTCTCGCCTTTGCTACTTTCTTTTGCCAAGCGTCAAGTAATGCAACATCCGTCGAAGTGGGCTTAGGAACATCACTATCAATGAATTACTTCAAGCCATTATCTTCAAGAACCGCCTCCATCCTTTCCTTCTAGGAAATGTAGTTCAAGTTTCCCTCGAGTGCATACTCTAGCCGCAAGCCATTGAAAGCCATTTCGATGTTTACTCAACTGTCGCACCAAGAAATTCTTGCAGCAAATTCGAATTGTTTCTACCAACAAACTCAACTCTTGCTTCAAAATTGCAATCTTCTGTGCTCTGATACAATGTAGAAATTTTAATACAATTATGTATTTCCTGGATTCTCCTGATCTAAAAATTATATGCCACTATTAAATACAGGATTGCTTCTACAAAAATTCTTTCGAAAATTTAAAACATGATCGCCAATTGTAAACACATGAAGAAAGATCATTCACACAGAACACAAATGTTTTTATCGAGAAAGCATAAAGATAAAAACCCCACTATCATATATTATGTATATATCATGGATCATGAAACAATCTCATACAAAACTGTAATCCAAGAGCTCTCAGTACAATATACAATTGTCTCACACTGTCTTGCAGAAATTGGCAATTGCCTTAACCAAATTTCTGCCTCATAATATCCTGCCTCCATTGTGCAATCCAAGATGATTACAAAGACCAATTTGATGCAATCATGCCCTCTTTGACTGTGCAATCCTCATGAGCATATCCAATGTGTGTTTGGCTTGCAAGAGTGCAATCCAATATAGTACAACTGATAGTCAACTGTCCCTTTCACCTACCTCTCAATTGGGTCTCCACTGGATCTGACATGCATGTAGTTAACAGTAGCAAAATGTTTAGTTTCATGTGAGATCACTCCATGTGAATTAATTTAATATTTAATTCATTGATCTCTCACTAGTGTATCTTTAATTACAACTAGCACAACTGAGTTTAACTCACTTAACTGAGTTAAAATACTTTACAACTCACATAACTACACATCTAACTATGTTACAACTTCAAATCACTCAGTTACAACTAATTCCACTTGCATGTCCCGCCAAGCAACCTTTGAACTCGAAATTCCTTCAGCGAACTAGTTTTCCACTTCAGTTAACTAATTCCAAGTGCTCCATGAGAATAGATTAATATTTATTGTCCAACTATTATTAAGGGATAATAATAGTCGACATGCATCTATAAATAGACATGCGATCTAAAAATAGAACATAATCTATAAATAGAATTTTCTCACCATCTATAAATAGACTTCCTCTATAAATAGAATTTGCTCATCCATTTTAAAAATAGACTTCCACCTAAAAATAACCTGAGGCTCCATCCTAGTGTAGGTGCTTAATTTTCACTAGGATCATCTTGTTGAATCTCAATAGATCTATGCTCCAGTATCTGACACTGTCACTTTGATTTCATGTCCTCACGACATATGACTGTATCAGTCCAACTGATCCTGCTATTGCTGCTCTGTGGGCTCCTCATATCCAGGTGCGACTCATGAGATCCACACCATCTCAATGAATCTTACCTAGAATTTCTTCTTGGGATTGTTCATGCATGTCACCCCACCTCTCACCTGGTGGTATAGCTGCATGCACTCCCTCTACCCATCTGGCTCAAAATTTATCTGCATGAGTGGTTTCTCCCACTCCATGATCCTCATCTCGTGGCTACTCCACGTCCTGAGGTTCACTCTTACCTGCATGCTAATCTAGATCCCTCTCAAGGGTCAATTGCATGGCTTTCTCACACTTCCCAATGGTAGGAAGCTATGTAGAAATCTCATCTACATCAAATCTATAGAGATTCTTCTGCATCTCCAGTTGTGGCCGCTCCACAACCTTCTGAGACTGCTTCTCAGGTTGCATGTTGAGAGGCTCCCTCTCAACCACCAAGTCACTAACCTCTGCTTTGCTCCTCAAAGCTTTGCATGCATCTTGTACCTTAGTGCATGTAGGTTCTTGGCTCGCGCACATTGTTATTGTCCCACCATCGCAAAATTTTCTAACAAAAAAGAGCTGATTTTAAATCGATGATATCTCCCTTATCTGAGCTCTGATTCGACCAATTTTTTTTTCTTTCAATTTAGGTATTTTTTCACAAGGAATCTAAATATGCTGTTTGCTTCTAAAAATTTTGCATCAATATTTTCATATATTCTCTGCAAACTCGCACACCCAAATAATTCCTGCTCTCGTTATAACACAGCTCCGATACCATGTAGAAATTATAATAAAAAATATGTATTGCCTGGATTCTCTTGATATAAAAATTATATTCCACTGTTAAATACATAATCACTTCTACAAAATATTTGTGAAATTTAAACATAATTGCCAATAGCAATATCATGAAGAAAGATCAATCACACATACTAATTTACTCCGGGGAAAACATATAGCTAAAATCCCCACTATATTCTGTTACGTATTATATCATGGATCATGAAACAATTACGTACAAAGCTCCAATACAAGAGCTCTCAGTACAATAGCTAATTGTCTCACATTTCCATACAAAAATTGGCAAGTTCCTTAGCCGATTTACTGTCTCCAGACAGCCTGCCTCCACTCTGCAATCCCTGATGGTAAAGAACCTCTAAATGAATGATACTTGTCTTCCTTGACTACGCAATACTCATAGGCACTTACAACGTGTGTGTGGTTGCATGTGTGCAACTGATAATGTCACAACTGATAGTCAATCTGTCCCTTTCACCTACATCTCAACTGGGTCTCCACTGGATCTGACATGCATGTAGTTAATAGTAGTAAATATTCAGTTGCATGTGAGGCCACTGATTGTGAATTAATTAATAATTAATGCACTTGACCTCTCACTAATGTATATTCAGTTACAACTAGCACAACTGAGTTTAACTCACTTAACTGAGTTAAACTACTTTACAACTTTCATAACTACACTTCCACTTGCATGTCCCACCAACCAACCACTCAATTCGAAATTCCTATAGCTAACTGATTTTCCACTTTAGTTAACTATTTCGAAGTGCTCATTGAGAATAGATTATTGTTTGTTGTCCAACTATTATTAAGGGATAATAATAGTTGACATGCATCTATAAATAGACATGCAATCTATAAATATAACTTGCACATACATTTATAAATAGACCTTATCTATAAATATAATTTTCTCATGCATCTATAAATAGACATTCACCTAAAAATAGACTATGTGGGCCCCACATAGTGTAGGTGCTTAATTTTCACTAAGATCAAGGATGTTGTTTCCAGATGCCAATTTCACTATTTCTTGTTGCAAACTTCAACAGTCACATGTGGAAAAAAGAGTCTTATAGAAGTTAAAAATTCATTTAGGAGTCCAAGAGTCATGAGGGTAGCTCAAGAGTCATAGAAGATATGAAAGGTCACTCCTTTTGTTATAAATACACCCTCATAACTCAATCAAAAGGATTTTGGAGGCTTAGACTTTGGAGAGCTAGCATTGGCTTCTTCAACTTGACATATGAGAGAAGATCATTCCTTGGAGAAGCAAGAAGTGACTTAATGTTCCACTACTAGAGCTAGTGTATCACCATTGTAATTGTGTATTGGGATCTTTCACATAATAGTCAGAAGCTCGTTGAGCCAACACATTTTCATGCGTTTATTATGAATACTTTAAGACTATTCTTTGGATGTTTGTGGTATATGTTATGTTCATATGTATTAAAGAAGTTGAAATACTTCTTGTAATTGGTAGTCATCTTGCTGAATACGTGTTATATTTTCTTTAATGATCATTGTGTCTATGTGAACTACTTCGCTATATTACTAACAAATCTTTGCTTACTCTCGTGTGCCTCTCTTAGGATAGTACTATTACTTTCCTTCTAGAGACCCACTCTTGTCTCCCCTCTCACAAAGGCCTCCTTTTACACATTGCAATTAGTGTTTCACAATCTCAACTTACTTGTGTATTCAAAGATTATGTGTATACTTTCTTATGTTATCTATTGAAACCAAAGCAATCCTTAAATTATGGTGGTCAGGCCAATACTCTAGATGGGGCTACTACTAAAAACAATTTGAGGTCTAGTTGGGACTTCACATCAGAGAGATCCCCTGTATGTTGGCACCATCCAACACCGTCAACACAACCTTTTTTGGTTTTGGTCCCACGGACAAGACAAGCTCACAATCAGATTGGTAGGTCGTCCCAATGTGTGTGTGTGTACCAAGTGTTAAGATGCATTTAATCTCCCAAGATGCAACCATATTTTTGTCTCCTCGTGGGATGACAGAGGGGTTGGCACAATGAGATGGTATCCCCTCCTCTCGATATCAAATCCCATGGGGGGACATCTTTGGTCCATTGTGGTAAGGCTCAAGGATTAGGCCCCAACCTCATGAAGTCTCGAATCTTGTTAAATCTAAATTCCTAGTATATCTGGCTTACAAGCTATTGTATATCCTATTGGTGTTATAGTGGCAACTGCTAGGTTTGAACTTCAGCCTCACCCATAATAATCCAACAAGTTACAGATTCACCATGGTAAAAATAGAAGAAGAAGATGTGATCTTCTTTTTGAGTATAAATTGTATCCTTTTTAACAATTAATAATTTGGAATTAAAATGGATATATATATATATATATATATATATATATATATATATATATATAAAGGCCTTCATAATACATATAACAACATACATATGTGAATTTCATTTTCTTTGACATCATTTTGATTTATGGCATTTAATATTTTCATGTGATATGCATAGAATAGATTTTATTTATTATGTCAATAGGTGTGTTTTTTTTTATAATAGACCTTCCAAAGTTTTAATTTAATTATTAATAATTATTAGGTGGATGGTAGAGATTTAACATCCACATAATATGCTAGAATATTCTTAATAGTAGTGACAAATCAAGGGTTAATGTTTATCTCCAAGTTAATTATTTCATTTCAATTGATTTTTAAATTAATTAAATAAAGAAAATGTCATAACAACATATGTCATATTGACCATGTGGTATTAAGAAGCCATAGTATTGTGACAAGGACTATCTACAAGTTAAGAATTTCCATGCTAAAGTAGGGGTAAATCTCCATGGTTAAGAATATTGTTATATGTTCTTTAAAATGTTTATATATTTAACTAATATATTAATTATTTTTAAAATTAATATTAATAATAATTCAAAATAAGTTATATTTTAGTCAATCTTTATGATTTTTTTATTCTTGCATTGTGATGTATCATGGAGAAAGGTTTTGATGCTTATCATGGATTAATGCCAATCATTGATATATGTGTATGTTTACATATACATATGGTTGGTAAACATAAATAGGCATTAATCCATGCTAGGCATCAAAACACTTACCCCATGATACATCTCACATTGGAATAAAAAAAATCATATAATACAACATTTTGAATTATGCTTACAAAAATATTAGTTCGCTACACACACACACATATATGTTTCTGTGGGCCTATGGTTAAAAGCACGTGTTTCCCCCTAAAAGGTTGCGAGTTAAAGTCTAAAGGAGGTGGAGTATGCATGCCTTGTAGACTTTAACACTCAAATTATTATGCGAAAGTAAGGACAAATAAATCTGTTGTCCCACAAACAAGGCTATACTAAGCTATGAAGAGCATTTAATGCAATAAAAGAGAATAACAACTATTTTTCATTTACTATGTGTTAAAAAATATTGTAAAGTGATAAATCTTGTTTATATTTAATAATTATTTTAAATATGTTCAAGATTTATATTTTTATTTATTTGTATTTTTTATTGATTAATTATAAAAATAATTTTATTTATTATAATTTTTTTTAGATTTAAAAATAAACATTAGAAGAATGGATAACTTATTTTTTGTTTTCTTCCCTGAAAAAAATTGTATCTCCATTGAAGAATTGAAGAGAAATACATTCCATACATGTGCATGGTGAGTGCATTGACTAAGATTTGCTCAAATCCTATAATGGAAAGAAAAAAGTGGCACGTAGGCCCCCCGATAAAACCCCAAAGGGTGCAAAAAGAAAAGCCCAAAAACTTAGCAAACGAGATACTAGCCAAAAAAACTAGGCACATGCTACCTAGATAGCCCCAAGAAACATGCCTAGAGCAAGGCTTCATAACAAAAACGGGAAGAGGCTCCACAACAAACCCTAGACAAAACGACATCGAAGGAACATCGATGATAGTGATTATTCAAGAAAAAACGACCAATCCCACCATTGACATATGCATTCCTCATCTTGAAGGAGGCATGAACCAGGGTTCATAACGACATGGAGACAAAAACAAACCCGCTCCCTCAAATCGCCAATTGCATCCAAGGTGAAAAAAATACAAGTAACAGGAAGGGAGATACAAAACTCTGAAAAACATATCTCAAGCACCACTCCAAGAGGTAACAAACAAAAAACGTGGAGCATTTCCCCTCTGAAGGTGACATTAGGAAAACATAAGCAACGTCAACAAGAGAGGCATTGTTGAAGCAAAGCGATAAATAGTTGATGTTGGACACCTAATCCTCTATGAGTAGGTGTGGAAGCCGAATGGACAAAAGTAGTCCAAGTGACCTAGGAATGTAGAATCCAAGAGTCACGCCAATGTAATATAAATGCACATCTATGGTTAATAGAATAGATAAATCATGCCTATCTTTCCTACTTGTGTGTGTTTGACATAGCCATTGTTTAACATGGTATCAAATCCATGATGTGTGGCCTTTTAAAACAAATGTGAAAGATATTCCTATGCTCTCTGATTTTGGCTAACATTCTTCCATTTCTGTAAACGTCATTTCTGCAGTCTGCCTTGCAACTCCCCCATATAACTTATGACTGTCAGTTCTGCTTTTTCAGATTCTGTGAGCTCTATTTTTTGCTTCTCTCTGCCATATTCCTTTGCTCTATATCCTGCATTCTCTGCCATATTTTTGCCCTTCGATGCATTAAATTCCGGAGGTGTGTGGACCGTTGAAGAAATCGTGTTCCCTTCAGCACTGTCGAGCTCCCACAAAGCCGTTACTCCACCAACCAGTGCCTGGCCTCTGCTCCACACACAGATTTCTGACTCCTCTTTTCCATGTATTCCTTAATTGAAAAGCTCGGCTAGAAGTACTCGAACGATCTCTCGTTCTCACATGAATGTTTGGTGATTTTCCACGAGTATTTTTAAAATATGAGGGTGGCAAGTAACTCTGAGCTCTCCTTTAGTAAGATGTAGGAATGTTGCACTTTTAAAGTTCAATCCGTTTAGGCCTTGTAATACACAACCAGATTCTTAGGGTGTCAATGTCATCTTTGCCCACTACACTACAAGGAAAAGACCCTCTAGCAAAGGTTATAAAGGAGGTTTTTAGTGTTATAAAATTGGCCAAAATTTTCAAAAAAGAATTTCCTACAACATCCGTTTATGGTTACGGAGGTTTTGGCAAAGCTTTTAACAGAAATTTAACACAACTAAAAAAAAATGGGCGGCTTGAGGTTATTACAGATGTTTTTTTTCATTGGTGCACTACTCTAGCTTTAACGCACTGGTGCACACATGTAGAAGGTGCCCTGAGGCGGTCGAAGGAGAATGCACAGGGCCGTTAAGGTATAAAACCGCACCGGGCGTAGGGTTGGTGATACAACACACAGGGCCATTCTAATTGGTCTTGGGATTTGTGTGGTGCCCATAGGTTGAATCAACGCACCAATGCATAGACTTATAGAAATGCACCGGTGTGTAGTACCACATAAATGCACCGAGATTAAAAATTGGTATCGGTATTTGTGCGGTGCCCATTGGTCGTACAAATGCACTGGTGTGTATAGACAGATAAACGCCTCGGTGCACAGTATCACACAAACGCACCAATATTTATAATTGGTATTGGTATTCTTGCGGTACCCATATGTCCTACAAATTCACCAGTGCGTAGTCTCACATAAAAGAACCGATGCGCAGTATAGCACAAACACCGAGATTTTTAATTAGTTTAGTATTTGTGCGGTGCCCATAGGTTGTAGAAACGCACTGGTGCGCTTCAACATATAAAAGCACCGGTGTACAGTACCTGACACACACCAGTGTTTATTTTGTATTTTTTAGAAACATTGACCTGTGATAGTGATTATTGTGATTTTTCTAAATTCATTATTCATCAAAAGTTGACACATCTTATAAAAAATATTCATATTAATTTAATTTTTATTAATGCATTTGAATGTGGTGTTTGGATTAATTTGTTATATCATATCATAATTATTGTGGTTTTTAAAAATTCATTATTCATTAAAAGTCGAAACATATATATCTTATAACAATATTCATATGAATTAAATTTTTATTAGTGCATTTGAGAATGACAATGGGGAACGAAACAAAATAAATTAAAACACACACACACACACACACACACACACACACATATATATATATATATATATATATATATATATATATATATATATATATATATATTATGAATATATAATATATTCATAATATATATATATATATATACACACACACCAAACTGTTCCATTTTGTATGACAAAGACTGTCTATATATATATATACACACACACCAAACTGTTCCATTTTGTATGACAAAGACTGTCTATATCTATATATATATATATATATATATGAATAAGACAGTCTTTGTCATACAAAATGGGAGAGTTTGGTATCCCTTTGTCTTTCAATTGGGACACTATGTCCATTACATTAAACAAAATGTCTGATTTCACAGACATATTTCAAAAAATACAACGCCTTGCTTTGATATTGAAACATAGTGATCATCATTCTTCGCTTGAACTGCAGTCACTGGTACAGCTACTTCCATGACTTGGGTTATTTTCAGGAATGTTTTGTTCACAGTGTTGATTGTTTTCTTCTTCTTCACCTTCCATCTACAGACATAAAAATAAATTGAAATGAGTGTATATACATTGGTGAGAATAATGAAAATTGCAATATTAAATAATATACATCAATGTAAATCGAAAAGAAAAATGACGTACCATAGCAATAATTGACTCATAAACTACACACATTCTTTCAAAACCATGTACCATGACATCTTTCAAAATTTCATCTGTTGGCGTAGTTCCATACTTTGTTTCCTGCAAGTTTTATACCCCATAACAAATCATATATTTAATATAAAATATTTTATTGTTCTATTAATTATAGACGGAGCTAAGTAAAACAAGATCGATAGATGCTTACAAATTCCACAATTAATTTCTGATATGCCAACTAATACTCACAACCCATATTTAACTCAATTTCAATCAATTCGTCTGATGGTTCTTCTTTGTATGTTAGCACCTGTTTGAAGACATTCAATGATGATTTTTGTAAAACAGGTTAAAAAATACAAAAATGAAATCTAATTAAGTTGTTATAAGGAAGTAAAAATTACTCACAAACTTAGATATCAACCCTTTTCTTCCTTGTTGTCCTGTTTTATGCGTTGAATGGGTTCCATTTTCTTTTCTTTTCTGCAAGAAAATTCTTGAAAATTAATATTTAATGCTAAATTGTTTATTTATTCTATCTAATGATGGAAAAATTCAATGATTACATATTACATTTGAAGCACGTTGTTGTTGAGATGGCTCCTCCTGTGATGCAATTTTGTCCATTTCTTTGACCATCTCTTTGTACACCTTTTTGGACATTCCTACTGGCATATTTTTGATATCAGCTCGCTCATCTTTTGAGATTTTCATAATCTTCCTAAAAATGTAACATGAAAATAAAATATTTAATTTTTATATTTATATATGAAAAAAATATAACAAAAGTGATATTTATAAATAATTCTAGACAAACATTTAAAGGGATATTCCTTTTTCATTCCTTCTGTTTTGTTGTTGTACGTTTTTGCTATTTAAAGTCTGACATGTCTCATTGACCAATTCTCTGGAAACTCTTCCTGTATTTTAGATAAAATTTGGTTCTTGGAATCATTGGATTGGTTTTTGTATTGTAAGTGGAAAGAACATCTATATATTCATTCCACTAGATCCCTCAAACTTTTGTAATAGTTTTTCCCTCTTTCGTTAACCTCAAGCACCACTCTAGATGAGCTAAGGAGCAATTCATTTTCATTTGCATGTTCTGTTTTTTTTCCTTTTCTTCGAACAACATTCCTTTTCTGAGTTGTTGGTCCCTGTAGAACATTAAATAGATGTGAATTAATATACTATTTGACACATGTTATATAATAATTTTAAGTATATTATTAATTAAAATTAAGAAAAGAAAATCATATTGGATCGATAGTATTTTTTCATTCACCTGATTCATCCTTTTGCAATTTTTCCATCAAGATTTTATGCTCTTCTGATCCTAGATCATAAATAATCTTATCGAGCTTCATCATTTTGTGGCTCTGCATGATACACAGTAAACAATGCATATTAGTTAAACTTACATATAGTTCAAAAATAATATTTTTTATAAAGAATTTACAAAGAACTTGCTTTTTTTTTTTTTTTGATGTGTTATCAGTATTTTTGTTACTTGATATCTTGTCAGTCATTTCTTTATCAACCTGAAACCTGTACCATATCATTCAATAATATATTTATAAATAAATTGTCAACCTTTTAGGTAAAAAATAAATCTCAAGAAACCGATGCGCCTTTCATGTTATACACATCGATGTCGATGCGTGGGGGTATTATAAACGCACCGCAAAAACAATATAATAGGTCGTACGGTGCGTGGGGGTATCATAAACGCACCGCACAAACAATGTAATAGACCGTTCGGTGCTATCCTCATAACATAGATCACCAGTGCCCTATTTTAGATATGCCGCATTGATTTTAAAAAATTGTTTTCAAATTTTTTATTACACAGTACTTGCATGGTGCGCTAGGTTACGCAGGGGCACACCGATAAAAAAAATCCCAGTTTTTCCAAAAATTCACGCAAGGGCCGAATGGATTGGGATCCGACAATGCAAGTTGTCTAGTGGGTTGGATGTCAATCTAAAATAAACACCCTAATTCTGAAATCACAGAAACAAAGAGAAGAAAGGGCAAAAACAAAAAAAAATGAAGGGCTTAGGGTAAAAATGGATAAACTGCAAAAAAGTAAAAAAGTTGTAGAAAAGTAAAAAAAATAATCAATTTAATCACGAGAATGTTTTAAATTCTATGATACAGGGTTTGAATCACTAGAGGTTTGGTTTCTGATTGTCTGAATACTTCTGTTCGAATGTATTTCACTGCCCCACAGTGCTCTCGTGCTCTCTTGCTCCAGGTATGTTTCCTGCAAATATCTGGTTGAAAATTTTAGCAAAAATAGTGAAATAATGAAAAATGTTTAGTATTTAAAGAATTATTTTATGAAATTAGATGTTAGAAAATATTTTGCCGACCATTTTTCAATTTGTTGCTTATTTATTTTTATTTTTTATTTTTTATTTTTCACTTCAAGAAAATAGAGTTGTGTTTTTTTTATTTGCGTTTATTCGTCACCGGTGCGTCACTTAATAGCACCGCACTAGTGCATCCATTTGTAACACCGACACCAGTGCGCAGTAACTAAAACACACCGGTGCAGTTATATGTATAGTAGCACCGATTTGCGGTTAAGGCACCGAAATTAATTTTAGGTGTGTACATCAAAATTTAGTGAACTCCAACCATAGAAATTGAGAATTAGAATTTTGTTTATTCTTGAGAATTAGAATTAGAATTAGAATTGAAAATTGGAATTGGATAAATTCTTGATGGAAATAACTATTCTTCCAATGCATTTTGTTTATTGCAGGAGGTCCCCACTAATTATGTGGAGAGAATGCAATGTGGGGCATATGAAGATGCAATACTACGGGGCCCAAGTGGGAAATTGTGGCATGTGAACCTTTGCTATGCTAAGACGTGGGCAATTTTCACAAATGGTTGGGAAAGTTTTGTTTCTGAGCAGTTTATTGAAGTTGGAGATATTTTAGTTTTTAAACATTTTGGAAATGTACATTTTGCTGTGAAAATGACTAGTACTGATGGATGCTACAGGCTGCTGACTGGACATGGCCGATGGTCTAGCCTCATCTCCATGACGATTGCTAGATGCTAGTGGAGCCTCATGCTCATCTGGTGCGGCACGGGGTGAATGATCATGATATGATGAGTTGCTGGTCGCAGACTATCCATCACATGCTACGACTTGACCACGCCTATAATGTGCAACAGTCCTCCTCAGTTGTGTAACAAATGTCGTAGCTTCTACGACATGCCGCATCAGGCTATACATGTCATGCAGTATGCCTCTCCACATCTGTAATAGCCTATCATCGGCCTGTATGTCTCTGTAATGAGCGGGTCTGATGCCCGCCTCAACAATCAATGCTTTGATTTGGTCACCCAACTCCATCCTATATCTAGTACCAGGTCGACTACGGCTAGAAAAAGGTGGTACCGACACACCAGTAGGAGCATGTCTCTCTGCACCGACTTCCTGATGATCCATGACATTTGGCATGCCCTAATCATCATTAGGATCCACACCTGGATCATGTGGTGGTGTTGGCGTCTCCTTGCCATCAAAAGAGCCAATGTATGCAAAATATATACAAGTACACAACAATAATTAGACAATTTCATTACACAATTTAATAAAAACAAGTTAAAGAACATGTTAGAATAAATATAAATAAAACAGTAATATTACCTCTATTATCTGGTGGCTCATCATCTGTGAAGAGGATGTTGGCACACCCTTGCCAATCCAATCCAGCATAAGGACATGGGACCATAATGAAGGGATGCATCTCATCAACACTGGCTAGCAAGTCCAGTGCATCATGTGATATCCTGGTTGGAAACATAGTCTCACCCCTGTTGGGCATCATCCGCCCCCACATGTGCATTTGTGCCTCCAACATCGGCCTATGAGGTTGCTGAATAAATGTAGGCCTCATCTATGGAAACCTCTAAAAAAATAAGCAAAAAAGCTATGAAGCAAAAGGGAAGTTGACCCTCCCTTGTGCATGAGCATGACATCTATCTAAGGCTGTACAGAACTGCCGCAAAAAAATGGCATACCACCTAACAAGTCGTGGTTCCTGTACTAAAGAATCAACATAATATAGAAGCGAGCAACTAATGCATTGCCCGTAACTGGTTTTGTGTGAAATGGTCGAAATGAGACGTGAGAGGCACTGCACATCCTCACTACCAAATGCACCAGTATGTCACTGACCTCCGGCGACCTGAAAATATGCAGGAGATAATACTGATGCTCCAATGTATATCTGGGAGTAAATTAACTGAATCCCTGCTACACAACCAGTTGGAACCTCTGGGAATGAGGTAAAATCCACCCCTCTCCTCGATAGCCTTGTAATGAAATATATATCCTCCTCAGTGGGTGTGTACCACTGGTTAGGACCAACCTAGAAAGCCTGTTGGTGGGCATTCCACCTGCAGATAAGATGTCTCAAAAACACACTATGGGCATTTAGGAAAGTAGCCTCCTCATAGAAATTGAGGAGGCATACCTGCCCTTATGAGCCCCTGGGTATCTGCTATAATAGGGTGAGGGTACGCATCTCTCTCCCCCTCTCATGCCTCCCATAGGCGACCCATGTCATACTGCTCTGCCTATTGTTGTTGTTGTTCCCCCTCTCCTCTCTGAATCATTGACATATTAAATAAGTTTTTTTTATTAAATGAGACATGTATTTAGGAATATACATATACAAATTTTTTTGAAAAAAAAAAACAGACCACTCAGTGTGCCACAAAAAACAGTCACGCACCAGTTCCAGTGCATTGTTTGTTTGTCGCGCATTGGGGGCGGTGCCCCAGATGACATTCAACGCACCATATGCAGTGCACCTAAAAATTTTAAAGCACCGTTGACTATGTATGGTTTCAGAAGAGCGGTGCGCTGACTAAAATATACACCCCGGAGCATATAATTGTGTCAGCGCACCAACTTCCTGACAAATTACATAGTCAACGGTGCGGTCTTTTACCAGGCCACATTGTTGACCTTGTCGAAATGCCGAATGCAGTGCGCTGATAGCCACTAGGGTGGATATTTCCATCAACGCACCGTGTTGCTATTCCTAGGGTCAACAGTGCGACTGGCTAAATGAACGCACCTTACCTTACCTTTTTTTTTTTTTTTTTTTAAAATAATGCAATGCGCCTTTCAGTACCGCCCCGGACGCGGTGTGGATACCGTTAGCACTGGTCGCGGTGTGGCCTGTAAATTTTATAGGCACATCGCTTACCAGTGAGAGCCGAACGGTTCGTGCGCACCATGCAACATTTTTTTTTCTTTTTCCTTTTAAATGGTTAATTTTAAGGTCATTTGAAATTCTAATCCACTAAAAATCTTAATTATGGAAAAACAAGAAAAATACCTGTACATTTCGCCGTCGAGGAGGCATATTGGCTGTAGAATTTTCAAAAGAAAATTTTCCCACTGTTTTGCAAAATGCAAGCTGGATATTGGTGGGCAATGCACAACAACAGTGCATGAAATGGGTGCAATGGGAGCATCGATGTCAGGGCAGTTCAGACAAGGATAAATTGCACCAGTGCTTGAGAGCTCTGGAGCACTGAGAAAAGTGAAAATGCGGTTTTTTGGAGGCAATTATTATTATTATTATTATTTTTTTTTTAAATTTATAATTTAACCCTATTTCAGTGCGCAGGGTTTTATAGGTGCACTGCTGCGGTTGCTTAACACAGCACCGGGCGGTTTCAGTTTTGGGGCGGTGTTTTATGATGCACCGATGCAGTTTCTTAACACCGCACTGGGCGGTTTCTGTTTTGGTGCAGTGTTTTATGATGCACCGGGGCGGAATAGTTGTAAAGCACTGGTGCTCTACTGTAATACGACGCATCGGGCGAGTGTGGATGGAGTGCACGTTGTTCTGTGTGCCAATTTTTTGTGCGCATCGGTGCTTTCTCTTGTAGAGTGCACCGGTAATTGAGAGCTCTGGAGCATTGAGAAAAGTGAAAAATGTGTTTTTTTGGCCGTATATATATATATATATATATATAACCCTTTTCTGGTGTGTGGGTTTTATAGGCGCGCTGGTGCTGTTTCTTATGAATGCACTAGTCGGTTTCTGTTTTGGTGCAGTGTTTTATGATGCACCGGTGCGGTTTCTTAACACCGCACCAGTCGGCTTCTATTTTTGCGCGGTGTTTTATGATGTACCGGCATGAAAGAGTTGTGAAGCACCATTGCACTATAGTAATACAACGCATAGGGTGGCTGTGTATGGAGCGCACAGTGTTCGGTGTGCTAATGTTTTATGCGCACCGATGCTTTCTCTTGTAGAGCACATCGGTGATTGAGAGCTTTGGAGCTCTGAGAAAAGTGAAAAATGAGGTTTTTTTCTTCTTCTTTTTTTTAACCCTTTTCCAGTGCGCGTGGTTTATAGGCGCACCAGTGCTGTTTCTTACGAATGCACCGGTCAGTTTCTGTTTTGGCGCGGTGTTTTATGATGCACCAGAGCGGAAGAGTTGTGAAGCACCGGTGCTTTATAGTAATATGACACATCGGGCGGGTGTGTACGAAGCACACGGTGTCTGGTGTGCCAATGTTTTGTGCGCACCGGTGCTTTCTCTTATAGAGAGCACCGGTGCTATTTTGGATGATAAGTGCACCGAGCGGAAAACAACCACAAAACCCTCCACCCGCCAACCTCTGCTAGTAAATTCCGCTAGAAACGGATGTATGGGGTATTTTTATAAGGGGTTCCTCGAAAACATCCGCTAGAGGGGATTTTCCTTGTAGTGCTATGGGTATGTGCCACAAGCCCATCTTAGATTCCTGAATTACAATTGAATATGGAGGTGGCGTATGGAACCCTGGACCTCTAGTTTTCATAAGCAAAGAGCCACGGTGATCGATTGTGAAGAGAGAGTCGAGGGCGCGTGAAGAGAGAGCCGAGGGCATAGTACAACGTGGTGCTCCACTGCGTGGTGTCTTGGAGGAGAATGTGTGCAGTGGGAAGAGGCCAGGACCTTCATCACGAGAAAGGCCGGCAGGTAAGGGTAGCTCCTACCCATCATCGCTCTCTGTTCGTATATACACTGCTCAGTCTATATATAACATCACTCATCGTACACAACACACCGATTTTCAAAATCCGCGTAGGAGTAAGCTGAGAGGAGTGGGGAGGAGTGTGGCACTGGACAGACTTTCCTCCACTTCACCGGTTCGACTTCCCTCCAACACCTCAATGCAGTCTGTGCTCTATACACATCCCTTGTAAACGCTCTCTACGTAGCTGCTTCCTATATGCTAACCTACGGTCCTAATCCTCTCCCATAATGCCCACTATTCTTCTTCACACACTCCGCGCTCCCT
The DNA here is from genome assembly GCA_034641835.2 of Pinus albicaulis. Classification (NCBI taxonomy): domain Eukaryota; kingdom Viridiplantae; phylum Streptophyta; class Pinopsida; order Pinales; family Pinaceae; genus Pinus; species Pinus albicaulis. The sequence goes on from CM076574.1 coordinate 225,348,995, forward strand.
CTCCCCACACGGAAAGTCTCCACACCCGATTTCCCTCCATATTTGCGTAGTCTCCCTCAACAAAAAATGGTTGTTAATACCACACTCGCCCATATACCACTCCGCACTCTGGTTCGTTGGTTCTCCTTGGCATAATCCGGCTGAGCTCCACACAACACCGCTATAGCTCCCTTCCTTCGTGCGCTCCCCTCCTTCGCAGCTGCTACCTCTGCGCGCTCCCTTCCATTGCAATAGCATCGAGTCCCACACTCCTGGGTTGGACTATTAATACGAAAATTTATTCATACACCGGTCTATTCGACCTTCCAAAGTGCATCGAGAGTACCACGTGGCACACACTTCAATGCAAAGTCACATATTCTTTATACTCTACAGACACTAGATGGAATTGTGAATTATGAATTATGTTAACACGTCTGTTCTGTAAATGCTTTTTGAACTACGAAGTGCCATATGTGTTGGTTGTGTTTGAGCATGGAAATTTACATCAAGGGGTAGATGATCAAACAAGGCGTAGTTTTTATTCAAGTGCGTTGAGACTTTTGAAGTGCTTTCTTCTTGAAAGTATACGATTGAAACTAAAGCTACTGAAATTGGTCATGTTTTTGGATATATCACGGCAGATGTAAATGCGACCGTTAAAGATAACGAATTTCATTCAAAGGATGAGGCTATGACTCAGTAATATGAGAGTATCAGTGTCTGCACCGATTCAGAAGTGTGAGATGGAGATCATTGACATGAACAAAGTTATTGGAGTGTAACATTTTCAACCCCTCACCATGGATATGTTATATTTTCTAGCATTACAAAATGTTGCATAATAAGTAATGATGGTATCATTATATCTTCTCACAATATTAGAGGTATAGTTGACACTTTTTTTTGGTCTGGAGGTGCTATATTCAACATTTTAGTTTGATGTTGTTGACTAAATCAATAGCACATTGATTTTGAATATCAATCCAAACTAAAGAATATTCACAATTTGTCTACAATGTAAACAGGTGCATTATCGATTGAATCTGACACCCTTCATTTCTTTAGCTTGATTTTTTTGTAAAATGGCCATAGTTTATGAAGTATTAGAGTCCTTGGAAACTTTGATACAATATGCTACTGACGAAACTATAAAAATCAACAAAAACACTCTTGTTGACATCCAAATATGCCTGCAAAATGCACAGGAAAAGATTGAATTTTTGCAGTTGGAGTCTCAACTTCATCACGAAGAATTACAAGAGTGGAGTCATCATTCTGAACTTGTTTCTGTTCAGAAAACTGAGACAAAATCCGATCAGAAACAAGATATTGGTCAGATCACTAAGCCTAGTACAAGAGCAGATTTGTATGCAGATGTAGAAGCTCACGCTTCACCTCCCAAGCCCATCATCAGACCTTGGGAAGAGCTTGTCCATAACAAGCATAGAACTGGCCTTGGATATGACAAGGATGTTTCCTTTCATATTCTAGACTACTTCAAGCCCATAAAATTCCAGAGTGCTAGATTTCTTTATGACAATTCACATTCAGCTGTTCTAGATTTTGCTCCTCTTCCATAGCAGCAACAACAAATTTTAAAATGCCAACACTATGATCGAGTTGGCCATATGAAAGATCACTGTTTCAATATTCACCAATGCAAGCACTGTGGTCTTCACACTCATTCTTCACACAGATGCTTCAGAAATGAGCCTCCTGCAAGAACAAATATTCATATTGGATGGATTGCTTCTCGGCAATGGGCATCAACAAGTAAGAAGATGTTTAAGTCATATGTCAGAACTTGGTCTAGGATACTGAACAATATTGCAGTTGAATTTTATCCATGATCTCACCTTGTACCTAATAGGGAGAAAATGGTGGTCATCTACAAGCTTTGAAGCCACATGAAACGAGCCTAAGCCACAATCTCTCATTCTAGATTTAGAGTTGTAGCCAGAGACATAACAGTTCAAGCGAGCTTGAGCCACAGCCTGTCATTCCAAATTTAGAGCTGTAGCCAGAGACATAGATGCCCATGAACATGCCTTTGGTTAGTGGTCAACCTTAAACCATCTATGCGAGGTTGATATTCTTCCTCTTCAAAGAATTCAGGAGACTTCCTCTAACAGAAGACTTCAAATTCTTGCTAGTTTTGGTAGAGTTCCAGGAAATGCATCAAGCATTCCAGAGTTGGTGGTCATCCTTAAACCATCACAGGTTGTAGACCTCCCTTCTTCTAGGTTGAAGGCCTCCCTCATCAAAATACGAGGGACACTTCCTCTAGCAGAAGACCTCAGCTTCTTGCCAGATTTGGAAGAGTTTCAGGAAATTTACTAAGCGTTCTAGTGTTGTTGGTCATCCTTAAACCACCTCTTTATGCCAACATTTTAGAGAGCTCATTTAGCCTAAGTGCTGCCATGCATACTTTGCAGATTTGTATTACATCTCTCTTCTTGGACTCACAGATAACCGTTCAGATTAAGGTGGCGAATGTTGCACACCTAATCCTTTATGGGCAGGTGTGGAAGCCGAATGGACAAAAGGAGTCCAAGTGACCTTGGAATGTAGAATCCAAGAGTCACGCAAATGTAATATAAATGCACATCTATGGTTAATAGAATAGATAACTCATGCCTATCTTTCCTACTTGTGTGTGTTTGACATAGCCATTGTTTAACAATTGAAAAGGAAGAGGGGTTGTGATGGCTAGGGTTCCAGCTGTCGAGCCCCCTCATTGACGAGACCAGAAAAAAATAGGTGGCTAAGGTTCTTACTCCCGCGTAGAAAACCTCCAAGGGCGCTCTTCCTTAGCCCATCGATTGACTTCAAGTATTTGTATGACTTGTTTTTTGTTACTTAGATAATATAAATAATAAAGTACATCTTAGATTTAATATACCTACAAATAAATAATTTTACCAAAAAAATGTGAGGTGTGTTGTCTAAACATGTTACATTTTGGAATTTTTGGTTGGAATATGATCAAATATTTTTGGCCAAATCTTAATTTTTGTTGTTTAGAATGGATTTTTGACTGCATATATGGATTAGCATCCTGAAAAACCCCTGAGGCATTCATATTATGGAGAATTTACAGCTCAAACTTATGATTCCAAGAAATGTCTCTCGAATTATGGGAAAATTAAGCTTGAAAATATGTTGAAAAATCCTCCAAAATATAGAATAAATAGACTACAACATATTTTACATCCAAATGTGATTGAGATGTACCACACATGTTAAACATCGACATCACCCTACATAGGCTTTTTAAAAAATATATAATATTTATGATAAATAATGATATTACATTGAATGCAATTCAACATGGATGAAACATGTCTCTTATGAATACTTATAAATAAAAAAATAAAAGAATAAATAGTCTGTGATGTAAAACAAAAAAGAGTGGATTATTACTTATATATATATATATATATATATATATATATATATATTAACTTAGCTAGATTTTGCTAATGTTGTTTGGTATCTGGTTAGTTTTGTGCCATGATGAATGAAAATCACTTTAAATGAGGTGCATCATTCTATACTCGCCTCTCTTTGAAAACCCATGGCTAATTCCCCCTAATGTAAACATTATAGCCAATTTTAATTGTAACAAAATGTGTCGAGTTAAAGGACATAGATTCTAGAGGTGAGCAAGATTATTTGCTTGGGAATTTTATTATTTTGTCACAAATAGGGAGGTTGAAAAGAGTGAAATTATCGATTAATGGTGATGTGGCCATTCAGGTGGAAGCTCATTGGTGACTAGAGGCATGCAAGGGTGAGTTGGCTGTTGGGTATGTGTTATATTCTTTCCATGACTAATCACGCGCGGGGTGCAATGGGGGGGTGGTAGCCCCCCCTGTTGGGGTTCGGGGCAGTGCCCCGACGAAAATTTTTGGTCCTTAATTTCCAGTGGGTAGTCCACGCCCATGGTTTTGCACATGGTTTTGGGGTACGATGGTTTTCGGCTTGGTACATTTTTTGTAGATCGATTGAGACTACGGTTATGTTCTAATCCGGGGTTAATGGATTAGGGTTTATGCTATCTTCGGCATGTATATATATGTGTTGTAACACTAAAAGGAATATAATGAAATATCAAGCTGGTCATCTCGATTTGGGATCCAGGGGAAAATCTCTGTGTTTATTTGTTTTATGTTTTATGCTCTTGCTATTGTTTATTTTATGTTATAAGATTCGTGTGTAGATAATTTCTGTTTAGGGTTAAAATCTACATTTGGTATCAAAGTTGTTTCAACTTCAAGGGGACGCCTTTGCTGCTGAGGGTTTTTTGCTCGGGCCTAAGGTAGACCATTTTCAGTGGGAGATCTGCGGGATCGATTCTTGCGGTGAAAGAAGATGGCAATCGGCGGAAAGATAGAGATCGAGAAATTTAATGGTCAAAGTTTTGAGTTGTGGAAGCTCAAGATGGAGGATCTGTTGGTGGATAAAGATCAGTGGATTGCGGTAGATCCAGGTACTAAACCAATGACAATGTCAGATGAAGATTGGAAGTGATGCAGGAAAACCCTGCATAACCCACATTCTCCCTCATTTCCATGCATATAAAAATGCATCTTCAATAAATGCCCCAAATAAAATTCCACATCTGGGCAATTTCATGAACTTTTGCGGAAGCTTAAAAATTAATCTTCAAAGAATATTTCTTCAATTTTAATACATGGTTATAAAACCATTGCATAAGTGGAAGTTCTCTTTCAGTTATCACTTTATGGTTATGAAACCATTCTCATGGTGATATAACAAACTTCAAGGTTATCTTTACATTTAAAAACCAACAACTTCCATACCAAGGTTTGTTCACAAAAGTAAGCCTTTTCAAAAGTCTTATAAAAGACTCTGGTTAACAATCATGAGTTTATTTCTAAAATTCAAACTTTGTCACTCCAATTGACATTAACACTCTAATTGAAATTAATAATCGACTTTGGTATGCATCCTTGCCTTTTAACTTACCAAGTTCGACTAACACATCCACACATCAACTTCCGGCCATGGCAATCTATATAAAAGTGAGGTTCTAATTAAAACGACATTTTGCCCACGCAACTAACTTACCTTCCATCCACCGATGGACATTCTTTGGTAATAAAACTTTAGTGATCCGATTTAACTCTCACTACTTCTGCATCATTTGCCAACGCTACAATTGAACATATTCGATTTCAATTAACTTCAAATTCGTTCAATTCTGGCTTCCTCGATTGATCCAAGGCTCGAAACACTGTCTTATTGCTTTGAACTCGCCAATCAACACCATTCTTGGTTTCTGCACAACCATATTCTCAATTCCGCCGGCAATTTCAACCACGCAGCTACAGTTCAACGACCTTGCCAGACTGCGCTTATACGGATGCGAATTCTTCAACAAACACCACAACAATTTCTCTGCCTCCTTCAGATTTATTCAGTGTTTTGTAACTCCATCCTTGAATCTGTTTCAGACACAATGGACAGGTAACGGTGCAATCATTATACATAGCATTTCTTTCAACATTCAAACAACATTAAAATTCTTTTGCTTCCATTACAACTCACTCTTGAACCCAGTCTTCACGCTGTTCAAAATCTTTACCGCTTTCAATTGCCTCTTCGATCCACTGTTTTCCTTCCTGCCCAATCGAATTTCATTCGATGGTACACTACTCACACTTTTGAATCATACCGAAGACATCTAACCCTGCGGTTAAGCCATAATAGAACTCAAAACATGACTCACCCATTCACCATTTATGTAATTCGATTAATCGATTCCACAAGGAACATAATTCGATCTCTATAGATCAATATTCCGCTTCAATTGCTTACTACGCACCTCCCAACATTGCAGATCGATCCCTAAAGCCGCTTCACTCAGTAGATTTCTCCATGCGATTGTAACATCGCTCCTTCTGCATTCTTAGGATTCCAATTCCAAGCCAGAATTTGGTTTTTCAAACAAGATTTATAATGCCAGTCAACCATGTGAAATGGGAATCGATCTTACTTTCCCATCGACCATTCAATCCTGCAAAATGAGGAACAAGTTCTACCATGGTCTCATTTAAAAACTTCGTTTTTAATTTACTTCAAAACATAAAGTGACATTACTTAAAGTCAGTGCTTTCGAAATATGCAGAATTCCATTTTATTCAACAATGCCAATCAAACCCACAACCCTGACATTAAAACTCGATTCACCCAACACACTTAGTCTCTCATTTAGTTCACACGGATTTACCATTCCAATTAACAACTGCAATATCGATATTAATAATATTGATTCCTTCACCATGTGCAGAGCCACATCTCAAGGTCTATTAAAATCAAACATATTCATATAGAATCGAATTCAACAATGCTCATATGGCTCAAAAGTCAATTCCCATATATATATATATATATATATTTTCAAACAATTACAAAGAACCTCTTGTTCATGGCCTGATTTTCAGATCATTGGCCCTTCTTAAAATTCCCTGAAGGCTTGACAAACAAAACTCTGTCTGTCCTCTTCAACTCCTATTCTCTCCTGATCTATTTGGCCTTTGAGGCTCATAAATTTATACAAATTGAATTGAACCAATTTAGGTTCAAATCCCTTTAATCCCTCAACAAAGTCCTCAAATATCTCAACACCCCTACAATCTAGATTTTATCCCTAAAATCTTGAAACTAAATCTAACTTAGGCTCATAGTTAATTCTTAAATATCTAAAATCTAATTTCTCTCATGTTTTCCAATTATTTGGAAACATTAACAAATCCTCACATATAATTAATTAAAAACATCATTTAATCACTCAAAAATATCATTAATATTTACATAGAATTAATATTTGCTCACAAACATAAGACCCCTAGTTTAAATAGAATACAAAATATTTTCCCGAGTCTAATGCTCCTGCATCAGGAAGAAACTGGATCGGAAGGCTAAGAGCACAATACGGTTGTGTGTCTCAGATTCAGTATTGTTGAATGTATCTGGGGAAGCTACGATGAAAAATTTGTGGGAAAAACTTGGGACTTTGTACCAATCTAAGTCTCTGGTGAATAAGTTGTTCCTGCAGAAAAAGCTGTATAACCTGAGGATGAAGGATGGAGACTCAGTGACAGAGCATCTGAACGCCTTCAATACTGTGGTAAGTTAACTGTCATCTGTTGATATTAAAATCTCAGATGAAGATAAGTGCATCATTTTGTTGTGTTCTCTATCAGACTCGTGGGACAGTCTAGTTATTGCAATAGGTAGCAATACAACTACCTTGAATTTTGATGACATTGTCTCAGCCTTGCTGTCGGAGGAAATGAGATGGAGAAATATGGAGGGCCAGAATGGAGATGCCTTATATGTACGAGGAAGGTCCCAAAACAAAAACAAGAATAAGGTTTCGAGTGGGAGATATAAATCTAGAGGGAGATCTAAATCTCCTGGAAAGTTTGTAAAGGTATGCTGGAAATGCAGAAAGGAAGGACACTACAAAAGGGAGTGAAAATCTAAAGCTCCTGAGAAAGGAAAGGGATCTGATGATGCTCCTTCTGTAGAGGAAAAAACCACCTCGGATGAAGGTGGGGATGTGTATTTGGCTTCTTCTTCAAATACACATGTAGATCATGAGTCATGGTTGATTGACTCAGGTGCATCCTTTCACTTCACTCCCCATAGGGAGTGGTTATGCGAGTATGAGAAATATGATGGTGGTGATGTCTTCCTAGGGGATGATAGGAAGGCCAGAATCGTCGGACGTGGAAAAGTCAAGCTGAAGCTGCAAGGTGGAAGGATTAGAACACTTCCTGGTGTTTTGCATATTCCTGCATTGGCCAGAAATCTGATTTCTGTAAGCAAGATGGATGATGCAGGTGTAAAAACAGTGTTCGAGAAAGATGCTTGCAAGATGGTTCGGGGAGCACTGGTATTAATGCGGGGAGTTCAGACTGGAACTCTGTACAAGCTACAAGGTAGCACTGTTATTGATGGGTGTAACAGTTCTGTGGTTCCTGAAAGTGGGACGGAAAGTCTAGCTGTCTCTGGAGAAAAGACCATGCTATGGCATCAGAGGCTTGGACATATTGGAGAGAAGGGCCTTCGGATACTGCATAGAGATGGTATGGTAGAAGGTATGTCTAATTGTTCTCTGGATTTCGATTTCTGTGAACATTGTGTATATGGGAAGCAGAATCGGGTGAGTTTTCCTTCTGGTGCTAAGAGGGCAAACAAGATATTAGAAATTGTGCACGGTGATGTGTTTGGGCCTGTGTCAGTTCCATCACTGGGAAAGTCTGTGTACTATGTTTCATTCATAGATGACTTCTCAAGGAATACATGGATATATTTCTTGAGGAAGAAATCTGAAGTCTTTGACAAATTTAAAGAATTTAAGGCTCTGGTGGAAAACCAGACAGAGAAGAAGATAAAGGCGTTGAGGACAGATAATGGTGGGGAGTTCTGCAAGAAGGAATTTGAAGAGTTCTGTAAGAAGTGTGGTATATCACGGTAGAAGACTACTCCATACACACCTCAGCAAAATGGAGTTGCAGAAAGAATGAATAGAACACTGATGGAAAAGGCAAGAAGCATGCTCAGTGGTACCGGGTTAGGACAAGAATTCTGGGCAGAGGCAGTGGAGACTGCATGCTATCTGGTTTATAGATCACCTTCATCAGTGTTGGAGGATAAGACTCCACATGAGGTATGGACTGGTAAGAAACCCTCTCTTTCACATCTAAGGGTATTTGGATGTGATGCATATGTGCATGTTCCAAAGGAGAAAAGGACCAAGTTGGATAATAAATCTGAAAGGTGCATCTTTATTGGGTATAAGGATGGTTTAAAGGGTTACAAGATTTGGAACCCAGAAACAAGGAAGGTTGTGTACAGCCAAGATGTGGTGTTTAGAGAAGTGAAAGATATTGTTAAACATGAAGTCCTACCAAAGGAACTGAGAAGATAGAGTTTGAGCTAAAGGAGGATGAATCAGACTCTACAACAGAAGAAGACTCAGAAGATGAAGAGCCACAAACTCCAACTTTGAGAAGATCAGTTCGGGAAAGAAGGCAACCAGAAAGGTATAGTCCATCTGCTTTCTGTTCAAGTTTTGCCTTAACTATAACTGATGATGAACCCAGAACTTTCAGGGAGGCAGTAGATTCAGAGGATGGAAAACTCTGGAAGGAGGCCATGGTTGATGAAATGGCATCCTTGCACAAAAATGATGCATGGGATCTGGTGGAGTTGCCTGCTGGAAGGAAGCCCATTGGGAGCAAATGGGTGTTTAAGAAGAAGATGAATGTAGAAGGCAAGGTGGAAAAATACAAAGCTCGGTTGGTAGCGAAAGGTTATTCCCAGGTGCCGGGAATTGATTTTGGTGATATTTTTTCTCCTGTTTCCAAGGTACTTCTATTAGATTACTTTTATCTGTTGCTGCTGCATTTGATTTTGAGATAGAACAGATGGATGTGAAGACAACTTTTCTTCACGGGGATCTAGAAGAGGAGATCTACATGAAGCAACCTGAAGGCTTTATGGTGAAGGGTAAGAAAGAACTGGTATGCAAGTTGAAGAAGTCTCTGTATGGGTTAAAACAGTCACCAAGGATGTGGTATCAAAAATTTGATACCTATATACGGGGACTTGGCTTCACCAGAAGCAAGGAGGATCACTTTGTTTATTTTAAATTAATTGGTGACCGTGTTATTTATTTGGTCTTGTATGTGGATGATATGTTGTTGATTGGAAATTACAAAGAAATTATCCAAGATTTGAAGAACCAACTGTTCTCCAAATTCGACATGAAGGATCTGGGTGCTGCAAACTATATTTTGGGCATGGAAATTAAGAGAGATCGGGCAAAGAGGAAGCTCTGGTTAAACCAGAGGAAGTATGTCGAGACTATATTGCAGAGGTTCAATATGCAGGATAGTAAACCGGTGAATGTTCCTATTCCTGTAGGTGTAAAGCTGTCTACTGAACAGTGTCCCAAGACACAAGAAGAAGAGGAGGATATGTCCCATGTTCCATATGCAAGTGCAGTGGGTAGCCTGATGTATGCAATGGTATTTACTAGACTAGACATTGCACATGTAGTGGGAGTATTGAGCAGGTTTATGTCAAACCCAGGGAAGGAGCATTGGACATCAGTGAAGTAGGTTTTTAGATATTTACGTGGCACTAGTGATTATGGCTTGTGCTACCAGGGAAGACTAGGACTGGAAAGAATGTTGGACATTCGTGGTTTTGTTGATGCAGACTAGGCTGGAGATCTGGACCAAAGAATATCTACAAGTGGGTATATGTTTAGCCTATTTGGAGGCGCAACCAGTTGGATGAGTAAAAGATAGTCTGTAGTGGCTCTTTCAACTACAAAGGCAGAATACATGGCAGCCACTCATGCAAGCAAGGAAGCAGTTTGGTTGCAGAGATTGTGTTCAAGTATGGGGTTGGTACAAAAAGCTATAAGGATAGACTGTTATAGCCAAAGTGTAAATTTCTTGGCTAAAAACCCTGCTTATCATTCAAAGACAAAGCACATTGATGTTCAATATCACTTTGTTAGAGATATGGTTGAGGCTAAAAGGGTGTTGCTGGTAAAGGTGTCCACTTTGAAGAATGTTGCAGATGCATTGATGAAGTCTGTGAGCACTCAAAAGTTCTCTTGGTGTAGAGAAACAATGGGTGTTGAAGAATTGGGCCAATGACTAAGCTCTCCTGTGGCCCCCTGCAGAAAGAAAACAACAAGTGGGAGAATGTTGGGTATGTGTTATATTCTTTCCATGACTAATCACGTGCCCATGGTCCTTAATTTCCGGTGGGTAGTCCGCGCCCATGGTTTTGTGCATGGTTTTGCACATGGTTTTGGGGTACAATGGTTTTCGGCCCCTGGTATTTTTTGTAGATCCAGTCAAGGGAACTACGGTTATGTTATAATCTAGGGTTAATGGATTAGGGTTTATGTATGCTTCATCATGTATATATATGTGTTGTAACACTAAAAGGAATATAATGAAATATCAAGCTGGTCGTCCCGATTTGGGATCCAGGGGAAAATCTTTGTGTTTATCTGTTTTATGTTTTATGCTCTCGGTATTGTTTATTTTCTGTTATAATATTCGTGTGTAGATAATTTCTGATCAGGGTTAAAACCTACATTGGCCACCCACTACAATAATAAATTAACAAATAATAAAAATATTGATAAAAGAGCAATATGGCACCAATGTGATTAGCCTACAAGAATATGTCTAGATGAAAAAAAAACTACCTGAAGGTTATGGGAATCAATGCAGAGGAGAATGAAGAGGTGTGTGTTATTGGCAATTAATCACTACAATAAGAGTGAAATACTTAAACCAAATGCGATGGAAGAGATTCCTTCATATTTTTGGTTCAAGAGACATAATCATGTGCATAAAGTAGAAGGTTGGTGTAGAGGGCATCTACCTAGAGGTAGATAGAGGAGAGAATACATCGAAATAAGGAATCTTATGGAAAATTTTGGAATGTTGTGCAGGCACCTCGATGGAAGCCTTCAATGTGTTCTCACACCCACGACTACAAACACCCTGTCAATGTTGTGTGGAAGAAGCACTACAAGGAAAAGACCCTCTAGCGGATGTTTTTGAGGAACCCCTTATAAAAATACCCCAAACATCTGTTTCTAGCGGAAGTTCCTAGAGGAGGTTGGCGGGCGGAGGTTTTTGCGGATGTATTTCGTCCGGTGCTCTTATCATCGTAAAACGCACCAGTGCGTTAAACACGAGAAAGCACCGGTGCAGTTAAAAAATTAATGCACCGAACATCGTGCGCTCCGTACACACTCTCCCGGTGCATTGTATTTCCGTAGAGCACTGGTACTTCACTTAACTTGCGCACCGGTGCCTCATAAAAAACGTGCGAAAACTGAAACCGCTTGGGTCCCCCTTAAATGCACCAGGTCGCCAATGCACCGAGCCACCCTGAAATCCCTGCACAGTGGCACATGATTAAATAAATAAAAAATTATGGCCAAAAAACCGCACAAAACATAGGCACACTGGAAACCATGCGCTCCTAACACACTCGCCCGGAGCATCATATTCCTGTACAACGTCGATTCCTTACATCTCTACCGCACTGGTGCTTTCGAAAATGTGCGTGAAAATAGATACCACCCGATGTGGAATAAATCAACTGCACCAGGGCGCCCATAAACCCGACGCACTGGCAGATGGTTAAATAAAAAAAATACGGCCAAAAAACCACACAAAACATTGGCACACCAGAAACTATGCGCTCCGCACACACAATGCTGGTGCGTTTAATTACGGAACAACACCGGTGCGTGTCAACTTGTCAACCTTGGTGCTTCATAAAAAGCACGCGGAACATAAATCTCCTGGGGCAGAATGACAGAAATGCACTGGGATCCCCATAAACGTCGCGCACCAGAAAAGTGTTAAACAAAAAACAAAATTATAGCCGAAAAACCGCACAAATCATTGGCTGATCGGACACGGTTCCCGGTGCATCATATTGTTGTAGAGCATCGGTGCATGACACATATGCCTCCCCGGTGCTTCATAAAAGTGCACAAAAACATAAACGGCCCGGAGCGGCATACAGTAAATGCACCGGTACGCCAGTAAAACCCCGCGCACCGGAACTGGGTTAAATAAAAAAAAAAATTCTAGCCAAAAAATTGCATTTTTCACTTTTGGTAGTGTTACAGAGCTCTCAAGCACCGGTGCAAGTTATCCTTGTTTGAGCCGCCTTGACATCCGTGCTCCCATTGCACTTATTGCACACACTGCTGCTGTGCATTATTACCAATCTCCAACTTGAATTTTATAAAACAATGGACAAATTTTCTTTTGCAAATTCTATAGCCAATATGCCTCCTCGACAGGTAAATGTACAGGTATTTTTATTGTTTTTCCATAATTAAAACTTTTAGCGGATTAGAATTTCAAAAAACCTTAAAATTAACAATTAAAAATAAAATAAAAATTTTCGCGCGATGTGCTCGAGCCATTCGACTCGCACTGGTTTCCGGTGCTGCTTGTAAATTTACAGGCCACACCGCAAAATGTGCTAACGGTATCCGCATCGGTTCCGGGGCGATACCGCCAGGCGCACCGTGTTATTTTAAAATTTTTTAAAACCGCGGTGCAGTTGTTTACCAGGCTGCACCGTTGACAATGTGGTATCGTGGCAACACTGTGCGTTGATGGACATATTCGCCCTGGGTTGCGTAATGTGGTCAGCGCACCGCATACTGCAATTCGACATTGTCAACGGTTCGGCCTGGTAAATCGGTGCTAAGTGTATCTGCACCGGTTTCAGGGCGGTACAAAGGTGCACTGTGTTATGTAAAATTTCCTTATAAAGAGCGGTGTGGTCGTTTACCTGGTCGCACCGTTGACCCAGTTGAATAGTGGTGATGCGGTGTGTTGTCCAATATAACCTCCCTGGGGCGGCTATTTTTGTCAGTGCATGGCTTACCGTATTTGTCTTGCATTAGTGGTGCAGCCGTTTACAATACCTCAACAACGACTATGTATGGTGGCAGGATGGCGGTGCACTGACTTGGATATATGCCTCGGGGCGTATAGTGTAGTCAACGCATCGCTCTCCTGACACTGCACGTAGTGAATGGTGCATTAAAAACATTTTCTGGAGCAATGCTCCCAATGCACTGAATATCATGAGGGGAACCGTATCTGGTGCGCTCTGTTGAAAGACGCACCAGGACCGGTGCGTGAATGTGTTTTTGGCGCACCAACTGTTGTTTTATTTATTTCTTCAGAAAATATTTATATACGTATATTTCTAAATACATGTGTCATATAATAAAAATTTTTGTTTAATATGTCAATCACTCAGAGACGTGAAAGGAGAGAAGAGGGGCAACCACAACAACAACAGGCGGAACAATATAACATGGTTCAATTGTGGGAGGCAAGAGAGAGGGAGAGAGATGCGTACCCTTGCCCTATTACAGTAGCGACGTAGGGGATCCTAAGGGAGGTAGGCCTCCTCAAGTTCTATGAGGAGGCTACTTCCCTAAAGTCCCATAGTTTTTTTGTGAGACATCTTATCCGAAGGTGGAATGCCCAGTGACAGGCTTTCCGGGTTGGTATCGACCAGTGGTACACGCCCACTGAGGAGGATGTATATTTTATTACAAGACTATCAAGGAGGGGTGGATTTTCCCTCGTTCCCCGAGGTTCCAGTTGGCTGTGTGGCAGGGAGTTAGTTAGTTTACTCTCAGAGATACATTGGAGCACATTTAGTATCTCCTACAGATTTTTAAGTCACACAACACTAGTGATGGGCAACGCATTAGTTGCTCGCTTTTATATTATGTTGATTCTTTACTACAACAACCATGACTTGTCAGGTGGTTTGCTATTTTTTTGCTGCAGTTCTGTACAACATTAGATAGATATCGTGCTCATGCATAAGGGAGGGTCAACTTCCATTTTGATTCAGAGCTTTTATTTTTTATTTTTTGAGAGGTTTCAAGAGAGGAGACCTAGTTTTCTTCAGCAGCCTCGTAGGCCAGTTACTAAGGCATGTATGCACATGTGGGGGCAGATTATGCCCAAGAGGGAGGATAGTATTTTTCCCGTGAGGATATCAGATGATGCACTGGAGTTGCTAGCTAGTGTTGATGAGCATCCCTTCATTATGGTCCCCTGTCCTTATGTGGGGTTGGATTAGCAAGGGTGTGCCAAAATCCTCTTCATAGCTGATGAGCTGCCAGATGATAGAGGTAATATACTGTTTTATTTAAATTTATTCTAACATGTTCTTTAACTTGTTTTTATTAAATTGTGTAATTAAATTGTCTAATTATTGTTGTGTACTTGTATATATTTTAAGACGTTGGCTCTTTTGATGGCGAGGAGATGCCGCCACCACCACCTGATCCAGGTGTGGATCCTGATGATCATGATGAGGGCATGCCAGATGCCAAGCATGATCATCAGGAGGCCGATGCATATCAAAGACCTGCTCATACTGGTGCACGGTTGACTTGGTGATGCTCGATACAGGATGGAGTTGGCCAACCAACTCATTGCATTTATTGTTGAGGTGGGCATCAAGCGAACTCATTATAGAGACATAGAGGCTGATGATAGGCTATTACAGATGTTGAGAGGCATGCCGCGTGACATGTACAACCTGATGTGACATGTCGTAGAAGTTACGACAACTTTTACGCGACTGACGAGGATTGTTGCATATTACGATCGAGCCGCAACACGTGATGGAAAGTCTGCGAGGCGTAGCATACTATCATCTAGCAAGAGTCATGATCATGGAGATGAGGCTAGACCATCGACCACTAGTACTGATATTGATGTTGTACTACCACCAGTTGATCCATGACATTTATATTACAGTTGTATTTTTTTAACATTATTCAATTATATATATATATATATATATATATATATATATATATATATATATATATATATATATATATATATATATATATATATATATATATATGGTCCATGTATTTTATGTTCATGTTGCAGTTGTACTTAATTTACATGTTGGTGATCATCATGATGTGTATGTTGTTAGGTCATGTTAGATATGTTCATTTAATGTGTAGCTTGCAGATAGATGTGTATGTGATATCATGAGTTATTTGACATGAGATGTATATTTGATGTTTGTGTTGTGATGATGTTAATATATAATGTTAATTGTGTTTTGTTAGATGATCATGATCATGATGATGAAGTTAGCGATTTTGTAGAATGTGTTTTTTAATCAAATTTGATGTTCATATGATGGTTTTTTGTAATTTTTTAATTTGTAAAATTGTAATTGTATATATGTAAAATTCTAAGATTGTAATTGTAATTGTAATTGGACGTGAAATTGTAAAATTGTAATTGTATGTAAAATATTTGTAAAATTTTAATTGTATTAATGTGAAATGAATTTATTAAAACTTTCAAATTTGTAAATTTGTGAACTTTAAATAATTATAAAATAATAAATCTAGAATAATATGATTTATTGTAACATAATAAAGTTTAGAAAATAATGTAAATAAATTCATGTACTTTATAATTATCATTATTTTATTATGATCTTAGATACAAAAAAAAGGATTAATACGCCATTGTTTTTGAGATCAACATAATTAATGCAAATTATCAAGTGAATTATTGATTTTAACATTAACACAATGCAAATTACCAATTAATTCAAAATACATATTATATTAATATTTCGAAAAACCCATCTTAAAAAATATAAATATTGATGAAATAACACATGTGCCATATCACTCTCGGTTTTCATGATCACCCGCATTATCTTCTAGCTCGCATGGCATGATAACACTATTGTTCTCAAAAATATGTTTTGATCTAGGGTCATGTGTCAATACGAACCACCAATCCCTATCCAACACATCCGGGTAAAAAAACACCTGGTTGCAATGTTTAGGAAAAACATAGGGCTCCTTAGCTTCATCCCACATCTTTCTAGAGTTGATACGTATCAACCTACTATCACGATCTTCCTTTACATTATTTCGATCAAAGGTGTCCCACCACTTGCACCTAAAAATAACACATTGGAAAGAAGAAAAATCCACTTCAATGATCTCTTGTATCTTTCCGATGTAACCTAACGTCCCTCGTACTAGGTTTTGATCACGGTGGCTAGATCGACTAGATTGATCAAATTGGACTTCCACTCCACAATCTTGTGTGATGTTTCCAACATTGGCATTTTCTATGCGAAAATGGTGTCGATATGTCCACATATCTATGGGAATAAATCAGGGAAAAATTTAGGGGCGAATTTTAGCCCAAGGGCGAAATTTAAGGGGTTTTAGATTTTAGAGGGGCGAATTTTTTATATAAAACCTATTTTGTATAGTTTTGTATAAATAGCCCCAAAATTATTTTAAAAATAAATAATTATTATGATTTAGCCAAAAAAATAAGTGCGAATAAAACATAAATTGTCAGATTCGCCTTCGATTCACTGGTCTGTGATTTTATGGGGTTGTATTTGCCCCTGATTTACCAAGTTGGAGGATTTTGGATCTGGATTCGCCCCGATGATGCTGGTTTTGGGTTGCGTACGCCTCAGATTTACGCTGATCGATGCTGGTTTTGGGTTGCATATGCCCCAGATTTACAGGGCAATGGAGATTTACGGTGATGATGCTGGTTTTGGGTTGCATATGCCCAGATTTACAGGGCAATGGAGGGTTTTGGGTGGATTTTTTTTGGGACCAGAGCTGAAGCCATACAATATCCGGTAATATTATGAAGTATTTTTATGTGCATGGGTCCAGGTATTCTGGTACATGTGCTTTCTTGGTTAGTTACCTTATTTACACTCTGGCAACTGGTAGAGATGCATGAAATCGTCCCAGGAAAGCGCTTCGATCAATATCACGAGTTAGCACAACATGCGTTTGGAGAGAAGGTTGGCCTATGGATTCTTGTTCCCCCGAATTTGATGGTTGAAGTTGGTGTGAACATAGTTTATATGGTTACTGGTGGACAATCATTAAAGAAATTTCACGAAACAGTGTGCAGAAGTTGTAAACCACTGAGGCAATCTTACTAGATCCTCATTTTCAGTTGTATTCACTACCTTTTAGCACTGTTACCCAATATGAGTTCTGTGGCAGGGGTCTCAGTGGCTGCAACACTTATGTCTCTATGGTATGCATTCTGCAATTTCATCGATAGGAGTCTATTAGTTTCTATTTCCATAGACTGTAATAGGAAATAGGTGGTATCCCTAGTACTACAACCTGTATTATTATTCCAAAATCTCAAAAAGGGCGAGTATTTAGCTTGTCCAAAAATTTAAAGGACTAGACTTAGGGATGGAAATAGCTTGTAAACTCATTCCAATGTTTTTCTTTGACATTCATATGTTTTTTAAATGTCAAATATCATTTATTGATACAAGTATTGGATTCTTTAGAAGTATGGTGGGATTTAACAGGAATCCAATTTTGACTTTGTTCATCTGGATCTTGTGTAGCTACTCCAGCATTGCTTGGGTAGCCTGCGTTTATCATGGTAGAGTGGAGGATGTAAGCTATGTGTGTTTACATGAAACACCAACCACCACAGTGTTTCGTGTTCTTAATTCCTTGGGAGTAATTGGATTTGCATATGTTGGACATAATGTTGCTCTGAAGATCCAAGCTACCATTCCTTCATCACCAGAAAGGCCATCTAATATCCCCATGTGGCGGGGTGTCATGTTTGCATATTTTATTGTTGCTCTCTGTTACTTCCCAGTAGCTATAGTGGGTTACTGGGCCTTCGGTCAGACTGTTTCTGACAATTTACTCTTGACACTAAAAAAACCAGATTGGCTCATTGCAGCAGCAAATATGATGGTGGGAAAACATGTTATTGGAAGCTATCAGGTATTTTTCTAGTTGTTGAAATTATTGCTAGCACTCTAGTACATTTTATACCAGCTCCAATAACTTTACTCTTAATTAATTTGCACCATTCAATCAAACAGTTTACTTCTTACCAACCACAAACAGTCATTTCTGTTTCCATGTCAAGGTTTGTGCTTTTGATATTGCCTCGTAAAATTGCAGGTTTTTGCTATGCCAATATACGATGGGCTAGAAAGAGTGCTGGTAAACAAATTTAAGTTACTAGCAGGACTATATCTTCGCTTGGTTGCTCAATTTTCTTATGTTGGTGAGTGAAATTTGTTGCATATATCATCAGATTAGCAGTGACGTTTTCATTTCAGGGTTGCTCTTACTTACATTCTTACCTCAAGGAAGACTTTCACCACTTTCATTGCTGTTACATAATAAATAAACAGATCCCCCTCATGGCTTCTTTTCCTTTGTCTTGCGAGCAGGTACCTTGCCTTTTGGGACCCTTTTCATTGAGCTCTTCTTCATCATGTCTAACATCTGTCTGGGAAGGTTTTGTTATGTTTTTGGTTTCCTATTTGTTGTGCTTGTCCTACTTCTTATTGTGTGTGCTAAGTCTCCATGGTTCTTACATACATGCACCTATGTGTGGAGGATTGGCAGTGGTGGTGGAAGTCATTCTTTGACTCTGGCTCAGCTACTCTGTATGTTTAGTACTTTTAGGACTAAGAATTTGTTTGTTGATACCCTTTGGATTTGATATATCATAGATAAAAGGAAATGGATTTGTATTGTTTACTATATTTCTGAAATTACCTATACTGGAAAAGGATATAAAAGATTCACTGATTTGTTCTTATGAACATGCCTTATTAGAGGTTGTTATTGATTTTTTCAGTAGTACTGTATAACTAATAAGGTAGTATATGTATTGAATTTTATTTCAAGACTCGAGTTGATTGGGAGAAGTGAGAAAGAGTCCAGTTCCTATTTCTTAGGTACATTTGATGCAAGAAAAATGTACCTGAGGTTGTTGTTCGGGCAGAGTTTGCAGCCCAACCTGTTTGCCTCAAGACCATCTTCAAATTGGTATAATTCCTGTGCAGATTTAGGGATTTGTGGGATTTAGCTTCAAGGAAAGACATAAATTTGTACTTAGAAGTTAGCACTCTGTTCTTCGGAGGTCATTACCTCATTCAGTCTCTTAGGGCATGCTCAGTGTTGACTCTCAAAGGTCTCTCGGTTACTCTAACTAGTGGCTAGCTCTCTAGATCATATTCCCCATTCACGTATTACCTAAATGTGCCATGTAATCTCCTGTCATTAAATTAGGTCCTCAATTGAGCTATTAAAGAGGACTTCTAGGATAAATTTGATAATATGGAGAAAAATCTAAAAGCTTTGCATTGGAGGTCCAGGCCCAACAATATGAGATTGGAAATTTTGCATATATTGCAAAGGTTGAGCTGGCAATGGAGGTGTTGTAGATTGCTTAGTGTAGCCCTTAATATAGTCATTACCTGCAACCATCCCTGTAGATAACTCCTCCATTGGTGATTCATTATCTGCTTATTAAGCATTGACTGCAATTCATTTCAGCAGTTTCTTAAGATAAATTTTGAGTAACTGAGTCATAAACATTTAAACCTGGGTAAATGTGGAAGCAAAAGTTTGACGTGAGTTCAAATCTAGAGTGCGGGTGTGTCCTTCGTCGAATGCGCTCCTGTTTGAGGCAAGGTAGACTGGTTACTACTGCTAGCAAGGTATTTCCCACTAAACCAAGCAATAAAAAAAGGCCAATGTGGATGACTGTCACTAATGGAAATGGCCTTAAGCATCCCCACAAATACAACAACAATTTGATTGCAAGTATCGAATAAAAAATACTTAGTTATCCCTTGATTTATAGTGACAACACTAAACCAAGCAATAAAACAGAGGCAATGTGGATGAATGTCGCTAATGGAAATGGTCTTAAGCATCCCCACAAATACACCAACAATTTGAAGGCAAGTATCAACTTGGATTCTAGGTATTGATTTCTGACTTCAATGAAAGGTTTGCAAAATAAAAGGAACAACAATGTCTACAGGTTTAACAACAAATGGGCTTAAAGCCGCTGCCATTGTCAAGCATATTGGTAAGTACTATGAGCATTACTCTTTCGTAGCTTTGCTTGACTGCAGAAACCTTGTTGGATACAGCTTGTATAATCATATTTTTGGTACAAATTGCAAATTTTGTATATACATTCATTTGTTTTGACTCATTGTTGGGTCTGCTTCATAGCTTTTATTTCCAAGGTTTTTATACATTGTTCAAAGATATAAGGTGCATTATAATTCTGATTGAGATATTCTATGATCCACAAGATGGTAAAGTGCTTACAGAGAGTGTCAATATCTAGCAATTTCAACTTAAATGGACAAGGCAAAAATATGGATTTGTAACCCAGGAATATTTCCTCTTTACTTCCACTATTGAGATTATCTTGCATATAGTAAAGATGAAGTTATACAACTAGAAATACAAGTTGCTTACATGCTTGTTAATGAAAAAAAAATTATGAGCAAGATGTACTAATTTTTGCGCTAATTTTACATAATAATGGGTGTTAGATATTGCACTGGCCAATAATAGAAATTTAACATGAAATATTTCCATATTATGATTGGTAGAAATCATTGGCACACTCATAATATTTAAATTGGTCACTTAGGTTGCATAATAGAATATGCTTGTTTTACACATATAGTACCTTTTAGGATTAAGAATTTATTTGTTGATACCCTTTGGATTTGATATATCATAGATAAAAGGAAATGGATTTGTATTGTTTACTATCTTTCTGAACTTTCCTATACTGAAAAAGGATATAAAAGATTCACTGATTTGTTCTTACGAACATGCCTTATTAGAGGTTGTGATTGATTTTTTCAGTAGTATTGTATAACTAATAAGGTAGTAAATGTATGGAATTTTATTTCAAGACTCAAGTTGATTGGGAGAAGTTAGAAAGAGTCCAGATCCTATTTCTTAGTTACATTTGATGCAAGCAAAATGTACCTCAGGTTGTTGTTCGGGCAGAGTTTGTAGCCCAACCTGTTTGCCTCAAGACCATCTTCAAATTGGTATCATTCCTTTGTAGATTTAGGGATTTGTGGGATTTAACTTCAAGGAAAGACATAAATTTGTACTTATAATTTAGCACTCTGTTCTTCAGATGTCATTACCCAAATCAATGTGTGTAGTTTTGCAATTTGGAAACAATGAATAGGCGTGGGTGACGATCATTAATTAGTTGAAGTTCTCCTAGCGACCACTGACAACTAACTTGCATGGAGAACCATAGAGTAGATAAAACGTGGTTTCCTTCAGCTTCACCAAATATTCCAAATTCTCATGTTCAATTTGTTAAACATGATCATTGAAAATATTTGCATTCACCTTCTCATTAGTGAAGGAATTGAGATGTCATAAATATGTGTCTACTGAAGTACTATTCCTTGGCTTACCATATCTGTAAATCCCTTCTCCATCTATGGGAAAATTTTGTATAAGAGATTCTGGAGAATCACAGATTCTTCATTGATTTCACCATCATCCTTAGGATTATAAATTACCTATAGTCTCCTTTTATGAGTATTGATGGTTGTAGGGGTAGAAAAAAACATTTCAAGAAGGTTTTCAAATGGGGTAGCAGTGTATGAAGTGGAGTTTATATATATATATATACAGATTCCTTTAACTATTAAAGGAATGATATACATATGGCTTTAATATAAGAAAAAAAGGCTGCAAATGTAGCTTCCACAAACAAATCTAGGAGTCAAACAGAGATCACCAACTCATGTAATGTTTACATGTCTTGTCCATGAAAGAGACTATAGAAAACTACCCAAGTAAATAAATATTAAGAATTGACCACACTAGTTACACTAGGAGGCTAGTCATGGTAATTCTCTAGGGTAGGGTTCTAATCCAAGATATGGGGATTGACACTAGGAAGCTAGAGTGGGGAAGCTTGAGACCATATGGCCAAGGGATAACATCATTACCTGCTTGTTGCTTGGTGGACTATGTTGGAATTTGGGTAGCTCAAAGGAATTTTTGAGAGGTGAAAACCCACCAAAAGGAGTTGGTTGGGCAAGTTACCCAAGTAGTTGGAGTTTTGACCCAAAGATTTGGGTTTGGACCCAAGACAATTAATTATTTATTCTAATTTAAAAACTGTCATGATCATAAAAACTGTCTTCAAGGGGTATCTAAAGTATTTTTCCATGATGGCATCAAATTTATTAGCATCTTAACTTCCCTTTAGAGCAAACCTAAGATGGTTAGTGGTTTACTTCAATTTAGGAGGAGAAAGATGCATGTGCAACATGCTTGCCTTGAAAATAATGTTGGAAGATCTTTGGTGAACAAATTAATTCTCTAGTATATACAAATTACAATTATGAACACGAAATAAGTCCCAGTTAATGCATAAGAAATCTGATCATCCATTGATTGAGATTTTCTTTGATAAAAGGGATAAAGACGTAACTTGCCCAACTAACTCATCATAGAACTCTATAAGGAGATTACGGTATAATCCTTCAAATGGTCACTCTAGATTTCCTAGTTCGTTCATGAACTCTATTATGGCCAGCAAAGTAATGTAATGATATCTTGTCTTCTAGTACTTGCAAAATAACTGTAATTTGACTTCCAAGATTTCACAGATTTTTCCTTGGGCACTTGCCGTAGCCAAACACTGAAGTTTTTTCCCCTGTTAATAGGATGTGTTATCCTGTTTTGCGATGAAGAGCAAAGATCTGTTTATGATGCCAGTATTCTCCACCAGAGAACTACAAAAGGTTTCTGCTTTCTAAGTATCTCCATGACATGGTCTGTAGGTACTTGCAAAAGAATTCCTTGACCTTAGTTGGCTCTTCATGATTTTTTTTTCTTTTTCCAAAGAAAGAAGCAAGTGGTTTTATTGTATATACAAAATTACAATTGCATATGCTTGTGGCATTCCTGTGGCTTGTGGCCCAAAATTTCCCTCATAAAAGAACAGGGGGATCAAACTGTTTTGCAAAAGAGAACATCAACAATTATAAAAAATGTTAAGAAGATAGAAAACATCTATATTTGAGATGAGGTCATCCTGTAGAAATCATATCAGCCCAAGATCTTGCAATATCAGATCATATACTGTTTTTATAAAAAAAAATACTGTTAGAATAGTGCTGATAGGAATTCATAACTGTAGGGTTTCCTGTGCAAAAAAGAGAAAACATCCATAGTTAGTCTTTAATTAGATTTGAAGCCGTGTGTGTGAAAATATTCTATGGAGCCTTCCAGAGTCTTTTAAAAAAAAATTCAAGATCCTCTGTCCATTTCCACTTCAACTTTCATGAGTCTGTCTGCTTCATGGTTCTACTCCCTGTAAACATGTGGGAAAGAGGGATGAGCGAATATGTTGGAAGATTTTTTGATGTCTTGAAAATGTGGCAAAAAAGTATAGTTTTTCATTGAGAATACACCTCTCATCCAGTTGATTGATAAGAATCACCATAAATATGCGTATTTGTAATTCCTTTTCTCTAGCAATTTGGAGAGTAATCTTTAGGGCCATCAGTTCCCTGAAATTGTTAGTAGCTGACCCAAGAGGTTGTCCCTTAATGACATGTCATAAAACTGCAAGCAATAACTGTAGCCATAAGTAAATAATAATTTTAAATACATACTCGTGCTGAAAATATCCGTATTGTGCTAGGAATGGAGCTGAAATCATAAAATCCAAGCCTCTATTTAGGCTTTGGATTTCTTCATTTTCTATTATTATTACATTTTTTGGAAAATCCATCTTATATTACATTATTGCAAAAAGTATATTATTTTGCCTATCATGTACAAGAAACCCTTATTTATGCTTACACCTAAAAGGAAGTTGAGTAAATCAATGCCATCGAATAACAATAGCTAGACAAATGAAATGATTTTACTAGGATACCAGTCTGATAAATGAAATTGCTACTTCCTAATTGGCATGCCACTGACCTAGATATGAGTATATTCTCAATTATAATTTTGAGTTTTCAATAGTAATAATGATTTAAGTTAAAGTATTATTAGTAGCTTGTCCTCTAATCTTTCAAATAGCTGGTTGAGGTGAAGAATATCAGAGTAAATTGGAAAGGTTTTGACTTATTTTTGAGAAATCTATATAATTTATTGCCTTGATGTGCAAACAAACTATTTAAAATAGGTCATCAAGTTTCTGGCAATACAAAACAAAAAGTTTCTATTTTCGAACAAGATATGATATATGATGTGGCACACCCTTCTGTTTGTGGTGAAGGGTGGTCCCATGCAGAAAATTCTACAGGATCTATTCTCAGTCAGAAAGAAGACCCTCAATGTTTGGCATATGGACCAGAAACAGGGAAGATGCTTGAACACCCATCTTCTACAACCTTAATCGAGTCAATTGAAGTAGATAATTTTCATCCTGAAGTGACAAAATGCATGATCACTTCTCAAGAACAGAGCAGTGTAGAACATGTGAGACTTGAAGATTCCGACATTCCTCCTCCTAACAGTGAAGTTTCCAAAATTCATAAAGACGGGGAACTTGAAAAGGAAAGAAAAGGCCCAAGTTCTAAAGGCCTTGAAAAAACCTCATATCAGAATTTAGATTTGCAATCTTCAAGGGAACTATTTATTTCTGATCAAGAGCAGAGTTTTGCAGATAGCCCGACAACAGGATTTACAAAAGCAGGGGAACTGCAGCGGGTACAAAATAATGGCATTACAAACCCACGTATAAGTGAACATGAAATAAGGTTTTTGGATACAGAGATTAGAAAAAACAAATCTGCACAAACGAATATTATAATGACAAATGAGGATATTGACAGAAATACGAAAGCTACTGTAATGTCACTGGAACAGTTTCCTAAAACATCCCTTCAGAACGCGGTTGAGCACAAGCCTTTAGCCTCAGAATTTCTACTACCAGATGTAAAAGATTTTGACTTGAACTTTCAAGGTATTGACAATGTAGAATCACGGGCTTTGCTAGAAGAATTAAAACACAAAAGCAATGGGAAAATTCTGGAACAATCAGTATTGGATAAAAGGCATCAGTTTAAAGAATTTGTCAGTGACACATCTTTAGCAGTTCATCCTACAACAACAGTAACAGTGGACAATTCTTGGCATTGGGATTTCAGCAAGCATGATCCTGAGAATCTTGAGAATCCTTTTAAGTACGCTACTGATGGTAATGAATTGTCACGCTTTGGGATTTTATCTTCTCATAATATTTTCAGAATTAACTTTGGCTCATTTTATACTAATAATCTAGAACTCTTGGATGAAAAAGATTAGATACTTGTTAAACATTACAATCATCTGTTGGGAAATAAAAAATGTAGTTCCTCACCATCCAAAGCCAATTAAAAATATGATATATCCCTTTTGGTTATTGTGTTCCTTATCTTGGTTGGGCCTTCGTCTATGATATTATGGTTTTTATCTAGACATGTGATGTCATTGTAGATTGCAAAAGTATCAATATATAAATGTACTTAAAATTAAAACCATACTTTTAACACAGATTATTCAGACATTGGACAAAAGGTCGCTAGGAAATACAGGTACTTTGGGAACAGCTGATGTTATTGCCAAAAGTTTGCAAAATCCATATTTAGGAGATTAATAATGTAGTCTGATCCAACATGGATTCTTAGGATTGTCAAAGTGAAATTCCATAAGTAGAATAGTATTGAAAAGACAGGTCCTATCTAACTCTTTCAGGTCTAGTGCTATCTATGAATTGGACCAAATGTTGATTGCTGGACACAGTATCTACTGTTTAGGTCGCGGGGCAGCTGAATCCCTGCAGTAGTATCAATTAAGTTGTTCTGCACCCTGCCGAGTTTTGTTTAGTGGCTGTTGTGATTGGATTTCCTCCATTCTACCCAAACAGTTGTTTGGGAAAGGTTTTTCCATATTTTTATGCTTTTGTTTGATCTTAAAATAGAGCAGAAAACAAAAGATTGTTCTTTTACAGAATGATCATTTATCAACTTTTTCCACATATTAACAAAAACAAGGTTCTCTAGGTAGGCTTACCATGCGATATCCTTGATAACATGAACAGTTGGAATGACATCTTTCCTCGTCACATTTTCATTTTATTCTTTTCCAGTAGCAGTTCTATTTTTTAATTAAGGATCATCACTGTTTTGGTACATATGCAAGGCCTATAAATTTTAGTTCAGTTAAGTAGAGAAAGAAATGAAAATTTTGAAGTGCATGAGAAGAAAAAATAATATTATTTTATTATGTTTGGCGATCAGTGAGAAATTCAGGATTGGAATAGAGTGGCAATGGCAAGATTATTCTTATTTCTTAGAAGTTATAGGTGGTAATTTTTTTTACTAATTGGCCTAATTTCTTGCAATTTCATATATGTGGGGAAACATAAATCAATCAACAGAGAATTATCAGCCGACACTATGGGAAAAACTGCTAGAGAGAGATGTCAATGAAGCAATAAATTAGGAGACATACCAAGAACGGGGAAATGCTGGAACTTCACCTGTGAACCCATTCATTCACGAATATAGGATTTCTAACAAAGTGGAGCCTCAATTATTTTCTATTAAGGGAGGACAGGTGCAAACATCTAGGCAGCTGAACAATGACTCTATAGGTGATAACCTTATTTAAATTTTAGAATGCTGATAGATACATTTTTGTATGTTTATCCTTATATGAGATTATATTGACAATTAGTATAGACATATTAATCTACTAATTCCTCTGGCAAAGGATGATGCTCTCGCTATCGGAGAGTCTATCTTTTCTTCTCTTTCAATTACAAGAAAGATAATACTATCATTAAATGACGGAATCATGGGATTTATCTAATTTTCTGATCTATGTAATCCGGATTGCTTAGAAATTTGTTTTCTACTTTCATTTTCAACTTGAAAAGTTTGACTATAATATTGCAACACAAAGTATCACACGACTTGTAAGAGTTTGTAGGCTGCAGAAAGATCTTGAAGCCTAGCCCTCTTGCACATCTTAAACTTTTGTGATAGTCTATGATTTTGTACTGGAAAATCAAGACCACAAATAGCACTTACTAGGACATTAGTTTCAACTTTCAAGCAATTCATAAAGGAAATCTATAGAATGGAGCTCTTAGTGCTATAATAAGGGTGGTGTAACCGAGAGAATGCTCATTACTGGTTGCCTAAGTCAGCTAACACAATGACACGGGACATGGAAATATGAGTGTCCAAGATGAGACATGATGACCTTGGAGTGTTTGTAATGTCCCCTATGGATTAATTGCTCAGGGAACAAAGTAGCCTATCAATACCCGTAGGCCATAGTCTTTGATAAAGGGGAAAACCCCAATTACACAGTGTTTTGGCAGCATGGGGTAAGTTTTGGGGCAGCTGGGGCAAAAAGCCCAAATTTGGGGTTGCCATGAGCCCTTCTCAATTAATTAAGGAGGGAAAACCCCCACAAGAAAATCTATAAATACAAGAGGATTTCATGATGAAGCCGCTACAATAATTTCTTATTTTCTTCTTTCTAGTTAGATTCTTGGATGATGAACCCACAACCACCATTCCTTTACTTAGTCATTGGCATAACTAACAAATCATCACAACAATATTGAGTGCTACACATTCTACTCACAAAGTACACGTACAATGACATTTATCTGATTTATGTTTTTACATTTCTTACTGTAGACTTGGTGGGAAAATTATTTTGGGAACTTACAACCATAACAATCTTCTACAAGTTGTTGAATTGCTAATGTGTGGCACAATACATTTTATTTTACCTTTGAGTTGAGTGTTATGTTCCTTATTATTATTGGAATTATATATTAAAAATTCATAGATATTGAAGTGTTCAAGATAAAATTGTTTTTAATGGTAAAAGAAAAGAAACCAAGAGAACAAATTGCATACTAGCTCAAGCTAAATGAGCATTTGGAAATTGTTGGTTATTAAGTAAAGGATGAAAATTATCTAGGCTATAATTGCTTCTATGTTCATGCTTGATGTAGTTGATCATGTCTCAAACATTTGTTCCAAATTACCATTAAACATTGTTTTATTTAATTTCTTGTCTTATGTGTGAAAGAGGGAGGAATGAAAATGGTTTGTGAATAGTAGAGCATTAAAAAAATTGTTGAGACTTAAGTGAATGGGTATGACAATGGTGGACTACATTTTGAGAAAATTCAACTCACACCATTCCCCTTGATGCCACATCCTATTAAGCTATATGCACCACCAACTTGGTAGCCATTAATGATGTCTAAGTGATGAAAATGTTTATGTGGGCCATTGTTGATGGGAAGATATATAACCAAAAAATCACAGGGCAAGGGATGAGTTGAAGGATATATGTATTCTTAATGTTTTTGGCTAATTGCATAGATACATAATTTTACCCTCAATGGATTCTCTATAATGGAAGTGTTGAGGATGTATTAGATATGATATATTCTCCATTAAGTAGTCCTCAACCCAAAATAATAGGAATCTAGTTAGAGGAAATAAATATTAATTCAGTGTCCTCACTACATATAGGAAACCATTAATAGTAGGCTATAAATAATTTACTACATATTTGATTGCTAAGCCTGAACAATCAAGAAATAATACGAAAACATGATTTGATTGTCTTTCTCTTGTGTGAGAGGTGGCATTGGCATGAAAGCTTGCAACCAAGGATATCATTTATAACAATTTTCTTCTCATATTTTCATTAAAATTAACTAAACCCTATAGCTCTAGAATAACTTAGTTTGGACTTAGAATCCTATTCATTATTGGCATTGTTAGTAAGTTTCTTTGTGCGAGCTACAATGAGAACAAAGTCCTTGTATCCATTCCAAAAATAGTGATTTTTGTACAAGACTAGGAAGGGAGGCCATACTTTAATTTTTGCGAAGGATCCATGTTGGTTGAATGAATGGGTTGTAATCCCTTGTCTACAAATAATATATGGCTTGTTGATTGGATTTTTCCAATTTCCATAGAACTCTCTCTACATCAAACCAATTCACTCATCCATTCTTTTACAACCATTTTCTCATTACTCTACATAAAATTTTAATCCATTACTACAACATTTGTAGGCTTCAAATATTTTTTCTAAATTATTATCCACGTGAACTTTTATCAAAAACTTAACATGTAGAATGTAATTTCTTCTGATACAAGCTAGTTTTTGGTTAATGTGTTAAGATACTTTCATAAAAATTGTGCAAGTTGTTACACTTCATCATGAATCCTTCTCATTAAAAGGCTTAAAAATGATATTCCAAAAATAAGTAACTCCAGAAAGATAGCGTTATTCTATTGAGCCATGGCACATGAAGAAGTAAATAGCTGATCCAATGTGCCAACCTGGCGGTGTTATTGGAAAAATGGATCTGACGGAATCGGTTTTTGGGAAGGAGTACATAGACTTTTGGCAGAAAAATGAAGATTGTCACAAAAACCTA
This sequence comes from Pinus albicaulis, assembly GCA_034641835.2. Lineage (NCBI taxonomy): Eukaryota > Viridiplantae > Streptophyta > Pinopsida > Pinales > Pinaceae > Pinus > Pinus albicaulis. The sequence continues at coordinate 225,378,919 of CM076574.1, forward strand.
GAAAAAAACAAAACAATTTGAAGCATGGGTGAAGGCACATCCAATTGACTTGTCATGGATATACCCTCCTGAGAAAAATAAAAGAGATCAATCTCTTGAACCTGACGGTAATAGTGCGTGGCAGAATGCAAGCATAAGGAATTGAAATGATTTTTGGGCTAGTTGCAAGAAAGACATATTAGGTGATATGGATGGTAAGCCCAAGACAAAAAATCAAAGTACAAGAGAAGTTGAATTAGGGGAAAAGACACACTCAAATGATTTTTCCTTGTTATATCCTTCCAAAATGAACAAAAACCCCATTCAAGGAAGCACATGTTGCTAAGGGCACAGTGACTTATGACATCATCACCAAAAAGGTCAATTAATTCCCCATATAAAACTCTTAAGGGGAGAGATGACGTTCATTCACTTAAGAACAACAATCATCATCCAACATGTGAACTACGAGATATTGCGGCACCACATACAAACATTAGAGAAATTTTGAGGTCTAAAATGGGCCTCCTAAGGAATTGTTATCCACCACCTGTGGGTAGTATGAGTAGGAGAAAATTTTTCTCCTAGATGGTCCTTAGCCGACATCCAACAGACCCTAGCAGCCACCATATAGCTCGATGTGCCATTATCTCCGCCACTTGAGCCAGCCATGTGGTCCTTTGCCCATCTATTATGATCACATGTTTGAAGGTTGGCCTCCTGACCCCAGCGGTATGGATTTTCATTAGTATAGTTGAGTAAATTTCCTTAATTATCATGGACACTGTTGTAGTCTAATTTGACTCAGCTAAAAGTCAAGAGAGGTTCTGAGCACTTCAAGGTTATTGAGGAATAGTTGTTAAAATTTCAAGAAGACTTGTAATATGCTCGAAAGGATAACCACAAGCTCAACGAGGATTCATCATCACATGTGCACTCGAACCAAAACCAAAGAAGCAAAGGCGTGAAGGAGTTGTGAACACGCGGGCAGTGTCACCATTTTCCATGCTTGGTCTCGGTGGTTCTCTTCCTTCTAATCTTGGTTAAACTACCATATCTTCATTGGAACCAACACTCCGAACTCCACTATACAACGATTCACCATTTTGTAGTAGTGATTCGCCATTTGTATTGGTGATTCGCCATGATTTTACAAGATAATATAATCTCATGAGAGATTCGCCAAAAAAATATATATACATATTATATTAGTAATAAAATCACCTTCCATTTTTCCTATGTATCATGGGGATTCACCCATTTATTATATATATAAATTTAGGGGGGTTCTTAAAATTTTCCCTGGAATAAATGCACCTATTATAAAAAAGCTAAAAAAATCGTAGTGTCATGTGTCTTATAAATAATAATCCAATAGTTAAAATATGAAATGTAGATGTCCTAATATAAGTTTCAAATTTACATATAAATTAAAAATATTATTACCGAGTTGCTGCACCCAATCCCTACGTTTAGCGCATCCTCTTCAGCACGCAGGTAAGGACCGGTAGCACCGTATTTCTCTCTGACTTGGTCAACAAACCAACTGTTGGGGCATAGTTTTAGCATATTTTCTTTTAAATGATCGGGATAAGGCACACTTCTACCATTCAACTGTCTGAATTCTTTCCTGTCACGATCCCATTTCATCCTGTTTTGTTTGTACAATGCGACCCACGATTGTGTCGCTTCAGAATTGTAAAGAACGAATTTATTGGTTGCTTCAATTTTTGCATTCGTTGATGAAATCAAACCAACATTATATAGTACTTAGAGATAAAATTATACATTATATTGATGTTCAACACGAATATTAATTACTTTTTGTAAATTTGAAAAATTATAAGTCGCTTACTCTTTATCAAGCGCTTTTTTCCACTCGTTTGGAGCAACTCTCCTTCTCTTTTGTCTTCATCCATTTCATCGTTCCAAATCACCGCACCTAGTCTGTTGTCGATTTGCTTGATGTAATCACTGGCATAATATAAAGACTCATACGATATGTACCCCTCTGCCATAGACCCCTCGGGTTTTGCTCTTTTTCGAACAAAACCTTTCAGTTTCTTCATGTACCTCTCTAAGAAGAACCTCCAACGACAAGAAACAACCCCAACTAATTCAACCTCATCTACCAGGTGGATTAGAAGATGAACCTGTAAGTCCATGAAACTCGTCGGCAATTCCTTCTCAAACATACAAATAATCTCAACTATCTCTTAATGCCACAGTGGAATGCTAGCCACATGAATCTCCTTTGATGTGATCCAATGTACAAATGCAGATAATTTAGATTGGCATGTCCTAGGTCTTGAGGGAATTCATGTTTCACACACACACGCACGAACAAAGGATAATGACACTGCAAGGTTATAAACAAGTGCAATAATATACAAAATTAGTTATGTTTTATGAATATAACAAATAATAAAATCATGCTTTTGACATTATACGTACTCTTAGAAGATTCAAATGGTCATGCGATTTCAACCCCGAAAAATGGTCATCCACAGTGAAACAACACCGTAGTGAAGACCTATATGAAGTTGGCACCCTCATATCCATTATAACTTCTTTTGCCAAATATATATAATCTTTTTTTAGAATCCATGGGACATCACCTTCTTTGAAAAACCATGAATTAGAGGGACCAGTGCCTACCTCTGATCCCGTACTTTCTAATCCTCTTGGCCAACGTTTCTTTTTAGTTTTTGAAGTAATAAGATCTTTCCTAACAGCCAATGTATCACTTTGTTTCGATGATATGTGCCTCGATAAAGAAGATGAAACATTTTTAAATATATATGCATGGGATCTAATAAGTGGGCAATCTTAAGATGCTCCCAATATGGGAGGTCATAAAAGAGAGATTTCCTTTTCATCCCAATGGGAAATTTCTCAACATAGGTGTCGAATAAATATGGATCATCAAACATAGGCTCCCCATTTGAATCAAACATTTCGATGAACTCCTTCTCCTTCTCTCTCTCATATTCTCTAAGCCATTCAGCAAGTGTCATTATTTGAGGCATTTGGGTTCTCTCTTGTTTACCATTGAAAGCGGATGCTGCTCTTCTGTAAGGGTGTTCTTCTGGTAGGAATACCATGGAGTAATCATACACTGGCTTTCATAGGTACTTGGACCATCTAGATTTCAGAGAAGGTCCACAACATTTACATCCAAAATACCCTTTTGTTACAAGACTTGCGAGATTATATTTGTATACATTAATTAATATGCATGGCATGTTAAAGAATATCATGAAGATCAAAACAAATATTACAACGAATTAAATAACTAATATGTGAAAGAATATTGTTACATATATAAACAAATCAATAAATTAAACATGTAATTTACCAGAGCAAACTCCTAAGCCTGGATAATCATGTGTTGTGTAAGCACATATGCCATACAATGTAAAACTCCTCTCTGCTGCGATGGGTCTTGATACATTGTATACATTTATCCCATTCCATAATTCCTTCAATTCATCTACCAGTGGTTATAAGTAGACATCCATATTCTTCACTTGTCTTCTACCAGGGACTATGAGAGCCAACATAAGATGTTCCTTCTTCACGAACAACCATGGGGGGATATTTTTATTGATTACTACTACAGGCCAAACATAATATTTGGTGTTCTGGAGGGAATATGGGTTGACGCTATCCATGGCTATGCTAAATCGTAGACTTCGTACTTCATCCTTGAATTTTTCGAGGCATGTATCCTCTATATGCTTCATGGCTATTGAATAAGTTGGGATTCACATAACTCCCAACTCACTTCTGTGTGAGGCATGCCATCCCTGCAACATAGCTAATTCTTTGCAATGAAAGAGCCTTTGAATCCTTGGGAGGATTTTATGGTAACTTACCTCAAAATTTCCGAGAAACATGCATTCGACAAGCCAAAATTTGCTTTCAAGTTGTACAGTAACATAGTTGTCTCCAACTAGGTAGACTTTGATTGACCCCCAGGTCCAAAGAGAGGGGTCGTGGAAGCAAATTTAAGGCTTTCGAAAAAGGTGTCAGCGATATGAGCATCATCCCCTAACTGATCATCATTTTGGAATGCATCTAGCAACATTGTCTCCATGGCAGTTGTATCCCTTAAGTAATCATCCATATCACCCTCTATTTGATTGCCTCCATTTCCAGCTTGTGAATAACTACTATTGCTGTAGTCATTCCTAATTGGTGAATCTGTACGTAGCGGGAATTGAATCGGTGGTTGATTCAACCATTCTTGGTATCGTTCCTCTCTGTTTTTTTCTCTTAATTCAACCTTCTCTCGATTTGACATTGTCATGGGGTGCAATGGAAGATGGTAGGTAGGTCATTCATCATCACTAGAATCCTAATAATTTTTTTTTTTTTTTTGAACATGACTAGTACAAAATATATGATATCAATTAGTAACCACGTTAACAATATTGCATGATTATAAATTGGTTTGACGTTGAAATAATTACATATTAATCAATATATATACCAAACAATTATAATTATAATTACCATCATTGTCCCGGTATTGTGGCTAGAAGATGCAATATTGTTACAATTGGCAGGGTGAAGTGGCTGTCCATTTTCATCTACCAAATGCGCCTTGTGGTATGCAACTCCTGATAAGAACTTCTGACGTTTTGGAGCAGTTTGAATATTTTGTGCATCTGAACTCGATGTTGAATCTGCATGAACCTGCAAATTTGTATACATTATAAATTTAATTAAGTTGTGCATGGTTGACTGCATGGATAAAAAACATAAATTCAATTAGATAGTGAAAAAATAAAACAAATTTGAAGTAAATATTACGTCTCCAGATGGATAGGGAGAACTCCGCGTTGGACTTTGAGAAATATTATGAAACGAGCTGTATTTTGAAGAATTGTCCATTCCATATAATGTATGATATTTTCTCCCTGCATTTGAGAAAAACAACAATAAATTTTGGTGCACAGACCTAAATGTAATTTCGGTGTGTAATGTATAGATAACCACACCGGTGCGTTTTTTGGTATTACGCACCGGTGCTGCCTTATAACCCAATGCCCCAGTGTGTTTCAATTAAAGGACGTGCCGGTAAACGAATAACCGCAAATAAAAAAAGCACAACTCTATTTTCTTTAAGTGAAAAAAAAATGGTAAATTGAAAAATGGGTGGAAAAATATTTTCGAAAATCTAAGTTCATAAAACATTTCTTTAAATACTAAACACTGTTCATTATTTCACTATTTTTGCAAAAATCTTCAGCCAGAGATTTGCAGGATAAATAGGTGGAGCAAACAAAGCACGAGAGCACTGTGGAGCAGGGAAATGCGTTCGAACAGAAGTATTCAGACAATCAGAATTCCAAACCTCTGGTGATTCAAACCTTGTACCATAGAATTTCAAACGATTTGAGTAAAGTTTATTGTTTTTTTGTACTTTTTTCTGTAGTAAAAGAAAAAATCAAAGTCTATTGTTTTTTTTTAAAACTTTTTCTATAGTTTTTTTATGAAGTAAAATAACAAAATCAAAGTTTATTGGTTTTTTTTAAACTTTTTTTCTGCAGTTTTCAGAAACAAAATAAAAAAAGAAATCCATTTTTAGAAACAAAACTCTAGATTCTTTTTGTTTCTAAATTAGGGCTTTTCAATTTAGATTTCTAGGGTTTGTATAGTCATAAGACATCCAACCCACGAGACGACTTGCATAGTCAGATCCTAATCCATGTTGGCCCTTGTGTCAATCTAAAAAAAAACATGTTTTTTTTCATCAGTGCGCCCTGCGTAACATAGCGCACCCGTGCGCTCTGTTATAACAACGCACCGCGGAAGTACAACAATAAAAATAAAAAACAAGATATGTTTTTATTAGTGCGCCATATGTAACATACAACATCGGTGCCCTATTTCATTATGGCGCACCGCAAACGTGTTGTTTTACCAAAAAACCATTCTAGAAACAAACCCTAAATTTTTGTTTTTTGTTTTTTCCATTTCTTCTCCCTCTTTTTGTGATTTCAGAATTAGGGCTTTTCAATTTATATTTATAGGGTTTGTATTTATAAATATAAGCCTAAGACATCCAACCCATGGGAGGACCTACATAGTCGGATCCCAATCCATGTCGGCCCGTGCGTAAATTAAAAAAAATAAAATTTGTTGGTGCACCCTCTGTACTTGAGGGCACCGGTGCACTCTATTATCATAGCGCACCGCACAAGTACTGATAAAAAAATTATGTCAGTGCGCCATTTGTAAAATATGCAGCCGGTGCACTATTTCATTATGGTGCACCGTGAACATTCTGTTTCGAAAAAAAAATTACAAACCCTACATTCTTTTTGTTTCTACCCTTTCTTCTCTATGTTTCTATGTTTTCAGAATTAGGGCTTTTCAATTTAGATTTATAGGGTTTGTATATAGACCTAAGACATCCAACTGACGGGACGATTAGCATAGTCGGATCCCAATCCATGTGGGCCCTTGCATGAATTAAAAAAAAAATCCTTTTTTTTTTTTTTTTTGGTGCGCCTTGCGTATAATAGCGCATCGCTACTCTATATTGTCAGAGCAGATCGCATAAGTAATGTGATAAAAAATTAATATTTATTTATTTTTTAAATCAGTGCCCCATATGTAAAATATGGCATCGGTTTATGCTACAAAAACGAACACTCGACGATTTTTATTATTTTATCATGGTTAATCGGTGCAGTGATTGAAACGTAACACACCGGTGCTCCTTGTTGACATAGAGCACCGTACGATCTATTATACTGTTTGTGCGGTGTGTTTGGAAGACAGCCACGTACCGACATCGATGCGTACACCATGAATGGCGCACTGGTGTCTTGAGATATTTTTTTTTATTTGAAAAGTTAACAATTTATTTATAAATATATTAATGAATGATATGGTACAGGTTTGAGATTGATAAAGAAATGACTGACAAGAGATCAAGTAACAAAAATGCTGATAACACATTAAGAAAAGCAAAAAAGGCAAGTTATTTGTAAATTTTTTACAAAAAATATTATTTTTGAACCATATGCAAGTTTAACTAATATGTATTGTTTACTGTGTATCATGCAGAGCCACAAAATGACGAAGCCCGATAAGATTATTTCTGATCTAGGATCAGACGAATGTAAAAGCTTCATGTAAAAATTGCAAAAGGATGAATCGGGTGAATGCAAAAATACTATCGATCCAATATGAGTTTCTTTTTTTAGTTTTCATTAATAATATAATTAAAATTATTAGATAACATGTGTGAAACAGTCTATTAATTCACATCTATTTAATGTTCTACATGAACCAAAAACTAAGAAAATGAATGTTGTTCTAAGAAAAGAAAAAAATAGAACATGAAAATGAAAATGAATATGAATTGCCCCTTAGCTCATCTGGAGTGGTGCTGGAGGTTAACGAAAGGGGGGAAAACTTTTACAAAAGTTTAAGGGATCTGGTGGAACGAATGTATAGACGTTCTTTCCACTCACAATACAAAAACCAATCCAATGATTCCAAGAACCAAATTTTATCTAAACTACAGGAAGAGTTTCCAGAGAATTGGTCAATGAGACAGTCATACTTTTAATAGCAAAAATGTACAACAACAAAAAGAAGGAATGAAAAAGTAATATTCCTTTAGATGTTTGTCTAGAATTATTTATAAATATCACTTTACAACAACAAAAAAGAAGGAATGAAAAAGTAATATTCCTTTAGATGTTTGTCTAGAATTATTTATAAATATCACTTTTGCTATACTTACTTTTCATATATCAATATAAAAATTAAATAGTTTATTGTTATGTTACATTTTCAGGAAGATTATGAAAATCTCAAAAGATGAACGAGGTGATATCAGAAATATGCTAGTAGGAATATCCAAAAAGGTGTGCAAGGAGATGGTAAAAAAATGGAGAAAATTGCATCGCGGGAGGAGCCATCTCAACAACAACATGCTTCAAATGTAATATGTATTCATTGAAGTTTTCAATCATTAAGTACAAAAAATAAACAATTTTTTATTAAATGTTAATTTTCAAGTATTTTCTTGCAGAAAAGAAAAGAAATTGGAACCCATTCAGCACATAAAACAAGACGACAAGGAAGAAAATGATTGATATCTAAGTTTGTTAGTAATTGTTACTTCCTTATGAAAACTTAACTAGATTTCATTTTTGTATTTTTTAAGTTGTTTTCCAAAAATTATCATTGAATGTCTTCAAATAGGTGCTAACATACAAAGAAGAACCATCAGAGGAATTGATTGAAATTGGGTTAAATATGGGTTGTGAGTATATATTGGCATATCAGAACTTAATTGTGGAATTTGTAAGCATCTATCGATCTTGTTTTACTTAGCTCCATCTATAATTAATAGAAAAAATAAATCTTTTATATTAAATATATGATTTGTTATGGGGTAAAAAACTTGCAGGAAAGATGGCATGTTACATGGTTTTGAAAGCATGTGTATAGTTTATGAGTCAATTGTTGCATTGGTACGTCATTTATTTTCAATTTACATTGATATATATTATTTAATATTGCAATTTTCATTATTATCACTAATGTATATACACTCATTACAATTTATTTTTATGTTTGTAAATGGAAGGTGAAGAAGAAGAAAACAATCAACACCGTGAACAAAACATTCCTGAAAATAACCCAAGTCATGGAAGTAGCTCTAGCAGTGGCAACAGTTCAAGCGAAGAATGATGATCACTATGTTTGGATATCAAAGCAAGGCGTTTTATTTTTTGAAAAATGTCTATAAAATCAGAAATTTTCTTTAATGTAATGGACATAGTGTCCCAGTTGAAAGATAAAGGGATACCAATAACCGTCCCATTTTGTATGACAAAGAATGTCTTATATATATATATATATATATTGTTTTAATTTATTCTATTGCGTTCTCTATTGTCGCTATTGCATTCTCCATTGTCGTTCTCAAATGCACTAATAAAAATTTAATTCATATGAATATTGTTATAAGATATATATATGTGTCGACTTTTGATGAATAATGAATTTTTAAAAACCACAATAATTATGATATGATATAAAAAATTAATCCAAACATCACATTCAAATGCATTAATAAAAATTTAATTAATATGAATATTGTTATAAGATGTGTCAACTTTTGATGAATAATGAATTTAAAACAATCACAATAATTGCACTGTCACAGGTCGATGTTTAAAAAAAATACAAAATGAAAACCAGTGCGTGTATACTTATACCGGTGCGCTTGTATTCTTAAGCGCACCGGTACATTTTTACGACCTATGGGCACCGCACAAATACCAAAACTGGTAAAAAATATCGAGGCGTTTGTGCGGTATGACGCTCTGGTGCATTTATGTCTATATACACACCGGTGCCCTTTTACGACCTATTACCACCGGACGAATACAGATACCAATTATAAATCTCGGTGCGTTTGTGTGATACTATGCATCGGGGTGTTTTGTGTATATATGCACCGGTGCATTTAGACGACCTATGGGCACCACACGAATACCGATACCAATTATAAATCTCGGTGCATTTGTGTGATACTACGCACCGGACATTTAAGATTCTATACACACCGGTGTATTTGTATGACATATTTGCACCGCACGAATACTGATTCCAATTATAAAGCTCGGTGCATTTGTGTGAAAGGGCGCACCGATGCGTTTCTATAAGTCTACGCACCAGTGCGTTGATACGACCTATGGGCACCGCTCAAATCCCAAGACCAATTATAACGGCCCCATGCGTTGTATGATCCCTTATCTTTTTGTCATATTCTGTTTGGTCCATCAACTTTTCATTGAATACATGAATATCTGGAATGCCAGCTTGTCTTAGCATAGTGTATTTTGCTAGAAATTTGGTAATAGAAAAATTCATGGCATCACACTTTTCTTTCAAATTTTTCATTAGAGTTTTCTTGGTCAAAACTTTCTTAATTTGCAATATTGTCTCTATCCTATCCTGTATCTCCAATTCTTCTAGCTCTGTTATGTTTTTATTGTTCAAGAAAGTGATTAGATTTAATGCTTGTGCTGGTTTATCTGCTAATTCTTCTATTGTCTTCTGGATTTCTACTTGTGCTGCTAGAAGGAGGTCTCTTTGTTCATATATGATCTGGACTGATGGCCACTGAAGATGTATAGCCTCAATTATATTGGTCCATAGGTAATTTTTTATATAAGAAATTTGTGCAGTGAAACTTAAATCTTTTTGAAGGCTTTTGACTTTCTTTTCAAGCCTGTTGGCCCTTTGCTCATAATTGTTGGCATTAATTAATGTTGCTTTGTTAGAAAATTCCATATTCTGAATCATTTTCTTCAAACTATTAATTTCATTATTTTTCAAAGACATTTCCTCCATTGATTTGACTATCTTCCCTGCATCATTTGTCTGCTGTACCTATGTGGTTGAAGAATTTGTTGCTGATGTTGTGGCTGATTGTACTGACACTGCTGTTGCCAATAACTCTTTTGGTGCCAAATTTTCTTCCAGTGTAGAAGGAACAACAACAGTAATAATAGGTATGACTGTAGGAATGGTGGAAGTATCAGTTTCCTTCATAGTTTCTTTTTCTTTTATAAGTATATCCATTTGAATTTCCATATATTTGATTTGGGCAGTTAGCTTTATGATTAACTGCATCATATCCTCTTTTTCTTTCTATTCTTGAAGTATCTCCTTACTCTGTGGGTGCTCACTTTGAGGAATTTTTAACTGTTTCCTTAAAGCAGAAATATCATCATTTTTCTTCTTGATCAATACTTCAACAGCTTGTACAGTTGATGGGTCAACTCCTATTTGTAAAATCAAATCTTCTAAGGCCTTTATCCTTAACTCTTGGGCATACAAAGAGCCTTTTTCAAGTTTCATTTGTCTTGCATGTTGATAATGGTATTCTGCAAATTTGTCACACTCATGGCTTTTGTCACCAAAGTAGAATATAGCATTTCAAAGCTATGTTTGTGGAATTATATTTGATCCAGTTCATGTACCTTTTCAGTATCTACTTCAAATTCAACCATTTTGTAGTAAGCCACTTCTTTTGGAGTTGAAGTAGTTGGTTGTAAATATGACATCAACATTTTATTTGAGGAGTAATCAAATGCTGTAAGCAACCTGTTCTGATTTCCTGGCTTTTGTTTGAGAAACTGAGAATAAATCTCACTTTTGATTTCCTCATTCCTTAGTTTGATCTGTTTATATCTTTCTTTAATATCCAAATATTTTTCTTCTGCTGTCTGAGAAGAAGAAGAAGTTTCCATATTAACCTGCTATTCAATCATTCGAGTATTTGATTCTTTAGCTGCTGTTGTTCTTTTTCTATTTCTGTTAAAGTCTCTTTAATTATTTCAGTGGCCTCATCATTGCTTACCTCAGGCTCATTATTTGTTTCTTGGCCATTTGTATCATCAATTTCAATCACTTTATCTTTCCCTATGGAACCGAATCTGAGCCTTTTGTTGTAGATGAGCTTGAATTTAGTCTCTGTAGTAGTCTCTGCTGTGTAGGCTCCTTCATCCCTACTTCTTTTGTTTGAAGTTTCTAGCTTTTTAGAAGCTATCATGGCAAGTGTGGTATCCTTCTTTTGTATTGGCTCTGTATTGATGACTATATCGATCAATGTGTTCTCTACCCATTCTATCTGATTTGAAAATTTCTCAATATCAGGTTTGGGTTTATGTATGAAAGGAGACAGCTTATTTTTAACCCTTATACTGCTGTGAAGACCTTGAGGGTCCTAATTCTAATAGAAGCTTTCCTGGAATTTATATTATGACAATCTTCTAGCTATCTCTTTTTCAACATCTCTATTATTCACAATGAAAGGACCAATCTGATTTTTTATTTTGAATTGAGTTTTCTTCTTGGAGGCTAAGAAATTGATGGCGTCAGCATTCAAAACCTGTCTCAAATACTCTAGAGAAAAGAGTCTGATAGTAAAAAACTTAGGTAATTTGTATGGAAGCAGATTGGTTCCAAAAATTCTCAATTCAGTGTGTTTCTCATACAAGTACCAATCTCACATTTTGCATTCCTCTGATAGTTGTAATATCCTTTTCATTTCTTCACTTACCCTAGGTTGTTCTGATTTATGTAGAAAATTCATAGCTGGCCTGATGAAAAAATTTGTAAAATTTGTGTAGCTGTATTCACTTCCTTCTTTTCTCAATAGTGATGTCCAAAAGACAATTGATAGAGGTTGGCCCTCTACATTCATTTCCTGTAATGCTATTGGAAAGTGATCAACTTGTGAGAATAAGAACAAGTGAAATAAATATGAAGATTATCTGAATACCGCTTCAGTGGGCAACTTGTTCAATTGATGATGAATAGAATCAGCTATAAACCTGGAAAAGTCAAAAATCATAGCAGGTGGTTGACCAGGAGATGAGGTAGACAAAAAACCAAGGATGGATTCATCAGTGAAATAGCCCAATATGAAGGATAACATTGAAATTACATGTCTTGAACCCTCAGGAAACTTGGAAGTGGAATAGGGAGGATTCAACTTTGGAATGTCCACATGAGATGGCATGAAGTTCTGAAAAATCATGAATCTCTTAGGGAAATCCAATCCCAAATATAACTGAGTTAATGCTTCAACGGATAGGGGGACTGCCTTAGGGTCAAACTGTAGTTGCAACATTTCATTAATAGATTCTGTAGTGATAGAAAATAAAATCTCCCTATCAACATTCACAATTGCTCTTTGGTCTGGAACATAATACTTTTGACACAATCTTACCAGGTCTTGACCAGGATGTGTTACTGCGACTACATATTTGGGTAGATTTGTATCCCAGAGAGGTATGTCATCTTTATCTAGGAACTTTTCATGACACCAATTATGAACTTATAATAAGTTGAATTCTACTACAGGGTCTACAATTTTATAATCCAAATCAATTAAAGGGATAATTTCTTCACTAAACACGGGTGGCTGAAGGGGGTTAACAGTCACAATGGTTTTTGCAGTGATTGCAGGAGTAGATTTTAGGGCTTTTGCTGCTTCAGACTTGGGAGGTTTGGATCCTCCAGGTTTAACAGGCTTGGATCCTCCAGCTTTAGGTGTCATTTTTTTTGGTCATCTTTAATAACTAAAGCAAGATTACATAGTTTGCAATTGTTAATTTTTCTTAAACAAAGGGAATTTGAGAAATTCTTGTGCAATTTAGGAATCCGAGATCTGTTCAACAGGTCTAAGACAGAAAACACAGGTTTTTTGAATGACTAGGGCTACAAAAGAGATTTTTCAGACAATCTGTAGGTTTAAAGATCTTTTCAAACTGTGGAAGTGATTTACAGGGGTTTAGAACTGAGGTTTTGGCTTTAAAAATGGGTTTTTAAGACAATAACAGTTTCTGGGGAAATTTTGCGAGGGATTGCCCTGATTTTGAGCGTTTTAGGGAAAATTTATATGGTTTATTTCTCCTAATTTGGATTTATTTTAGTCCTAAGGACTTCAATTTTGGATTTGCAGGCTTGAATAGTCGAAGAATACCTTAACTGCAAGTATTTCGATAGTCGAACGAGCTTCCAAAATCTTCTGCGGTTGACTCTGAGATTTGTTTGACTGGTTGGATCTGAACAGGTGTTAATGGTCTTCAAAGAGGGTTTTCAACTTCGAAGTCAGGAATTTCAGGCACCAAATCGACACACAAAGGTTTAAAATCAGGCTCGGGAAGCTTAAAAAGGGCTTAGTGGAGCTTTTTTAACAGTCGGGATGCAAATACAACAATAATATTTATTCCAAAGGTTTTAATATTTATACATAAATCTTTAAAAAATGTCATAAATGTTGGTCAAATCATCAGCGGGAGAGGTTTCATTGAATGCAAAAACCAGAAGATGTTTTCGCGTTTGATTTGGGCTGTAAGTAGTTTTTGGTAAAATGAACGCAATCAAATTAAAATGCGACACGTCACTGTAGGCAGAAATGGGAAAACCACCCATTTCATGCTCATTTTGTGTTTGGGTGAGCGATTGGTTTGCGAGCGCGAAGATCATCGTTAAGTGTTGGATCTGCAGCACGGGAGAGAACAATCGAGATTAAATAGAAAGCTGCGGTGAAACGATAAGTTGGGACCGGGCCGCTTATGCTATGCGTCGGGTAATGGCTTATATAATAAAAATTTCATGTATTTTCATTTAAACCAAAGTTTTATTAATACAATGGCGATATGCATAAGCGGATTTAATACATGATTTAAAAGGGTTCAAATGATGATATTATATATATAAACAAAGTTCATATACATATATAAAGGTGCATGAGGCGGGTTTATGGAGTTAATCTGGGGTTAAGTTATGTATAGCGTGGGGCTAATACATATTTTAAAGCCAATGCGAAAACATGGTACAAGCCCTTTTTTTTAAAATTTTTTTCACAAATAAACCTTGGGCTATTCGTTTAATGCGGGGATAGGAACACTTATTTGCCAAGTATTATATAGTTTATTAAACCATGAGGGCTTAATAACTACAAGGGGGCGGGATATTTACATAATGTTAGTTTTATGCCAAAGGGGATATAATTGGAGTTTTATTATTATTTAAACATGTGGATAATTAACTTTGGAAAAATAGCTTATAATAGTGGGTTTTTGGGGATAATTAGATAAAAGGGGTTATAATAATAGGATAAGATTTGTTTATAAAGATTTAATAAAAAAATTAGAAGTTAATATGACCAAGGATAATGAAAAACACCAAAATATAATTATATAACTAAGTAAAGTGATAATGTAAAAGCAAAGCTTTATCATTTATAATTTGACCACTTTGACCTGGAATATAATATTTTTGGAGGGTTTTTTATGTTTTTATGAATGAAAGAGATTAATCCAAAAAGAATTGTGTTTTTCATTAAGTAAAAAGGTCTTTACTTATGAAATTGAAGTGTAATGGATGAATGTAGGGTAAATGATGATAATTAGGGATTAATATAGGAATTCAACACTTTTAACTTAACAATCATTGAGCCTTCGGTCCAGTCCCAACAAAAGTCAGAGAAATGCTCTGAGCCTTTTTGACTGAAAGTCTAGAATGTAAAATAACTATAGGGAAGGGGAAATTAGTGATTTTTTCTTGGTAAGAAATATTACAATGATTTTCCCACCTTTTTCTACCTACCCAACTTTAATCTAACATTTTTTCTTCCATTTTGCAGGCGCATTTGAGCTAACAACCTTGAACATTTTATTATTTTGAAAGCAATAAAAACTATCTAAATCTACCTTATTTCATCTAAGGGCTCAATTTAAACTGATGAGCTCCTCATTATTCTCTACCTATCTACTAATTAGTCAGGATTAAATTGTCTGAATAATCTTTATTCACTATTCTACAACAATAAAATTGAAACATGACAAGTCAAGATTAAGCAGTTCAACTCATCATGGATTATGGCATTTATTGACACTCTGCCATAATCATTAGTAACAAAGTAAAAGGTAGTGGCATTTGGAATTGCACACTTTCATGTTTTATTTATTTTTTCTTTGGGGTATATTAGTTTTTCTAAGTCCTTTGATCTTTATTTTAGGACTTTACCCTCTTTTTTGATTTTTGATTTTTTATTTTTTACAAAATATGGGAAAACAACTTGCAGAAAGCAAGGTATGTACATATTTTACAAGACTATCATAATTCAATTCCAAATTATGAATCCTATACTTATAGGACCCTAACAACGGCTTCACATGGAGATGGCATTTCCTGGTGAAATGTCAAGATCTCTAAGATCAATAGCCTTCCATTTTGACCATGATGATCCTGTAACTGTCTTTTGATTTCTGCAACAACTCATACTTATGAAATTTTACTCTTCAAAGCTTAGGGCGTTCACTCCGGGCTTCAACTTTGGAAAGAAAACATCCAATCCAATCTACAAACTGCAATGGATATTTACAATGATATAGAAGAAATTAGGACTAACTATTAGTTAACTCAGAAGAATAGTAGTGTTTGAGCATTCTACCATTAACTGGTCCTTTTGGAATGTCTATTCCATCCAAATTTCTGATAAAAAATGCATTATTACCTTTGTACCCATAAATGACATAAGGCCCTTTCCATAGAAAGTCAAACTTTCCATGCTTTCTTTTTTCTTTTCTCCTGGAATCCCACTTTAGCACTTTATCTCCAATGACAAAGTCATCTTATTTAGTTCTTTTATCAAATATTTTCTTGATTTTCTCTTAAATGACTTGAGATTTTTCATATACTTCTTCCCTTGTTTGTTGCAGATGAATAGTTTGATTTATCCTTCTTTGTATATCATTGAGTTCTACTTGTGATTCTTGGATAATTTTCGTTACTGGAACACCTAAAGATGATGGGAAAACTACATCCATCCCATATACAATCTGGTAAGGAGATGTTCCAATTGAATTCTTGGTAGTAAGTCTTCTTCCCATAAGGAATAGACTAATTTTTTATTCCAAATTTTCTTGTTTTCTTCAAGTAGTTTTTTGATGATACTCACAAGGCTTTTATTTGAAGATTCAACTAGGCCATTACCCTGAGGGTAATAAGAAGTAGAGTGGCCTAGGGTAATATGATACTTGTGACAAAAGACAATCATTTTCTTAGATTTAAATGCTATTGCATTATCAGTAATTATTTTCTGTGGGCATCCAAATCTAGATAAAAGGTTATTTTCTATGAAAGAGATAATGACTGAATCAGTGGATTGTCTGGTAGGAATGGCTTCAATCCACTTGGTGAAATAATCTGTGGCAGTCAATATCCATTTATGTTGGCCAGAGGATGGAGGGTGAATTTCTCCAATGAAGTCTAAACCCCATTGTTGAAAAGGCATCTCAGTAGAAATAGGTTTCAGGGGTAAAGGTAACAACTTCCTTTTTCCTTCAAAAATATGACATTTGTGACATGAAGTAACAAATTTTTTCACATCAGCAAATAAGGTAGGCCAGTAGAAACCAACTCTAAGAATGTTATCTGATGTACTTTCCCAGTATAAGTGTCCTCCACAATCACCTGCATGAAATTCTCCAAGAAATTTTTCAGCTTCTGATTTTAGTAAACAGTTCAGTAATATCCCACTTTGTTCTTTCCAATAAAGCACATTATCTAGAATACAATATCTCATTGCTTTAAGTTTGATGAATCTAGCTTTAGTTCTAGTTAATTAAGGTGGAGCTTGTAAATTTGTAAGTACAAAGATAATATCTGAGTACCATGGTGAGTATAGAAAGGCTTCACTAATCAATGGAGTCGCCATCTCTTCCTGGTCATCAACCTGGGCAATAAAATTTATATCAAAAGCATTATAATTGGATTCAGCCATCAATCTGGCTAAACCTTGTCCTTTTATGAGCTTGGTTGGTTTAATCTCTATGTCATATTCAAGGATACTTGCAATCCACTTTCCTCTTCTTCCATTTGGCCCATCCTGTGTTAAAATATCTTTGACTACAGAATTAAGGACATAGGCAATAATATGAGAGTAAAGAATGTACACCCTGAACTATTTTATGGCTTTAACCAGGGCTAAAGCTTGTTTTTCCATTATGTTATATCTCAAAGGTGCATCTCTAAGGGTTTTACTGAAAAATTCTATAGGTTGTTCAAAACCTTGGTCATTTTTCTGCAATAGAACTGCAACTATGGTATGTTCTGAGGCAAATGAAAAAATTATAAAATCTTTCTTGAAGTCTGGACTAATTAGGACTGGAGTTTTTGTTAAAGCATGTTTAATGGATTCAAATGACTGTTTTGCTTAAACTGTCCAGTTTAAAACATAGTCATTTTTTAACATGTTATTCATTTCTTTGATGATTTCTGCTAGATTAGAAATAAATCTCCTCAAAAAGTTAATTTTACCTAAAAATGATTGTAACTCTTTGATGTTCCTAGGTGGGTGAATTTTCAGTATGGCTTCTATCCTTGCTGGATGTATCCTAATACCTTCCTTTGAAATTATGTGTCCAAGTATTTTTCCTTCCTTTAATCCAAAAATAGTTTTTTTAGGATTTAATGATATACCAAATTTTCTACACTTAATGAAAACTTGTCTCAAATGATCCAAACGATCATTATTTGTTTTAGAAAAAACGGTAATATCATCTAAATAAATAACCAATAATTCATGTATTTCCTTAGCAAAGGCTATGTCCATAGCCCTCTGAAAGGTATCTCCAACATTCATCAAACCAAAAGGCATTTTCACATACATGAAAGTGCCCCATGGAGTGGTAAAAGTAGTTTTATCTTGGTCTTCTTTTTGAACAAGTATCTGGTTATATCCTGAGAAACCATCCAATAAAGAAATCTTGGAAGAACCAACTACCCTTTGTAAAATATGGTCCATTTTGGGTAAAGGGTAATTATCCTTCAAAGACACTTTATTAAGATTCCTAAAATCTACAAATAATCTGATTTCACCAGTTTTCTTTCTTGTAGGTACTAAGTTAGAAACCCAATCAGAATATCTGAATGGTGCAATGATTTAAGCATCATACATGAATTTAACTTCTTTTTCAATCAAAGGTAATAAGACATGATTAATCCTCCTCAATTTTTTTCTAAACGGTTTCTGATAATCTTTTATAGAAATATTGTGTTGAATTATCTTTGTGTCATATGCTTTTAAATCTTCATAGCTCCATGCAAAAACATCTTGGTATTCCTTTAAAAGTTCAATGTATTTTTCTTTTTCTTGAGGGGGTAAATATTTTGACAATTTGATCATTTTTGGTTTTGTTTGTGTCCCAATGTTACACTCCTCAATGTCAGACTTGAATGGTTCCATTTTAGGCTTTTTGGGCACATCATTGGAATCAAACAAGTCCTCCAAAGGAGTTAAACCCTTAGGTAAGAAATTATCTTTTAAATCTAACATCACAATTTCATCTTCAATTATTTCCTCTATATCTACCTTCTCTAAGTTATCAATTTCAGATTGAGTAAATACAATTGGTTTGGTAAGTTTATGTACATTTGTGTTATTTATTTCAAAATTAACATCTGAATCTATATTACATTCTGAATCTAAATTATCATCTGTGTCTATCTCACAATTTGGAAATTCATCCTCATTATTCAAAAAATGGTAAATCTTTTCATCTTCAGAGAAAATCTGCCAGTATTTGACATTGTCTGGGACAATGGTTTATATTTAACTTCAGCAATATATCTATGTGTTGGTTGAAAAGGAAAATTACATGTGCTAGCAAAATTTACTAGGCATTGTGCTTGTAAATTTTGATTTCTAGGAATAGTTTCAAACTTACATTCTAGTAAATCATCAACCAAATCAGTTGCTGCATCTCTATATATGGATAATCTAGGATTACGAACAGAATATTCAACATTTATTTGTTTAATGACTAATTCCGAATCTCCCATGATTAAAATTCTCTTACCTCCTAAAATTCTGAAGATTTGGAGGCCTAAGATAAGTGCCTCATACTCTGCCATGTTGTTGGTGCATTTGAAGTTGAGTCTAAAGGCATTTCCTTCCGAATGACTGGTCTCAATGTTTGTGATCCACACTCCAGCTCCTGCTCCTGACTTGTTCACTAAGCCATCAAAGTCTAAGTGCTAAAGGGCTTCATGAAAAATATTATCATTGTTTGGTTTAGGCTTTATGTCAATTAATTCAGTTTGGATTTCATTATTATCAGAGTTACATAAAATGAAAGAATCAAGATCAGTTGATGTTGAGTAAATTGGGTAATTTATTGATCTTTGAGCACTGCTAACCATGTATTTCATTAAAGTTTCTCTATAAAGTTTCTTAGGTTGTCCAAACACTGATATGGTGGCATAACTCATGTCTAATTGTAGAGATCCCTACAACTTAGCTCCCCATGAGCGAGAAAGAAGCATACCATACTTTGGTGGGATGTTAGCTACTATAATATCCATAACCATACTTTTACCAGGATATTGAACCAAATTCACACATAAGTCTTTTATCAACCCTATACATTTAACCTTGCTTGAATAAAAAGAGAACAAATCTTTATAAGGCCTTGTTATTTCTAAATTTAGAGTTTCCATGATTGCTATTGGCATTAAATTGTGGGAAGCTCATGAATCTAACATTGCATTGTGTAAAATCTGATCGTGAATAGTAAGACTAATATAGAAGGGAGGAACTGATCCATCTGAATGCTTACCATTTACATCAGGGCCAAAAATTAATTCAGGCTGAACATCATTTAAATTAATAGAATCTTCACCATCATTCAAATTCAAAGTTTCAGTAATTGTTGATTTATATAAGTCATTTTTTACCAATTCTGTTAAAGGAATTGGTATTTTTAACTTAGCTATTTCAGATTGAATATTAAATGATAATTGAGACTTACTAATCTGAATTAGTTCATCTTTAGTGACAGTTATCTGAGTGGGTTTTTCATGAATTTCAGCAGATGTACTTTTATCTTGAGTTGTTATTTTGTTTTCTGTCTAAGTTTCTTGACATTCACTGTCTTTAGTTCTCTTTTCAGGGACAGATTCAGGGGCAGCAGAAGTTTTTTCAAATTTTGAACTTTCAGTAGAAGATTTGGTATTAACAGTTTTGGGATTTGCTGATTTAGAATCAACAAGATTCTTCTTTGGATCATGAATTGATGATTTTACTGGATTAGGGGTTTTGGTAGTGTTGGAATTTTGGGTATTATTGGAGGTTTGGGCCACTTCTTCAGTGATGTCAACAATTTTTGGACTTGGCGATTTTTTTGGACTGGGAGGACTGGAATTTTGCTTGTTTTCCCTTGGGAGAATTTGCAAAATATTTGTTTTTGGTGCTTCTACATTCTTTATAGTTTGATTTTGAGAAGATTTTTTTGGAGAAGTTTCTTTGTTTTTCTATTTCTAAGGTTATACTGACTATGAATTTTATTAATAGCGAAGTCATAACCTTGTTTGAAATCAAAGGATTCACTAGATTCTACTTTGAGTTATTGAAGCTCAAAAACTTCTTGATCCTCCTGCATGAGGAAAATAGTGTTTTCTTCATCTATCCCCATTATTAGATTGATGTTATCCTCATCTTCATCATTATTATGAGAACTCCTAGCATAGTTCTCTTGGAATGGGGGCCTAATGTTTTGAACTAGAGCAACTTCTTTAGCTTTTCCAAGGTTATTGTTTTTTTTGAAGTTGGGATTTCTGATTTGTGGTTGGTTATCCCATTGTGGTTTTATCTCAATATTTTCTAATCTATAAACCACCTTTTCTAAAGTTTTAGCAAAGAAATCTAGTTTAGCATCTGAATTTGATGTTTCTTCTTTGATTGTGACTCTCCTTTCATTCCTAAGTCTGGCATTTTTGGCTAGAATATTAATTTCTACACCAAGAACATCTAATTGCATCTGTTCTAATGTTTCAGCATTCCTTTCTCTTAGTTGATAAGCCATATCTGGATCAAATCCATCAGGGAACTTAAGAAGTACAGAGTAGGGTGTAGGTTTAAGATCAACAGGAATGGAATTATAAACACTGTTATACCTATTGCAGTAATCCTGAACAGATTCATTAGGAGCTCTTTGTAAAGCATCAAATTCAGATAAAATTTGTAGGGGGTTCTTTTTCTTTTCCCATTTATTTAAGAATGATCTATGAAATGTAGCTAAATTAGCTATACTACCAGCAGCTAAATTTTTAAACCATTTCTTAACCTCTACTGTTAGACTTTGGGAAAATAACCTCATTTGAACATCTGACTCATCAATTTCGTAGATTTCACAGTAGTCTGTTATTCTTGTGACATGTTGTTGAGAAGTATATTGTGATTGGCCATCAAATAGTGGTATATTTTTCTAGTAATATTGGGGCATATCATGGAGTTTTTGGGGTAAGATAAGGGGAGCATACCTAGCATCCATGGCTTGAAGTTTTGCTGAACTAGGCGGTATAACAATAATGATAGGAGCAGTGCTGGATATGGTAGCTGATGAGTTGAAAGCTGTGCTTGAAGAGCTTGGAAAAGAGGTTGGTATATATATATATATATATATATATATATATATATATATAGAAATATTTGGAAATAAGTATGTAGTGCTTATAACACCAGTGGATGCGGTGGATTGAGTGGATGAGGGAAATAATATCCTAGGCTGTAAAGGAAAATTAGGACTAAATTTTTCTGTGGATGAACTTGCAGTGGAATTTAAAAATGAGGTGATAACATACAGAGTTGAATCTGTTGTTGGAATTATTGTTGTGTGCAATTGAGAAACTGGAGGCTTAATGTGAGATAATAAATGGGCTAATTTAATAGCTTCATCAATGTCTTTAATCAGTGTAACATCAATCCTTTCTATTTGACTTTGAGATTCAGATTTATCTAATTTTATTTTTGCTGAAATAATATTCTGTTTTGCTTTCAAGAAAGAAGTAAAAACAAGATCTATTACAGTATCTTTTAAATTAGTTTTAGATTTATTTTTAAACAATGATTGTTCAAACTTGAAATCAAAATCAATATCAGATAAGCTCACTAATTATTTGGGTAAAGAATTAGCTTTTCTTAATGGTACTTCAGTTTCTAAATTGGCAATTTGTTTTTTCTTTTTGCTTTTTCCAATTTGTTCTGGGTTATCTACTATAACTGCAGGCTTCGGATCCGGGTTAGACTTGGTATAGTAGGTTTTCCTAGAAGCCAGAATGACTGTTTATGAATACCCACAACCCTTTAAAAATAATTTTAAAGTAAAAAGATAAATGAAAGATCTTCCTTTAAGACTAAATTTAAAACTGGAGATTGGTTAGTTCCCCAGTATGGTCGCTAGTATGTTATCACCCTATTAATTTATAAATATTGTGGGCTTTTGGTTTTTAGTTTAAGAAAACTAGGGGTAACCACAAACCTACTTTGGAAATTTAGGATCTAGCATTCCTAAATTTCAGAGAGGGCTCTCTCTTTATGATTTAACTTTGTTTTTGTTTAATGTTTTAGGCTAGTTATGATAGAACAATTGGTTTTGGTTTTGAAATGTTTGGTAGAAAATAAGATTACTTAAAGACAAATTAAAGAGGTATCTACTATTCCATTGCGCTATGGAGTCAAAGTCTAGCAAGCAGAACTAGAAGGCAAGGCCAAAAGGATGCTAATGTATTCAGGGCAAGGTAGATAACCCTCAGAGATTTGGATATATTGTTTTGATGAAATGGCTTGCTTCGGGATAAAGGGCAATGAAGGATCCTTTGATCCGGAAAAAGAGGAAGGAGGCAGGGGTCAAACGGGACTAGGAGCAATTAAGAATTCCTAAATCCAGAAATCAACAGAAAACATTTAAATGATTAAGTAGTTAACACAGGGAGTTTTTACACTAGTCCTGAAGTAATACTCCTAATTAATCATTAAGATTGAATAGCATATATGAAATTGTATGTAACTTAGAAAAGGAAACAATGACAGTAAGAAAGTACTTTACTCTTCAAATTATCGCATGAATCCTGAATTATGAAGTCCAATTGGCTATTGTCCAGACTGTTGCTTTGAAATCAACACATGTGAGCCTCCAACATACCAGCAAAATGTCTATAATGTTCATAGCAATTTTATTCCACACAAAATACTTCACAAACTAAAGTATTTATACAAATTTTTATTACAAATATCGTAAAGATATCTAGGAATAACTCTAGGAAATATAAAATATCTTTACACATTAAGAGGGACAACTACTTAACAACTTTAGCAAGCTGTTCTCTTATCTAGAAAATATAGAACTAACTTATCTAAAAAAACTGTTTGTTGAATAGCTGTCCATGCTTGCTGGCATATTGAAAAACATCTTTTTGGAAGATGACTTAACTGATACTCTTTTCACTTATACTCTTTAACACTGTACTTCATCTTTGATGTTCTTTCAAGCTGTTTATTTATGATTTTACTACTGTAAAAAGGGAAATTACAACAATCAAAATCCACTGGTTGTTGCTTTTCTCTCTGATACACTTTGACTGATATTTTAACCTTTAACTACTGTAAAAAGAGATTTCTTAGCAGTAAAAGATCAAAATCAAATAATTGTTTTATTGTTTCTTTTTTCAGATTGACTGTTTCACCTGTACTTTCTTTCACTATTTTTCTTCTTTGCTGCTACAACAAATTTGTAAAAGTCTGCCATTGTTCAACATCTGGTATTTTTACACTTTTGAGTTTCTTGAAGTTCTCATCAGCATCTTTATACTTGGCAAAATTTGGTTTGATGACAAACATATGCTTGATTTCATGTTGAAGGAAAAATAAGTCTTCAATATATTGGAGAACAACCTTTCCAGTGGGAGAGCCCTGTGGCAGTGGCTTGTTGACCTGTTCTTTAGGATGATCCCTTATCTTTTTGTCATATTCTTGTTGGGCCATCAACTTTTCATTGAATACATGAATATCTGGAATGCCAACTTGTCTTAGCATAGTGTATTTTGCTAGAAATTTGGTAATAGAAAAATTCATGGCATCACACTTTTCTTTCAAATTGTTCATTAGATTTTTCTTGGTCAAAACTTTCTTGATTTGCAATATTGTCTCTGTCCTATCCTGTATCTTCAATTCTTCTAGCTCTTTCTTGTTTTTACTGTTCAAGAAAGTGATTAGATTTAATGCTCGTGCTGGTTTATCTGTTAATTCTTCTGTTGTCTACTGGATTTCTACTTGTGTTGCTAGAAGGATGTTAGTATGAATCCTTTGTCGAAGTGTACAAAAAAGGACCACTTTAGCTACGCATAACTAATAGCCCTAACAACAAAATTGGCTGCCAATATCTTCAGATCTGCGGTTAGTTGAACAAGAAAAGCGCTGCAAAAAACCAGATCTATGCATGGAAAGACATTAAGCAGAAAAAACAAGGGTTTGCTCCATATACCAATAGACAAGACAAGAACAATTTTTGAAAGAATTTTGATATTAATTGGGCACCTGGGAGGAAAACAAGAAGGCGTATCCAATTCTCCTCAATGGGATGGGTTCTTGGAAGTCTCGGCTTATGAGATCTAGAATCCCTCTCTTGTTGGTGTAAAGCCAAAGAGAATAGAACTCAAGGGAGCTCACCTGACAAATGATGAAAAATGTGACCAAGTGTATAGATCCGAGTGATCTAATAGGCAACAAAGGTGAAGAATGGTAGGAAAAACCCTCTATTTATAACAAAATATTGGGTCATTCTAGATCTTGGTGTATGATTAAAATAATGTTAACCAAATCTAGATCCACCTTTTATGGAATATTTTATTATATTTGTTGGAGGGAAAAGGTATTTGACTTGGGTCAAATCCCTTTATTTAATCGAAAATAAATAAATAAATGATTTATTTATCTTTTTAAGGAAGTGGTTGGGATATAATCAAATAAATAATGATTTATTTGATTAATGGTGGTTGATTTGGTCATATTTAACAAGGAATATTATTTAAATAATTATTCCTAGAAAAATAATAAGATAACTATGGGTTTATCTCATTAATTTCTTTGTTTTTGGGTTAAACATGACTGGGAATAATAATTAAATTATTATTGTTTAATTAATTATTCCATGAGGAAAATCAAACAAATATAGATTTGTTTAATATTTCCTTTTGAGGTTTTCTGTTTAGACCATAAACAACCTAATAAATGTGTTTTATTAAGTTATTTTACATAGTGAAAGCAATTTTACTTTGGGTAAAATTGGTCTTACATGGTGTACTTGGGTCCATCTAATGATAATAGGTTAGATGACCAAAAAATGGTGTAACATATTGCCCCCCGACGTGCGAGTGTTAGGGAGCAAATCGTATGACAGTAGTTTGTAAGAACTCAAGCACCGGACAGAGGAGATGAGAGAGAGAAATTGAGGTAGATGAGTGTGTTTGAAAAGAACTAGACCACTGAGGAGGAGACGAGACTCGCGAGTGCAACAAGTCTCTTTTTATGAGAGGGTACCTGTGCTAAGGCGGCGGGGGAGCATACCTTGCCGAGACAAAAGTACAAGAATAGTGTGTCCAGTAAACAAGGGACGAAACTATATAGTACAGAACCATAAAGTACAACGGCATAAACATAGACAGGATAATAGTACGTGGGGGAATCCACATACATCTTGGGCACAGCATAACGACGGGACTTATACAATAATATCTGAGTACATGAGATACAAGTACAACCCAAATGCCCCCTATACATGGGGAAGGGCTCAAAAAATCTGACTGATACATGCAAATCAAAGAGGCGCTGCAAACGGCGAAGGCCGACATCATCAAATATATGGAGCTACATCGAAGGCTGCAATGAAGATGTCATCCGGGCATGTGGGGGGCTACCTGCAGGGCCACCCCCTCATGAGGGCTGAGACATCTCACACACACCCGGGAATCACGAATAGCTGCTGCTGCATCACTGGACCATCAAGCATACGGATCTCGATCATGCTGAAAGGAGTTGGAGTGGAGAAAAAATCAAGTCAAAGGGTGATGAGAGATCCCTTTGCCTGATCTGAGGCACCGAACAAGAGTGGAAGCTGGAACCAAGGTACACCACCCTCTAGACCTGGCTTCTGGAATGAATGAGCTGATGTCGACAGAAGGAGGTCCGCCATAGGTGAGGCAATGAGAGATCCTCAACTAAGGCACGAGAGAAAATAGTAGAGCAACGGACAGACTGACACTAATGATGATGGTGAAATGGAAAGGCACTGAGTAGCGAATGGACGACTTCCCTTGCTAGAGCATAAAGGGCATGAATGACATGGAAACGACTGACGCAATATTATAAGGGATAGGGACAGTGGGACTGAAGGTCATAATGTGCGACACGAGAGAGGGGCCAAGCAATGAAGGATGGAGGGATAAAGCGGGGTATCAAGGGACTCGGGATAGACTCCATGAATGCAATGATGACTCAACTTGGATTCTCTAAACAAGGGCGGCTCGATGGTGTTGCCACACA